>JAABKJ010007545.1:274637138-274879329 GCA_011634705.1 Andricus grossulariae
CGCTATTTGTTTGTAAATTCATGCATTTCGTTCAAAATTTGTCTTTTCGGCAGAAAATTAATATTTGTGGTTAAAAATTTGTCTTTTTTGTTTTAAAAACCTTGTCTTTTGGTAGAAAGTTTACATTTTTTGGTTGAAATATGAACTATTACATTTTTTTATGAATTCATATGTGTAGGTAGAAAACTCAATTATTCATTTAAAAATTCAACTATTTGGTTAAAAAAATCAACTATATTCTTGCAAATCAAATTATTTTAATGAAGATCCAACTCTTTGGTTGAAAGTTTAACTAATTTGTTAAATTTTATTTTGCTGTTGTTGAGAATTTATTTAAATTTGACTTTTTCATATCAACTGATACTTTTTTTGTTGTAAATTCATTTTTTTAGGTTGAAAATTCAATTATTTGGTTGAAAATGTATCTATTTTCTTGTAAAATGAAATGTTTTGTTGAAAATTTAACACTTCTGTTGAAAATTGAACCATTTTGTTAAAATTGTAGAAAATTTTTTTGTTTTTTGTTGAAGTATCAACTATTTCATTTTTTGTTGAGAAATGATCTGTTTGTTGAAAATTTATCTTTTCAAGTTTGAAAATCAACTGTTTTCAAAAATAGTTGATTTTCAAGCTTGATAGTTTAACTATTTGGTGAAAAATCCAACCAAATAAATGGACGAATTAAAAAAAATATTGTTACATTTTCAACCACAGAGACGAAAAATATAAATAAAATAAAAATAAAAGTTTTCATGTAAGAAGAATAATCTTCTATCAAAAAGACGAATTGTTAACAAAATACATTAATTTTTAACAAAATAGTAGAATTTTCGACTAACAGACATCAATTTTCAACTGAAAAGTGAATAGTTAAATTGTGAACTGAAAAAATTAACCAAATGAAAATTCCAAACCAAAAAAAAAGAATTAATTTTAACAATATAGTTAAATATTCAACTAAAAAGATGAATTAAAAAAAATGGTTATTGTTTTCCTCGGATTTTCCACAAAAAAATTGTTCAATCTTCAACAAAAAAATTAAAATTTTTAAGCAAGAAGATTAATTATCTATCCAGAAGACGAATTTCAAGAAAAATACGTGAATTTTTAAACAAATAGTTGAATATTTAACTAAAAAATATACACTTTCTACTGAAAATTATCAAGTTAAATTTTCAGCTAAAAAAATGAACAAAGTTAAAATTCCAATAAAAAAAAGGATGAGTTTCCAGCAATATAGTTAAAGTTTCTACAATGGTGATTAATATTTTACGAAATAGTTGAATTTTCAAATGAAAAGAAGATATTTTTGAAAGAATATTTGAATTTCAATCAAGAAAGATTTCAGTTTTATTTTGAACTCAAAAATATGAATTTTAAACAAAAAGTTAATTTTGTGACAAAATAGTTGAATTTTCAAATAACTGATAAAATTTTTAACTGAAAATATATTTATCAGACAAACTTTATTCCTGCAATATTTTTAATACTTGTCTTTTATAAACGGAATAAAACAATTTCAAATTTAAATTTCAAAATATCAGATTTATCATCCTTTACAGTTTCTTAAAGGGGCTCTCACAGAATTTTTTTTGCGAATAAAATAAAATCTCCTCGTTCTATCTAAAAATCATCACTAATCAATTTAATTGATCTTTTTTGTGTGAAAAAATTCTGTTCATCCATTTTTTTTGTACCTTGTGCTGTTTTTCAGAAAAATTAGTTTTTTTATTTTTAATGTTATTTTTTGCCATTAAACCAAAAACTACGCTTTCTATCAAAAAATTATTCTTGACAAATTTGTAGCTCTTTTTTGGATAAGCAACTTTTGTTTATCCACTTTTTCCATAGTTTGTGTTCTTTGTCCGAAAATTAAATTTTTTAATTTTAATGGTATTTTTTACGAATAAAACAAAAACCACGCATCCTAGGAAAAAATAATTCATTACAAATTTTTTGTTCTTCTTCGGTTGAACAACATTTGTTTAATTTTTTGCTGTTGCTTGTGTCGTTTGTCCAAAAATTAATTTTTTTATATTTAATGTTGTTTTTTATTATTTAAACAGAAACTAGGCGTCCTATTAGAAAGTTACTATTGATATATTTGTAAATATTATTTGAATACACAATTTTTGTCGAATTTTTTTTGTATCTTGTATAGTTTAACCGAAAAATGGAATTTTTTATTACTTTTTGAAAATTTGAATTTTCGATTTTTTAGGAAAATTAAAAAAGTTGTGATGACAGTCTTATATGGTGTTCGAAAAGCAATTTTTTTCTTAATCAGACTTTTTTTCATATCGTGTGTTGGTTGGCTTAAAGTTTTCATTTTGGTTTGTTTTTTTGAATTTTTTATGTGCTATCAATCTGGTAATTTGTTTTTAATCGATAAAAGTCACTGAAATAAATTGTTCTTTATTTTGAATATTATGAACAACAGTACATATCATTTTCAAATTCGAAAAAAAAGTGATCTCAAAATTTTTTCAAATGGTACCACTTTTTGAATTTTTATCCAAAATTGCTGGCTAAGAAACTTGACCTTTAGTTTAGGACACTCAACAAGTATACCAAAGGCCAATCTAATCTGTCAATTCTTTCGAAAGTTATCGTGCTAAAAACTAAAAATGTACAGACACAGACAGACAGACACACAAACAGACAGGCAGACACAGAAACGCACTAACAGAAACACAAACACACAAACAGACAGATATACATAAAAACACACAAACAGTCACACAAAAACACAAACAGACAGACAGACAGACACGCTGAACAAACACACAAACAGACACACAGACAGACAGACACACACACTTTTGTTGAAAATTTATCTTTTCAAGTTTGAAACTCAACTGTTTTTAAAAATAGTCGACTTTTAAGATTGAGAATTCAACTATTTGGTGGAAAATGCAATAGTTTTTGTTTAAAGTTTAATCTCTTTCGTTAGAAAATTCGACAATTTGGTTATTATTTAATTGAAACTTCTTCTGTTTAGACAAAAAATTAGTCCTATTGGATTCAAAATTGATCTTTTTTTGCTAAGAATTCAATTGGCTTCTGAAATAATCGGTTTCTATTTGAAGATGCAACTGTTGTTGGTTGAAGTTAAATCTCTTTTGTTTAAATATTCTTTCTGATAAAAAAGTCACCTTTCTTTGTTGAAGCAATTGAATGAAAATTTTCAATTTTTCTATTTCATTCTGAAATCGTTTCATTTCATTCATGAAAGATTCCACATCCAAAATGTCACAAGGTTAAAATGCTCGTCATTGAATACTAATGTTCAGGAAAAATTGAAATTTGTTCAGGAAAAAATCAGGAAAAAGTAAGAAAATTTTGAAAATAAATTTTCGTCAGCCCCCCTGATTTCGTTTGATCAAATTATGAACCAAAATGTATCTTTTTCACCTAATTATTTCCAATCTGAAACTTAAAGTAGCCTCTTGAAGAGAATACTTATGTGCTATTCTTGAAAGACGTGAGTCATCAGCCTGATTGCCTCCTGATAGTTTATAGCTTGAATCAAACGAATTTGGACACCCACCTACTGATCGATTGGTATTGATTTTTGATAGAAAACCCGGGACGATTCTCGTACACGATGATGCCCGATCGTTGGCCCCAACACAACGCAACTTAGCCAGTTGTCCCATATTGGACAGCATCTTCTCAGCCTCTCTCTTACTCATTTTCATCCTCCCTGTTCCTGTTCCTTTCTCTCCTCCAAACCCGGTATCTGCGAAACCTCAAGTGTGAGAGTTTGGCTCGTCCGCATTTTATGCACCTGTGTCATTAGCAGCCTCGCGATCCCCAATTACTCATCTCGACACGTTGTTGAATTTCTGACTTCCCGAACTGCTTTTTTACATTCCTTATTTATATTTTACTCTCTCATGAGGGCTTGACGATTTGTGAACTCAGGTGTACACTTGTAATGAACCTTCTGAAGACTCCTGAAATATCTCAAATCATTTGCAATAACGTGAAGGCACTTAAAGGCACTTAGAGTCACTTGAAGTCATTTGAACTCACTTGAAGTCACTTGAAGCCACTTGAAGTGATTTTAAATTACTTAAGGTCACTTGAAGTCACTTGAAGTCACTTGAACTCCCTTGAACTCACTTGAACTCACTCGAAGTCACTTGAAGCCACTTGAAGTCACTTGGAGTCACTTGAAGTATCTGGAAGTCACGTGAAGCCATTCGAAGTCACTTGAAGTAATTTTAAATTACTTGAAGTCACTTGAAGTCACTTGAAAGCACTTAAAGTCACTTAAAGTCACTTGAAGTCACCTCAAGTCACTTGAAGTCACTTGAAATCACTTGAAGTCACTTGAAGTCATTTGAAATCACTTTAAGTCACTTGGAGTCACTTGAAGTACCTTGAAGTCACGTGAAGCCCTTCGAAGTTACTTGAAGTCACTTGAAGTTACTTGAAGTTACTTGAAGTCACTTGAAGTCATTTTAAATTACTTGAAGTCACTTGAAGTCACTTGAAGTCATTTGAAGTCACTTTAAGTCCCTTGAAATAACGTGAAGTCATTATATCACTTGAAGTCACTTGAAGTCATTTTAAATTACTTAAAGTCACTTGAAGTCACTTGAAGGCACTTAAAGTCACTTGAAGTCACTCGAAGTCACTTGAAGTCACTTGAAATACCTTGAAGTCACTTGAAATCGCCTGAATTAATTTGAAGTCATTCGAATTCACATGAAGTCACATGGATTTACATAAAGACACTTAAAGTCACTTGAATTCTCCCAAAGATACTTAAATTCTCCTGAGGATACTTGAATTCTCCTGCAGACACTTGAAATCTCCTGAAATATCTAAAGTCACTTGAATTCACTTTCATTTATTTGAAGCCACTCGAATTCTCTGAAAATCTCCCAAAATATCTGAAGTGATTTGAATTCACGTGACGTTACACTTGAAGCCACTTAAATTTTCCTAGAGTCACTTTAAATTTCCTGACATACAGGGAGTCATTCAAATTAACGTGAAGTCACTTGAAGTCATTTCAAGGCAATTTAAGTCATTTGAAGTCATTTGAGATCACTTGAAGTCACTTGAAGACACTTGAAGTCGCTTGAAGTCACTTGAACTCATTTAAAGTGACTTAAAGTCATTTGAAGCCCCTTGAAGTCACTTAAAGTCACTTGAAGTCATTTGAAATAACTTTAAGTCACTTGAAGTCAATTGAACTTACTTGAAATCACTTGAAGTCACTTGAAATAATTTAAGATCACTTGAAGTCACACGAAGTCACTTGAAGTCACTTAGAGTCACTCAAAGTCACTTTAAATCACCTGAAATCATTTGAAAAAAATATGCCACGGCACTTGCGAGATGGATGCAGAAAGCTGTCATCCTTAGGTCGCTTCGTGTCCTCAAAACACACGAGAGTTTGGTCGGCCGGTCGTTGTGATTTCGTCGTGTCCTGTGACCACCCATCTCTCGGTTGTGAGACGTGGCCATGCATGGGATTTACTGCGGTCCTACTGGGAGCCGATGTCATTTTTTTTTAGATGACAGTTCCTCCCAGTGGGACCCTGTGGTGGTTGTTAACCTTTAGTTTCTAATTATATAATAACGAAGTTATTCTTCCAACAGAATGAATTAATTTGGTCATACAGTCCAATAAAAAGGCAATAGATTCAGATGTAAAAGAATCATAATTTTATTTGTCAATTTCAAAACAAACATACGTTCCGACCTTCCATTGCAGATCTTTAAAGGTAAATATAACCTAAGTAATACTGATGTAGTTAAAAATTATAAACTGGTATAAAATTTAAGAATTAGAGTTAAGAAAGTCATACACAATTTTTACCTGTAGTAATATTGAGAAACCCAAAAACATTTCAATTCGTCGGTATTTCTTAAGAAACATGATTTTTGGAGTGAATCAAAAATTAGTTTTTTTACAACGATGTTTAAAAGAAAATGATTGTCCTTATTTATAAATAACAAAGATTGGAATTAGTTAAGACGGACATTAAAAACATTAAATAGAACCCTCAAAAAATCTTAAGAGGCTTTAATATTATAAATTTAACTACATTTTTAAAAAACAAAACGAAGTATTGTGTTTTGGAAGGGCAAACATAGACTAACGAATACATTATAGATAAAGCCAGTTTTACATAGTGATGTACATTTACCGCCATGCTCGAACAAGCTCGCTTTAGCTCGGTCATAACCGAGCACAAGTGAGCCGGACTGGACGTCGTTCTCTACTTTCTTATGAATAGAATGTATCTTGGTAATAAAAATAGCTCATCCACTACACATTTAAACCTGTTATTCTAATAATGTCCACATTTCAGTATCTGGAAAGATGTAGAAAATGGAATATATATATATATATATATAAAATGTACATCTGAATGTTAGTAGCAGACGACTACTGGGAGAAAAAGGCCAAATTTCAGCGGGTTATTTGAAATTCTATTCTATAAATGTTAAGAATATTTTACGCAAATGAATTGGATAAGTACATTTTGTAATAAATTTAGCACTTCCAACATTAATTACTCAATTTTACATGACAGATGTTTCGGATGGAAATAAAGCAATCATTTCTGGCAAGTACTTTAAGTAGTATGTATGTACTTTTTTATGTCATGTGTTTAGAAATAAGAATACGAATACATTCAAAATGTATTCAACCTTTTACATTTATGTACAACCTTTATACATTTTTTATTAGAGTTGTTGAACGTTCAGAAGGCTTAAATGTAATTTAAAGTGCAATTTCGTTTTATAGTCGAATCCACTATTATGCGAGAAAATGGTAAAACTCATAATACTTTCTTCTTTATAAAATATACTATCTACATTTTAAATATTTTAAATCACAGTACATAGTATACTTTTTCTTTCAATAAAAGTACGAAAATACCTTATTTAAACGAAAATTACATAATAATTATTATTATAGTATAATATAACATTTGTTTACAAAAATATTAATTTTATATAATAAAGTACATTCCAAAATGTTTAATTTATAAAAGCTAATTTTTGTCTATGTCATTTTCAGATTGCACTTGAAAATTCATATTTTCTGCCGAAACTCGAATATTTCACCTGAATTATCGTCTGCTACGAGCAGTCCGAGAGGCAATTCTTTATTTTTTTTAAATATTACATACATTCCTAAAAGCTGAAAAATATATACGAATAAAATAGATGTATCAAATTCTTACTCCAATTACTTGTTATAGTTTGAACAGGTTGTCTTTGCTTAAAATTAAATAATGACCGCTCTTGCTCGCTCTGTCTGTCATGACCGAGCATGCTCGGTCTTATTGCTCATGCTCGAGCACGAGCAAGGTACAGGGTTGGTAACGTATAATACTCCACGTATTATACGTGGTTTTTTACGCGTATATTACCACGTATATTACCTCTCTAGTTTTCTACGTGATTTGACGTATATTACGTCCGTATGGAAAGTTTCAGTGCGCAAGCGTCAATATTGAGAAATACCTCACATATAACCTATTTTTCTTGTCCTGAGTCGTAGTCGCTGTGTTCGCTTTTCAACTTTTCATGATGATGTTGAGCTTTTCTTCCCAGCCCATGCATGATTATTATTTTCAATTACTATAACGCATTCAAGAGAATCATTAATAATTATTATATTTGAAAAGTGAGGTTATGTACTTGTCAACACTGATGACACTGATTTTACAAGTCGGCCATCTTGAAAACGTAACTTACAGGAGTTTTATACGGTTTTCTACTGTTTTCGACGTATATTACGTCAAAAACGTATTATACGTAGAAAATACTCGAGTTACGCGTAACTGACCAACCCTGCTGCACACGTTAGAAAAAGAGGTTTGTTCCATTTTCGACTTTCGACACGATATCGGAGTCCCACTGCTGGGGTGGGGTTCCGAAGCCCTCTAATCTAGTTTATAGAATCTCTCTTTCTATCGCATGAAATTAGACGGAGATGTTCGATCGTTTTGAAAACGATCGACTGAAACTATCTCTTTTTATCTTGTTTGTCAGTGCAAAAGGCGCAATTTTCGGCAATAAGAACTCCTGACTTCTCGATTATCGACAGTCACCTCTCTCTTTCTGACACATAAGATAGAAAGAGATAGTTGCAGTCGATCGTTTTCAAGGTGGTCGAACATCTTAGTCTAATATTATGCGATAGAAAGAGAGATTCGATCAACTAGATTGGAGGGCATAAGAATCCCATCCCTGATGGAGGTATATTAGCAGAATAGTACCAACCAGGCGTCGGAACCTCGTAGGTTGAACCCCAGCTTAAAATATTCCCTACGTATTCGGGTCCGGACTGGACACTTTATGCAAACCCGGACCCGGATACCTATGAAACACTTTAATATTGGATCCAGCCCAAAAAGCTCCTTTAATTATATTTGAGAAATCCACCAAGGCGATTTGAGAGAGAAGAAGGAGCAGTTTAGTTTCAGGTATTTCAATTATTGAGATATCTTGAGAATGCGGGATAGTGATGGGAAAAGTATCGATAAATATCGATACATATCGATATGCCATTGTATCGAAAAGTATCGATACATTTTTCTCGTAACGCTAAATATCGATAATTTCTCGGATTATCGGCGTTCACACCGCTGTATCTCTTTCTGGCAACTTGCAACGCACGTAAGCGATAAGGGCAGATTGAAAAGACCACAGACTGCGGGACATGCCGAGAAATACGACATGCGCATTTATTGCGCGGTTCATTTAAAATTTATTTCCGCTAAAATGATTTAGAATTATTTATGAATTAATTGATATAACGTTCGTCCAGTACAATTATGAGTTCAAAATTTTAAAATCAGAAAGTTGATTTAAATGTTGGAAATTTTAATAATGGCGTAGATCTTCATTAAACTCAGTAAGGGGGTTTTCGGGGCACGGAAGACGAATTTGGGGTGAAAATTCAAAAATGTGCAAATTTCACTGAATTTTTGAAAATTGTGGTAATTTGGTAGATTTCTGTGAAAGTCAGTACGAGGGGGGTTTTCGGGGTCCGTACAAGAGGCTTTTTCGAGTTTCAGAGTACCAACTTGGGGAAAACATTCGTCTTTAGAGACTCGAAAATTTTCCTTCTCGTACTAACTTTCTTAAAAATCCACTAATTTAAACAAATGTTCCAAATTCAAGTAGTTTTTTGTTAATTTAGGAATTTTCACATCAAGCTCGTATACCGTGACATAAAAAACCCTCTCGTACTGACCTTCATAGAAATTCACTAATTTAATCAAATAAAAAAAAAAATATGTCCTTTTTATGATATTTTGAATTTTGAACCCAAATTCATGTTCTGTGACTTGAATTACCAAAATTTCAGTTGCTTTTTTGAATTTCCGATTTTTCACCTCAAATTCACATTCTGCTATTTTAAAAAACTCCTAGTACTAACTTTCATACAAATCTTCCAGAATAATGAAATTTCGAAAATGGAGGTCAGATTTCTGATTTTTGAATTTCGAACCCATAATTGTATTCTAGAATCGATAAATCAATTAAGTCATAAAGTAATTCGAAAGTAATTTAACATTGCATTTCTTGTATAAGTGTAGTACAGTATACACATATAGCGTTGTCCAGAACCGAAGCAGATTTGCTTCCGTTTTGTTTCCAGTTTCGTTTTTGCTTCAAAACGTTTCGTATCTATAAGTACCCCTAACATTACTGCGCATCCATATATATTGTCCCATGTACCTCTACTGCGCAGATGTAAGTTACATGTAACTCTACTGCGCAGCCACAAGAACCCCATTACATTACTGCATGCCATAGTTTCTATGTGACAACTGCACACCCATAAGTAGCATGGGACTTCACTGGGCAAATGTTTGTGTCATGTTACTGTACTGCGCATCTATAGGTGCTATGTAACACAACTGCGCACATAAAAGTAGCCCCTAACCTTACTGCGCAGACGTAAGCGCCGTGTTATTATACTACACATCCGTGATTGTAATTTAATTCTGGTGCGTATCCGTAAGTACTATTTAATTGTAGTGCTCAGACGTAATTGCCATCTAATTCTACTGCGCAGCTGCAAGTGCCGTTAAAATTTACTTCTCAGTCATATCGTCTTCATTGTGCGTTAGTTCAAGTTTAGGTTTAAAGTTTTGGGAATCATTACCTGCGACATTAATTAACCCCAGTTTTTTCTGTGACAATAAAGTATTACAAAAGTATTAATTTGCACATTTCTTTGGACTTTGCTGCATCATCCCCTGGAAAAGTTCAAAATTTTATTTTTTATGCAACAACCAAACTTTCTAATATTTAGGAAAACAATGCTATACTTTCATTCGATTTTTTAAAAAATCTATCAAATAAGTCTGATACAAAATAATTTAATGAAATACTGCTAAAGCGATTGTGTCAAGTTGTGTTCAATTATATCCTTATGTTATGAATGAAATTATTATTATACTGTTTAGAAAATTCAATAATAAGTCTTAAACTTTTTGTTCAGAAAATATTGCGACAGCTGGAGGAATATTTGAATACAATTCTCGGTTGAGAAAGATATATTTAGTTAATTTGAACATTCAAAACTTTAGTTTTTAACTAGTAGTTTTGTCAAATCCCATCAACATTTTCGAAAAACTTCACCCTTGCAAAATATATCTGTAATATTATATTTATACTGACGTAGTTTAGAGGTTATATTTCTAGCAATTGATGCAAATATTTTTCCTAAAACTCTTTAACATTGTTCGGTTAATTTTGTGAAATAATAAATTGATTTATTTCACGTAATATTACAATTTTGGAATATTGTAGTTATTATAGAGTCAATAAATGACAGAAACATGTAAAATCTGTTCCGAAAAATACTTTATCAATGATTAGGCAGTTGATCCATGAGTATAGGAAACTGAGAATGGACTGAGATAAGAAGATTTTTTGTTGCGCTTCATTATTTGTTCAATATCTTTGTTTATAAAAATATATTCGTACACAAATTTGTTCTAGGGGGTGCCCAAGTGTCCTGAGGGGCGCCACACCAACAGGGGCGAGGGTGGGCGGCCCTTCCTGAGGGTCCACGCTAGTCCACCGCTGGTTACATTTTCTCGTGAGAAAACAATAAATACTATGAAAATGTTCTATGTCTTAGGTTTACCTCAGAAGCAAGGGAAAAATTCACAAAAATTTGTATGCGTGTGGAATGCAAGTCATACTGAAATGTCTACAACTGAATTCAGTGCGAAAAGAATACTGCAAAATCAAAGTTTAAATTACTCCAAAATAACAAATAAATTTTTACGAGTTTTTACATTGAAATAAAATTGTTCAATTTATTAATTAACAGGGATGAACATGTACCACGAGCGTTGATGGATTTGATCGAGAAAGGTGATAATGGTCCAATTTGGGTTTGCGCGAAAGGAGAACTACCTTATGCCATTAAAAGACCAACCTATTCTGAATACCGTGTTCCTCAGTCAACAGCTTGAATTATATCATATGAGTTATGTCAACATACTATTAATCATGAAACGTTTGTGCATAAGATGAGATGTTATCATATTATTCTATAAATGCGTGATTTATATGCGATATTAGTGCACAAGCTGAGCATTTACACGAACATTGTAATTTTTCGGTCACCAAACACAGAAAAAACTGGGGGTAAAAAATGTTGCAGGTAACGTGCGAAGTGGAGTAACCGCCGTCCTCGTAAGTAGGCCTCGAGTAAACTCATCGTGGTGAATCGCAGATATCTCTGTCGGACTTCGCTAGAGGCAGCACGTTACAGGCCCGTAACCACGGAAGGTTTACCTCAGTTGGGAGTAATCAGCTGACCATTACCCTGTTCAAACGATTACCCCCAACACTTTTTACATCCAGTTTTTTCTGTGAAGTCTTCAAGTATCTTCATGTATAATATTCCAGTTTGAATATACAAAAATGTAGCTTTATATTACTTAAAAAAAGAGAACAGTGATTTGAAACAGTTTGTGGATTATAAATTAGCGGCGTGACATTTTTTCCGAAAGGACCACGGAGGAAATTAAGTATCACACAACGGATGCTTTGTTCTTCAGGAACTTTTCTCCCCTTTGAAACCTTATGTTTTTAATATTTATTTGCTACATAATGGTTCTTATCTTATTATTCAAAAAACTTTCGACAATGCCATGACGTACCGACAGTAGGGTGTCCTAAAAAAACGCAATGTTCTTTTTTTTTATGACGCACCCCCTGAACTTGTTCTATTTGGTGAAAAAATAAGTGAAAATTGTTCTTTTCTTTTTGAAATAATTTTAAACCGTGGTCCTGCGGCCTAAAAGTGTCTTAAAATGATTTAAATGATTCATTATTGTCAATTTTCGTAAATATAATAGTTGTTTGCCAGAGAATGCAACTTTTGGTACCATACGCTCAGGGGAAAAAAGTTGACCCAATTAAATCAAAAATACTATCCCTTATGGTAAAAAACGACCCTTCCTAGAGCTTAAAATATTATATTTATCATACCAATATCATTTTTTTCCATTTAATAATAATATATAACTAATTAGTTCATAATTCACTTAAGAAATGAAATAATTTCTTTATTCTTCTAGAAACACCAATTTTACAGAAAACATCAAGCTTACAGACGAGAAGTGAGGTTTGTAAGATTTTTCCCTGATTCAATTTTTCATTGAATTTGTCTTGCGTTTCGAAGGATATTTTTTATCACATGCAGTAAATTCTTCAATTTGGCCTTGGATTTCCAGATAAAGTGCCTGCAGCTGATTCTCATTTTTAGTCAGCGACCGGTTGAACCGTTGCGTAAAGGACACGGCTCATTCTGGAGCTTCAAACCAAAATCGGATGTGAATTTTGATCGCAAAAAGGCACAATTTCCTAATGGCTTCGATTTCGATAGATGTTAACGTATACTGATTAGGACACATCCAAATTTTCAGGCAATAAATGGCAATTGCCATCCACCACGTATGGTACATTGATTCTGGAGCCATAAAACGAATACCCCGACCTGGAACATCTCCGAAAAATATTATGTCGAGCTCAGGTAATTCACGGTAGTCATCATGGGGTTGATAATTTTCTTTTACTGGTAATTTTCAAATTGAATTATGTCGTCTTTTTCTAATCGCAGTTTCGAAAGTATTCGTTCGCTTGTCCTTTATACCAATTTCGAATCTTGTCTTATCGAAAGATTCCCATGCTTCACTAAACTTTTAAAATAATGGAGTCTCTGGTGCAGATGTTGGACCAAGGTATTTTTACATACACTTTCGAGCATTATTTGAGGGATATGATGTCTGCAAGCAAAGTACAGCAAATCTTTCTGAAACCGGTATTCCAAATGTACGCATGTCCTCTGAACTCTACCATTGTTAAGACTGCATGTATCGAAGCATAATCCTACTATTCGGTCAACAATGTCGCATGATTCAACAACCTCTGCCACAGTAGAAGCTTGAGCAAGTCCGGTACCAGACTCCATCTGTGGCACAACCACAATTTGAAATTTACCAGCGCTAGATACTAAAACAGGCTATCGTTCCACCTTTTTCTTTCCAGTTAATGATAAAACACGTTTTCCATCCCAGTGCAATTATAGTCTCTGTTCTAATTGAAAAATTTTCTTTAATTCAGAGGCATACTTCAATCGTTCTTCGTTTCTTACTTTTGCTATGATGCTTTCACTTGAATTCAAATCATCTAACAAGAATTTATGATGAAGCTTTCTTAAAGATATATTATGTATTAAACTATATTTCATAAAACTAGTATTTCATGTTACCTATGTTGTGCTTTAAACTTTCTGCTGTACTTGACACGACGTACATTGGAATCATCATTTTCTTTATCGTCATACATTTTTTCAGTATCACTGCAGTTTTCATATGACATTCAAGAAATTGATGAATGTGCGCAATGAGGAAAGGATATATCAGAAGATGCGTTACGCTTCGCTCCAACACTATAACTCCATTACGACCCTTTTCTTTTTGTGAAATTAAAAATTGTTTCGTTTTTTCTACCTTAATGATTAAAATGAGTGAAAGAGCCGTGAAAGAGCGTAACCCTGAGCTATGTCGAATAGGTTATCGAAATTATTGCGGAGGTTCGTTCTTTTTCCTTGGAAAGCTCTTGAACTGCGGTCGGGTTTCTTGTTAAGGTCTTTCAAGGTTTTATGTAGTTGAATCAATTTTTTAACACAGCGATGTTTTTCTCGCACAGGAATTTTCGCTTTTTCCCAGAACCCAATTGCTTGATCGGCAACACGTCTAGATATCGACGTCAATTATTTATAATACGTGAATGTTTCATTGCTTATTTAACATTGTTTCACACAAACTATACTTATGTGGCACTTCAAGTATTGTTTTTCCTAAAGATAGATGGTACTGGACCATGCTTAGAACATCTTCATTTGAGGGCAGCTTGCTTCCCTCAAGGTTCTCTTTTGAGGATATTTTTATTTTATTTTTATCAAGATCGCTCATTTTTATGGTTAACTTAATAGATTTCCCAAAATACTGTCAGCTGAGAAATAAGTAATAATCGCATATTCAATAAACATTTAACTTCAGGTACGCTTCGCAATTTTTTCACTTCTCAAATGCAAGTTAAGTTTGAAAACGATATATTTCTATTGATTGGAAAAAACGCTATACTTTAATTTAATTTCGTCAGTTCAGCATCTTATTGAAGTTGAAAAGAATCCTCTATTTATTATAAGGTTTATTTTCTGTGGAAAAGTCATTTTTCGTTTTCGTTTATATTGTTAACTCATTTACGTACCAAGAAATCCAATGAATAACGCATAAATTCTTTAAAATTCAAGTTATAACATTTTAACCCCTATGAAGGGTACTTTTTTAAGCCAAGGGGTAATATTTTCGGTCTAATTAGGTCAACTTTTTTTTCCTGTGCGTATGGTACCAACAATTACATTCCCTAGCAAACAATTATTACATTAACGAAAATTGACAATGATTATTCATTTTAATCATTTTGGGACACATTAAGGCCCCATGCCCACGGTTTAAAGTTATTTTAAAAAGAAAGGAAAGATATGCATTTATTTTGTCACCAAATACAACAAGTTCAGGGGGTAGGTCATCAAAAAAAAGAACATTGCGTTTTTTAGGACACCCTAACCTGCAGTCAAATATTTTCGACAGAGAATTGCCAAAAAATTTAAGAAAAATAGAAATTTTAAAAATTACTAATTTCCCAATAAAAATAGTAAATATTTCTTATTTTATCATTTCGAGAATTAGATATTTCTGAAAACAAGGGTGTGAAATCATAATGACCTAAGCGCTAAATTTTCAAAATAGGTGTTATTGGATTAAAATTGCTGTAAATTCTATGTAAGTATTTGTCAAAATAAAAATTTGAAGTTTCTTAAAAAAATAAATAAAAACTTTATACATTTTTGAAGACTGAATCAATTTCAAATCATACAAATTGTACACTTAAAGTAGAAAAAGATACCTTTTTTATATCTGCTTAATTGTTTAAATCTGTAATCAAGATATTGATCGTTTTATTGTTGATTTCGGTAGCGTTTGTCACATTCTTTGATTTTTTTTTGAAAAATTTGCAAAAGGTGCAAAATTAACAAAATACCGGCGGTTTTTCTCAAAATATTAAAATGAGATGTTCTCAAAAAACCCACGCTTACATTTTTTGCCAATTTTTTGGTAAACTTGTACTTTCATAAGGAAGAGATCTTGTGAATTTTATGCGGGATTATTAAAATCTGTGGCCTGAGTAAATTTTTTTTCATATAATCGAATTTTCTAATTTTTCGCACAGAAAACGACAGATACGACAATATGGTAAGATAAAAGTTTGCATGCTTAAAAAACTCATATGAATAACACCTGTTGCCCTGCAAAAAAGCTGATAAAGCTGATAGGCCTGCATAAAGCTGATAGGATATCTTCCTCATATCAGCAAAAACTGTACAAAAATATAGGAAGAAACAAGAAAAGGTCGGGCTTTCCAGAAAATCTTTTTAATTTTTACAATATTCTTAAAAAGTTTCTCCTAATAGAAAAAGGCATCCTATCAACACAGAAAAAACAAATACTTAATTCAAGTCTAAAATTCAAATTATTTTAAGGTACATCAAAAAGAGGCATATGAAACCTGAAATTAAGAATGTGTTTTAATCATTGAAGTAAGGAAAGAAAAAGACTAAAACTCAGATAGTAAAATCCTAGAATTAAGATCGTAAAGACCTGAACGTCAGGTAGTAAAAACCTGAAATTAAGGCGATATTTATACTGAAAAGGTAGTGTAAGGTTGAGATGACCTTGAATTCAGGACTCTTCTTGCTGAAAGAAAGTCGCACATTTATACTGAAATTATGGACCTCCTCACCTCCACCCCTCCCGTAACCCGTGATCCCTATCACTAAACATATGAGTAGAAAATGTATTTTTGAGTTCGAAAAACAGTAAATAGACAGTTCACGAGTGACTTTTTCACTGAATACAATTTAAGATACACATAAATCTCCGGTAGTATTCGAGAATTTTAGAGGCTTACGACAAAGCGTCACTTGAAACGCGGACTAGATTGTAGAAACGGAGCAGAATACCAAGACCAAATCGCGCGCATGTCCCAGCACGATTAAGGCAGAGTACTTCTTCCTTTAAGACGTACTTCTTGATTTTAGGTAGCGAAAGCCTAACATGTGCGGGGCACGTTACACGCACGAAATGCAAAGCACGCCGTGCCTGCAGAGTGCGAGGCATATGCGCCGCATTTTGTAAGTGGCACGCACGTGCGAGGCATATGAGTCGCACTTCGTGATACGCATGATACGCGGCGCATGTGCGTCGCACGTCGTGAGAGGCATTATTAATAGCATGAATACATAACTGACAAGTGTCGTTTTCAATAATAATTATTACTATTACTATAATATCAACTATAATTATTGTGAAAATGGTTTATTTATAAAAATTGAAACATTCCCAATCTTATCGTAAGCATAAATTAGGAAATTTGTATGGATAACATTATTGAATGCATTTGTAAAATTACTTAATGTGCAATGCATTTTATTTATATAAAAAGATAATTGAATAGAATGTTCCTTCATTCGATCGGAGTAAGATCAACAAGAAATTTTTTGGGTTATTCTGTAACTCTTTAAAAAGAAAAAAATAGCTTCTAACTTTTTAAACTTTCTTTCTATTATTTTTGGTTCTTTTTTTTAACATTCAGCATAACTACAAAAAAATATTCAAAAAAATGCTTACATCAAGTAACATTCTTACAGCTGAGGGATTACACAAAAAAATTTCAAACCCATAAAATGACATACTTCAGACCAAAAATAATTCATTTCGTGGATCCTTTATTCCAATTCATCAACGTTTCGAAAACACATGGTTTTCCTCATCAGGATAAAGTTGTTAAAAATAGAAGTTTACGTCAAATATAAATAGTTCCAAATTCTCCTTTTCCCATTGTTCTTTAGGTTATCTTCCTTTCAGGTTACATTTTTATTTAAATTTTTTTAATTCATGTTTATACTTGAATTTCAATAGTATGATCCAAAAATTTTAACAACCTTATCCTAATGAGGAAAACTATGTGTTTACGAAACGTTGATGAACTGGAATAAAGGACACAACAAATGCATTCCTTTTGGTCTCAAGTATGTCATTTTTATCACCTCTAACATTATATATATATATATATATTGTATATGGTAGCTCTATTTTTGAATTGTGAATCAATTTGTTGCTTATTCTGCAAAAATTATTCATGATAAAATGGATTTCTTTTCAATCTTGATTTATAGATATTTAGGGGTGCCGCAAGCCCCATGAAGTTTAACATGCATTTCCTATAAGAAAAAAAGACGTTTCTGTAAATCTTATTCAGAATCCTCAATATTATCTCAATCGAGTTGAAACTCAAAATTTCTCTTCATAATTAGCCATAGAATACGAATAAAATATCACTTTTCAAATATCGCCCCCATAAGTCTGTTTTATAGGGTTCCAAAGAAACCCCATAAGTGAAAAAATGTATTTTACGAGTTTTTGGCGCTAATTATGATTTTTTTGCGGTTTCTTTAATGCGAATTGTTTCTAATACATACAATATTACTTTATACTGAAAATTAGATATTTTCATGAATTTTTGAAACAATTTATTAATATTTTTAGCAATTTTCTCATAGAATGGAATTAAAAAGACGCGGTTTTTTCACAAATTTTCCATCTTGTGTCAAATTTTCAATGAGAGGGAAGTGATAGTTCATCAATGTTAACGATAGTTATTGTTTAAACAAGTTATTATAATTAATAATAACACTATATTTGAATAATCCTAGAAAATTTCGTTTTTTTTTTAAATTTCTTGCTTTTTGTCCAAATCATTTTAGTTTTGGTTGTAAATTAATTGTTTTCAGTTAAAGATTCAACTCTTTGGTTAAAAATTAATTAATTTTTTTGAAAATTTATCTTTCCTGATAAAAAAGAATTTTTTTACATAAAAATGAAATCATTCCATTTTTGGTTCGAAATTGATTTTTTTAAGATAAAAATTCAATTATATGATTTTAAATTGATCTCTTTTAGTGAAAAATTTAACTAATTGGTTTAAAATACATTTTTTTTGTTGAAAATTCAATTATTTGGTTTCTCTTATTGCAAATTCGTCCTTTTCGATATAAAATAATTTTTTTTTAAATTAAAAATATAAGTATTCCATTTTTTCCCTAAAAATTTATCTTTTTTAGTTGAACATAATATATACTTTCTTGAAAATTCAACAATTTACTTAGAAATTAGTTTTCTTACGATTCATTGTTTTAGTTAAAAATTCATTTCCTTGTTTGAAATATTAACTATTTTGTTGAAAAATTCTTGTTTTTTCTTTGAAAATTTATTTTTTAACTGAAAATTTACTTATTCCAGTAAAAAAAATCATTATTTCGGATGGAAATTCATCTCTTTTGTTGAAAATTAAATTATTTGGTTAAAAATGGATCTTTTTCAGTTGAAAATCTAACTACTTTTTTGAACTTGTTTTTGAAGTCCATGCATTTGAATGATAATTCAAACAGATTTTTATTTTATCTACTTATACCTTAAATTCAGTGCATATTTAGGTAAAATTAATGTGGTTTCTATATTAAATTCAATTTAAACCGCCTGCAATTCCTAACTTTTCAAGTAAAAATTTGGATTTTCGAAAAGATAGATGAACAGATGAAGTCAAATAGTTGAATATTTTTCACAAATAGATGAATTTTGAACTAAAAAAGATCCATCTTCTACCCAAAATAAAAAATAGTTAAATTTGCAGTTCAAAAAATTAATTTTTCACACAAAAAAAAAGAACAGATTTATTTTAAGAACAAATTTAGTTTCATTTTCAATCAAGTAGTTTCATTTGTAACTGAAAAGAATTATTTTTAACTAATATGATGAATATTTAACTGGAATACTTGAATTTTCAAATAAGAAGATTAATTTGTTACCAAAAAGACGATTTTTTTTCAAAATACATCAATTTTTAACGAAATAGTGGACTTTTGAAATAAAAAAGATCAATTTTCCACCAAACAAGAAATAGTTAAATTTTCGGTCAAAAAAATAATGGTATTAAAATATAATTTCAACTAAAATGATCAATATTTAACTGGAATAGTTGAATTTTTAACCAAGAAGATTAATTTCTACCAAAGAAGACGAATTTTCACGAAAATGCTGTTTTTTTATTGATGAAAAAGAATATTTTTCAATTTTCACAGGCCTCAGAGTCCAAAGGGTACTTTTTTCACGCTCAAAGGGTAACAAATTCATGATCAATTCAAAAGACTTCATAACAATTCAAGTTCACTTCAAAAGAATTCCACTTAATTGGAAAAAAAATTTTTAATAAAAAAAATTCCATTGATTTCCGTGTAATTTGAATGAATTTAGTGCAATTTAAGGTAAATGAGAAGAATTCGATGAAATTCATAAAGATTCAAGGTGAATCACAAAAAATTTAATGAATTGAAAACAATTTCAAAATACGAAAAAACTTAATTAAATTCCGTAACTTTTCAGTAAGCTTAGAAAAATTCAAGGGGATTCTAAAAAATACGATAAAATGACTAAAAATTCTAGGTGAGATTAAAATACTTTAGGATCAGTGTAATAAAAACTTGAAAAAATTCAAATAAAATCCATTGAATTAAGTTGAATTGAGTTAATTCAGTAGAATTCAAGTGTATCAAAAAATGTCATGAGAATTTTAAAACTGTAAATGAATAAGAATTCAGGGTGAATTTCAAAAAAATAATTTCAAATCTCTTCAAATCTTGAAAAACCTACTAATTTATACCCAAAATGTGATGACTGCAAACCAATTTAAAATAATTCAAATAAATTGTAAATAATTGAAAAAATCGATAAAATTCCATTGATTTCAATAAAATTTGAGTGAATTTAGAGGAATTGAAGGGAAATAAGAATTCTAATAAATTCATAAAAAATCAAGCTGAATTTAAAAAGCAATCGAGTGAATTGAAAACAATTAAACGGGCATTGAAAAGAATTTGATGAAATATCCTCAAATATTTCAAATCCTTTGAGGTCCCATTAAATTACCGAAAAAAATTTAAAAAATTTTGTAATCTTTTAATATAATGTAAAATATTTCAAATCCTTTGAAAACTTTTTAAATTCTTTAAAATTTTTTAAAGCTCTTGAAAATACAAAGTTATTTGAAAAAATACTTTAAAATATTTCTAATCCTTTGATCATTTTATCAATTGATCATCAGGATCAATTAAAGAAAAAGTATTCAAAAAAATTTTTAAATCCATTGAATTATGTAGAATTGAGTAAATTTAGAAAAATTCCAAGAATTTCAAAGAATTAGAAGAATTCAGGATAAATTATTAAGAATTCTGGGTAAATTTCAAAAAATAATTCCAAACCCTGAATTCTTATTAATTTACAGTTTTCAAATTCTCTTGACATTTTTTAATACACTTGAATTCTACTAAATTAACTCAATTCAACCTAATTCAATGGATTTCATTTGAATTTTTTTAAGTTTTTATTACACTGATCCTAAAGTATTTTAATCTCATCTAGAATTTTTAGTCATTTTATCATATTTTTTAGAATCCCCTTGCATTTTTCTAAGCTTATTTAAAAGTAACTGAATTCAATTAAGTTTTTTCATATTTAGAAATTGTTTTCAATTAATTAAATTTTTTTGTAATTCATCTTGAATCTTTATGAATTTCATCGAATTCTTCTCATTTACCTTAAATTTCCCTAAATTCCTTCAAATTACACGGAAATCAATGCAATTTTTTTTATTAAAAATTTTTTTCCAATTAATTGAAATTCTTTTGAATTGAAATTGAATTGTTCTGAATTCTTTTGAATTTATTATGAATTCGTTACCATTTGAGCGTGAAAAAAGTACCCTTTGATTCCTATATTTTATCCCACAAGGGCCTGTGAAAATAAAAAAATATTCTTTTTCATCAATAAAAAAACAGCTTTTCCGTGAAAATTCGTCTTCTTTGGTAGAAATTAATCTTCTTGAATAAAAATTTAACTATTCCAGTTAAAGATTGATCATTTTAGTTGAAATTATATTTTAATACAATTATTTTTTTTACCCAAAATTGAACTATTTCATGTTTGGTGGAAAATTGATCTTTTTTATTTCAAAAGTCAACTATTTCGTTAAAAGTTCATGTATTTGGAAAAAAATTGTCTTTTTGGTAACAAATTAATCTTCTTATTTAAAAATTCATCTTTTTGTTTGAAAATTCAAGTATTCCAGTTAAATATTCATCATATTAGTTAAAAATTCTTTATTTCAGTTACAAATGAAACTACTTGATTGAAAGTGAAACTGTTTTTTAAATAAATCTGTTCTTTTTTTTTGTGAAAAGTTAATTTTTTGAACTGAAAATTCAACTATTCAAATATTTATTGATTTAATTTAAATATTTAACTAATTTAACTATTTATGCACAGAATTTTAAGTATGAGTAAATAAAATAAAAATCTGTTTGAATTATCATTCAAATGCATGGACTTTAGAGACAAATCCAAGAAAGTAGTCGAATTTTCAACTGAAAAAGAACCATTTTTAACCAAATAATTTAATTTCCAACAAAAGAGATGGATTTCCATCTAAAATAATGAATTTTTTACTGGAATAAGTACATTTTCAGTTAAAAAATAAATTTTCAACCAAAAAACAAGAATTTTTCAATAAAATAGTTAATATTTCAAACAAGGAAATGAATTTTTTAACTGAAGTAATGAATCTTAAGAAATTCGGAAAAAATGTTGAATTTTCAACAAAGTATATTAGGTTCGACTAAAAAAAAAATTTTTAGGAAAAAAATGGAAGACTTGCATTTTTAATTTAAAAAAAAATTATTTTATATCGAAAAGGACGAATTTTCAATAAAATACATGAAGTTTGAATGAAGGACATGAATTCTGAACAAAATGAAATTATGCATCTTTAAAAAAAAAAAGTCCTTACAAATTAGTTCAATGCTTTCAATTTACAAACATATAATTAAATTTTTATCTTAAAAATATAAATTTCGAACCAAAAATGGAATGATTATATTTTTATTTTAAAAAGTTATTTTGTATCAAGAAAGACAAATTTTTAACGAAATACATGAATTTTTAACAAAAGAGTTGAATCTTCAACTAAAAACAATTAATTTACAACCAAAACTAAAATGATTCAATTTTATGTCCAACAAAATAATGTTCAACCAAAAAAACAACGACTTTTCAACAACAACAAAAAAACGACTATTCAACCAAAAAGAATAATTTTTAAGCAAGAAGATTAATTTTCTATCAGAAAAGACAAATTTTTAATAAAATACATAAACTGTCAACCAAATAGTTGAATTTTCCATTTGAAGATTAGGTTTACAATAAAAAATGGCATAGGTTAATTTTTAGTTATAAAAATTAATTTACAATGAAAAAAAAGCATTTTCGACAAAATGGTTTAATTTTTTACCAAAATAGTTCAATTTTGAACCAACAATATAAATTTTCCAGCAAGAGGATTAATTTTCTGCAAAAGAAACAACTTATTTTTAACATATGATATATAGTAGCGTTGGAATTTTTTTTTTAAATTCTGGTATGTTCTAAAAATCTGAAACGTTTTCGAAATGCAGTGTAGAGATTTTGAAATTAAAAAGTTTTTAAAAATCTCGTTTCTGCAAGCATTTTTGTTGATGTTTAATTTTCAATGAAATAATGGAATTTTCATCCTAAAAATATGAATTTTCAACAAAAAAATAAGAAAGTTAAATTTTTAGATAAACAATTAATTTTCAACCAAACAGATGAATTCTTAAATCAAATGATGGAACATTGAACAGCATTAGTTAAATTTTTAGTTAAAAAAATTAATTTAAAAAAAAGATACAAAGGAATTTCATTTTCAAAAAAGTAGTTTAATTTTGAACCAAAATCATTAATTTTCTACAAAAAAAAACGAACTTTTAACAAAATACATGGACTTTCATCCAAATTCCAAATACTTGAACTTTAAAAAAAAAGATAAATTTTCAACCATCTAGGTGAGTTTTCAATTTAAAAAAATTGATTCTACAGTAACGAAAAAAACGAATTTTCAACAAAATATTTAAATTTTCAGTTAAAAAAAAAACTAATCAAAATTAAAAAAACAATTGATTCTTTTGAATTCCCTTGAATTCTTCTAAATTCGCTCCAATTTTACTAAAATTTGTTTTAATTTTATTTAAGTTTTTAAGAATATTTTATTAAATTCAATTGAAATTTTCTTGATATTTAAAGTTTTTCAAATTCTTATGAATTCTCCTGATTTTTTAAAATTTAATTTTGATTTTTTAGATTCTTGCTCATTTTCTTGTAATTCACTTGAATTCTTCTAAATTCACTCAATTTTGCTCATATGAATAAAAATTTTTTAATTGTTTTCAGTTTTTTGTAATTAATGCTGAAATCCTTTAAAGTTTAAATAAATCTTGAATTCTTAGGTGTCTTATCAGATTACTTTGAATTCCCTTAAATTCTTCTAAATTCACTAAAATTTTGCTGAAACATGTTGATTTTTTTTTTAAATCACTTGATTTTATTTTCATTTTTCTTCAGTTTTCATAAACTTCACATTGAATTTTTATGAATTTCTTTTAATTCTTCTCAATTTTCTTAAATTCTTCAAATTTCGCTCGAATTTTATTAATTTCATTGTTTTTTTTTTAATTCTGAATTAGTTAAAATTCACCTCCAATTCATATAAATTTCATCGAATTCATTTGAATTCAAAAGAACATCAGTCACTTTTGGTCATTTGTCTGTTTAAATAGGTCACTTTTTTCAAGTAAATTAGGCTGTGGCCTAATTTACACTTTGTTTTTTTTTGTAACAAAAGATAATTATTACCATTATTAAAACCATTACCTTATATTTTTCTTACAATTTGAATTATCATTAACCTTTTAAACTAATTTCATAAAAAATTAAAATATATATACACATAATTTTGAAATCAGAATGCCGATACTCATTTCACAACATCCCAAAAATGTAAAATAATTCTCCAATTGGAATAGAGGTATTTTAAACATAAGTAAACTTTTATTACACACAAGAATTTTTCGAAAACTAACCACCACAATTTATATAATGAAAATGAAACGAATTTTGCGTCATGGAACCATACAAATTTCCTTGAAAACATGTGTATAAAAATAAAAATACGAAAAACAAAGTTAGGTTTTTGGAACATACGGTGAATTGGTACACTATTAAGATAGTGAGTAGTTTTGAAAATTTATTTATCACGATTGTCTAAAGTTTGACATCAATGGTTTCTCAATCAATAGAAACAAAATTTTTATAAATTCAAAAAACCGGAATATCAGCGGGTATCGATAGACGCAGCTTATAATACTTTTTCCATGTATTTTACAATAAAAGGTAGAAAGAATACTTTGAAAAGTAGTTTAGTTGCTTAACATAAGGAAGGGACACACAAACACACACAAACAAATATATATATATAATGATATATAGATAATAAATGAGAGCCGGTCGCCATGGGGCCTGCTCGTGACCCAACCTGTCGATCGTCGAGGACTCGAGGTTATATTGCGACTTGATATCTTGCGCTTCG
Source organism: Andricus grossulariae (assembly GCA_011634705.1). Classification (NCBI taxonomy): domain Eukaryota; kingdom Metazoa; phylum Arthropoda; class Insecta; order Hymenoptera; family Cynipidae; genus Andricus; species Andricus grossulariae. The sequence continues at coordinate 274,662,330 of JAABKJ010007545.1, forward strand.
TCGAGATTGCTGATAGTTTGGTCACTTCCTTGATTCATATTTCGAAAGACAGTCGTGCACCTTGTTTTCTGCCGTCTATAGCTGTCATATCAAACAAAAGCTCCGTTATGAAGAGCTAAAAAGCGTCAAATTCATATCTAGCATCCACGTTCTGCTGTCCATCCGTATATATAGATATAAGATTTATAGATTTTAGTGACAATATTTAGGCAGAGGCATTCCTTTATTATTGTTCAATTTTAATCAATTCTTTAGCAATCGTTTCTAATCTTTATTTTGTCCGTAGACATTGTACTATACAGTAAATTAGAGAGTAAAGCAATAGCATCAAACTTGTATATAAAAAAACATACTACTTAGAATAGATTTTAAGCATATGTATAAGCTTCACTGTTAGAAATGTTTGGAATTTTAGTATATACGGTCATATTAAATTTCTTTTATGAAGTTATATGTAATATATGTTATATGTTATATTTATATGTTGTATGTCATATGTTATATATTATATGTTATATGTTATATGTTATATGTTATATGTTATATGTTATATGTTATATGTTATATGTTATATTATAACTATATTATGTTTATAGCACCATTTCTCTCATAAAAAAGATCATTTTATACAAAAAGAATTAAAATGATCAAGAAACAGTAATTTTATTTGCAAAGTGGCTCTTACCCCAGCGGTCCGTTTTGCCCCGGCGGTCGGTCTTGCCCCGGTCTACCCCACTTATGATCAGTTGTTGCATAATTTGAAGAGACCACGAGATTTCCATGAGAGCGGTGATCATTTCAGGGTCTTAGCCACGAATCTAAATTAACAAAATGAATGACATCATTATCTATTAGGATATTGAAAATTTCATTTCGGTTGGGATTAATCATCTTTGAGGTTTTCAGAAATTGTGCTTATACGATAAATTTAGCAGATTCGCAGCCAGCCTCTAATATCGTCTTTGATCGGAGTTTGTGTCGCTGATGACTTACATAACAAGTAATTGAAAAACAAATTGAGGGTGAAAGCGAAGACGGTACTGCACGGAGAAATATTTAAATTGCAAGCGATTACGCTTCGAATGCAATTTATGATATTAGTGCTCAATATGAGAATTTGTTATAGAAGCAGATTAGAAAATAATGTCTTGCTTTTATGCGAAAGGTGTTGATAATTTTTCAACATTTATGTTTCCCTTTTATAATTATTAAGTTCAAACAAAGTTTATTTATAATTTCAATAGGAATATTAGCAAAACGCAGTACATCGCTCATACTCAGTTGAGTCAAACTGCAGAAAAGCGTGATTAGGGTGATTGAAAAAAAAAAATTCGACTCCGAACACGCACACTAGCCTAAGTTGTAACTGTTTGGTCAAAAATTAAATTTGAAATTTAAACAAATTTTAATTTCCAATTAATTATGTAGAATGATGGCAATGTATTTTTTCACTGGGACGCGTAATATTATTCGATGACCCTCACAAAGGGATGCAGCATATATCATCATCATCATTGTAAATAATTTCATGAAAAAGTTTAATCTGATTTTTAAGAAAAATAGTAATTTTTTCTTACTTGCTTCACATTTTTCTATAATTGATAATTTTTTTGAATATACATCTTGTATTTGATAACTGGCACACCGTATGTATGATGGAAATGTTTTTTCTTTACTATAACGCGCTCGGTTATTTGAGGACCCTGACAAATTTAGTTTGAAATTTAATTTTAAATTTTAAAATCGTTACGATACCTTAAAATCTCTTGAAATCTTCTGGAAGCGTGAAAATCTATTAAAATAAAGTAGAAATAAGTAGAAATCAATTTGAATCGCTATACTTATTTTAAGAGGACATAGGAAAGGAATTAAATTGTAATAAAATGGTTTTTCCACAGATTGCAACAATTTTAAGGGGTATAAAAGGAATTTAAAAGATTCGAAAGGATTTTGAATATTTTGAGTTAGTTGAAACGATTCAAATGATTTTCAGGAAATTTAAATGAATTTTAAAAAATACATGAACCCAGTGGGTTCAAAAAAAAATAATATGAGCGACATTTCTGAGAATAAAAAATCTCGATATCTCGAAAACGGTCAGAGTTTATTTAAACTATTATTCCCTAGTCAATAAATTATTCAACAAAATTCCTATTTATTTATCACAGACTACACAGTCATCCTTTTTGGTTAAAAATTCAATTGATTTGTTGAAAATTCATCTTTTTAACTTCATAATTCAATAATTTGATTAACATAAGTATTATTTTTTTGTTTAAAAATACATCAACAATTTGGTAGATACTCAACTATATAATCAAAAATTTAACTCATTTGTCAACATTTTTTTTTGGTTTAAGAATTATGATTTTAGTTAAAAATTGATCTCTTTGCTGAACAATCTCACTATTTTGTTGACAGTTCATGTTTTTCTTGGTTAAAAATTAATTTTTTCAACTGAAGATGTAACTATACCATTTTTGGTTGAAAATTTATCTTTTTCAGTTTAAAACTCAACTATTTGATTGAAAATTCATGCATTTTGATGAAACATCAACTTTTTCAGTAGAAAAAGTATCCTCTCATCTAAAATTAAACTATTTGGTGTACAATCCAAGTATTTTGCCAGAAACTCGATTTTTTGATAGAAAATTAATACATTTGCCTAAAAATTGAACTATTTGATGAAAATGGATGTATTTTGTTGAAAATTCGTATTTTTGGTAGTAAATCGATTTTATGTTAAAAAATGCCACTGTTTGGTTTAAAATTATTCGATTTTAGTTGAGGATTCAAGCATTTTGTTATACAGTCATATATATAATTTAACTTATTTAATTATTAAAATTGAAATATTTGGTTAGTAAAAAGTTCCTCTTCTTAGCTTCTTTTTTTTTTAACTGCAACTTTTTGATTAAAAGTTAAATTAGTTTTCTCAAAATTCATTTTTTTGGGTAATAATTCATAATTTTGGCTGACAATTCGTCTCTTCGGCTTGAAAATTCGACAATTTGGTAGAATATTAAACTTTTCTGTAAAAAGTTCGTCTCTTTAAATTCATTTTTTTTAAATCAAAATTCAACTACTCTATTTTGGGTTAAAAATTGATGCTTTTGGTTTTAAAATTCAATTATTTATTATTATTATTTCATTACTTATTTATATGACTACTCTATTTTGGGTTGCAAATTGATGTTTTTAGTTTGTAAATTCAATTATTTGGTTAAAACTTCAACTTTTCGTAAAAAGTTCCTCTTCTTAGCTTGAAAATTTAACGTATTAGATAAAAATTCGTCGTTTTTATTTCAATAAATTTTAATTAATTTTCGTGGAAATTAAATTTCTTTTTGTTTTGTTAAACAATGAAACTTTTTGATTGAAAATTAAATTAGATTTTTTCAAAATTTATTTTTTTGGGTTATAATTCATAATTTTGGTTGAAAATGCGTCTCTTCGGCTTGAACATTTGACAATTTGGTAGAAAATTGAACTGTTCTGTAGGAAATTCGTCTCTTTAAATTCATTTTTGTAATGAAAATTTAACTACTCTATTTTGGGTTAAGACTGTATGTTTTTAGTTTGAAAATTCAATTATTTAATTATTGTATTCTTTATTTATTTCAATTATTTATTTTTTTTATTATTCTATTACATATTTATTTTAATACTCTATTTTGGGTTGAAAATTGATGTCGTTAGTTTGAACATTCAATTATTTGGTAAACTTCAACTTTTTGTAAACAGTTCCTCTTCTTAGCTTGAAAATTCAACATGTTAGATGAAAATTCGCCTTTTTTATCTAAAAGTTTATCTCTTTTGGTGGAAATTTCAATTCTTTTTGTTTTGTTGAAAAATGCAACTTTTTGGATAAAAGTGGAAATAATTTTTTCAAAATACATTTTTTTGGGTTAATAATTCATAATTTTAGTTGACAGTCTGTTTCTTCGGCTTGAAAATTCGATAATTTGATAGAAAACTTAACTGTTCAATAGAAAATTTATTTTCTCAAATTCATTTTTTTAATGAGAATTTAACTACTCTATTTTGGGTTAAAAATTGATGTTTTAAATATCAAAATTCAACTATTTGGTTAAAAATTCAACTTTTTTGGTAAAAAGTTTCAGTACTTCGCTTGAAAATTTAACATTTTGGATGAAAATTCGTCTTTTTTATTTAAAAGTTCATCTCTTTTGGTGGAAATTTCATTTCTTTTTGTTCTTGAAGCAATCTGTATTACCATTAGAGATTAACTGAAAATTTTTAACGTCATTTTCAGACTAGATGGAGTCATGAATTAAGAATCATTTCTAATTAATTTTTTTCTCAAAGGAGAAGATCTTTTTTTCATAAAAAAATTAATTAAAAATCTTTTTGTTTCGTTAAAAAATGCAACTTTTCGATTGAAAGTTGAATTATTATTTCCAAAATTAAATTTTGTGGTTAATAATTATTAATTTAAGTTGACAATTCGTCTCTTCGGCTTTTGAGTTGCAAATTTTAATTATTTAATTATTTTTCTTTTCTTTTCTTCTATTGTTCAATTACATTATTTCTTATTATTTTATTATTTATTCAATTAAAAAATACTTTGGGTTGAATATTCATGTATTTAGTTTGAAAATTCAATTATTTGGTAGAAGATTTATAAAACTAGATGAAAATTCAACACTTGGGTTAAAATTGTATATATTTTGCTAGAAATTTATCATTCTTGGAAAAAAATTAATCCCATTTGGTAAAAATGTATCTAATTAATTAACATATCAGCTCAGATTCCTGATCAGAGGACTCTGATCAGAGGAGTCTAGTCAGAGGACCCAGATAAGAGGATCCCAATCAGGGGACCCTGATTCCAGAAAAAAAAATTTTACATAATTATTATATTTAAAAGGAAATCTACTTTTGAATATTAAAAAATTGCAACAATTCTTTAATATTCCTTAATTATTATTGATAGTATTTATTATTGATTTCAAATCACCCGCGCTTTCCGGCAAGGTAAGGGTGGGGCCCCCTTCATCTAGGGAATAAAAGAATCGTTTCTAATCGATTCGTTTCAAGGTCAGGGGAATAGGAGAGTTTTCACTGTACTCGAATTTATCATTTGTCATAATACTCACTTCGCCGAATCTCTCGCGCCATTATTTTTATGGCAGATGCAGTTTGGGGGAAACGAAATGTATGTGACATGACGATTAGGTGAAGTGAGAATTATAACAAATAACGATTCGAGTACGTGAATTTTGGGTTGTAAGGTTCTTGGGAAAATGAAATTTAGGTGGTATGTTGATTCGGTCAAGTGGGAATTATGAGAAGCAGTAATTCTGTTGAATAAATATTAGGTTAAAGTGGCCATTTGAAAAGATAAATATTAGGGAAAATAACAATTCAGTAAAATAGAAATTCGGTTTAATGGGAATTAGGTTAAGGGAAAATTATGATAAATATAATTCGTGGCAAATAAAAATCCGAACAAATAAAAAGGAGGTTAAATGGCATTTCGGGTAAATATTAATTATGACGAATAACTTTTCGGTAACTTTATTTTCGGTGGAATGAAATTTGGGGAATATTCAAGCGCCTCCCCTTTCCTTAAGTCCTATCTTTCCCAGAATCACTTCTATCTGTCACATGAAAAATTGTGTTATAATATAAACTGAAATTTTACGCATATGTTATGCTTGAACAAATTTTAAGCCCTTTTTCATGGAAATTATACTTTTTTTAGAAGTTAAAATAAAATGGATTAAAATCCTAATTTAAATTAAATTCTCACGTATTATTTACTACTTAAATTTGAGCTGTCATTCTACTATCTCTCTTTTAAAAAAGCGATTTTTTTACATATTTCGACAGTTTTTATATTCAGAAATATCATATAAAAATTTCACACAGAAATTCTGAGTCTTTCTATACTTTTGAGAGCTTGAAGCAAACGCACGTAGAGAGCTGAACGCTTGAGTAGAGTATCCGAATGCTGCTTCTTATGTTTCAGCGGTGGCAATTGTTTTCGATGCATATCCGGAATTATTGCTGTTTATTTTGAAATGTGTATGTGTGAAGAAAATATATTATATGGAGCAGGGATCGCTGATTAAGTCTAAGTAACTTTTTCTTACAATTTTTATGTTCCGAAAACTTTAAACGCGTTTTCTCGAAACAACGTTTCTGCGCTCTGCGCGCACGATTTCTCAGAAAGTTTTTAAACGATTACTTTCAAATTTTCTACGTTTATTCTGAACATAAATATCTACAAAGTGACGTAGCGGTTTTTAAATTTTTTATTTTTATCATACTTAAATTAACAACAAAAAGAGCCCCAAAAACACGATTTTTGGAAATTTTTTGTTTAAACTGCCGCCATTTTGTAATTTTGCAGAATAAAAAAAATCCGCTTCGTCACTTCAGAGCTATCAGGAAAATTTCTTATTTATTTGTTTCAGATTATGCTCACTGGAGATATCGTGCTGAGAACAAAATTCCACCTAACCAAACAAATTCCACCTAACCGCTGCATCTGTCCCACTGAACCATGATGTCCTAGTTTGTGGGGTTGTTAGAGATATTAGACGCTATGTTGCAAGCCCTGCGAGAAAGAGCTTTGGTAGTGCGTAGGTTTTAGTGACACCATCAAATATATCAATATTCTCTAGGAATTCCCTGAAAGAGTCTGTTTTAATTAACCTCAGAAAATGTTTCACGTTTTCATAAATAGTGATATAATAATTTTCCCTATTGTCAGCTGTATTAGGATTCTTAAGGAGGTCCAAGGCCTCTCTTCTTTTACGGGCTTCGGAACTTTCTTCTGCCCACCACACAGAAATTCTTGTACTTCTGGGCTTTTTACAATTCACACCCCCCCCCCCACTCCTCTACTAACAATCTGTCTCAGCGCCCAAAAATTCAGTTTATACATTTTTTATACAGACTATTAACATCGGAAGTACGGTTGAGAATGTCATTCAATTCCTGGGTGGGTACAAGAGCCAGACTTAAAAACAGAATTCAAATCTAAATCGGATCCAAAATTGTCTTTAGCCCGACTGAATTTGCCAGGCACTGAAATTTGCGGTGATACCAAAAACAAGTCAACTTCCATCACGAGAATTCACGTCCGAAGACAAGTTACGCGATTTGGGTTTTTATTAATTATTAAGCGTTACATAAAAGAACGTAAAAATCAATACAAAGAGGTCGGCAAGCGGCCTCAAGGAAGGGTTTCGTAGACTACAGGATAAAAAATGTTGACTTATATTCGTAATAGAAAATCACGCGCGTTTTTTAAAGTATATTCTAAAAAAATCTGAAGGGTAGTTGCCAAAAAGTTGATCACTTTAACTGCCAGTCAGTTTCTACTTTTTAAAATCTTATAAGACTTAGTTTAGAAATTATAAACAAAAAATTAAGCAAAATGTCTCAAAATTGCTTAATATTATTAACCTTTTTTTCATAATTGAGGTTAATATATAACGTAACTTATATTGAGTTGCAAAAGCTAAAATTGTTAATTTTATACTTACAAAGATTTTTGTATACTTCAAAACCGATTCAACAACGTTGTTTCCAAATAATAATAAATAATGGTCACTATTTTTGAATAATATTTTTGATAAAATGTTAGGTCATCCACCGTATGAATTTGTCTATAAAATAAGAGGATATCTTTAAATTTTGAAGATGGAATCAAATAAATCGTTAAATTACTCGTTTTTCAATATTTTAACATATTTTTACCCGTTCTGTATATGTTTTAAAACGATTTTTGAAACTCTTATTAATTTGTATGGACATATGTCACGTCATCCGGACTCTAGGTTTGAGCTATTCCTTTTTAAGGGCATGTGACAGTCTGTCCCGTGACCAGCTATTATACGTTATTATATTCGGCGGCTTTATAATTTGAAAAAGTGTAAATATTGTGTTTATATTTTGGACTCTAAAGCCCTTTTTTTCATTCACATTCCAAATAAAAAATTAATACAATTGTACTATTAAGACAAAATAAAAACTCATATGAGCCAGACAGACGTGGCCTTACATATTTTATATTCTCAACATTTCAATCCAATAATTACATCTTTCAAATTATAAAGTTAGACTTAAATAATAAAAAAATATATTTTGGCCTGTTTGAAAATTTTGTTTATTTCCAAAAACTCATTGTCTTAAATGGTCAACTTTTTGGCAATCATTCTTAAAATCTTAAAGCATGTGTTTTCTGCTAGACGAGAGTAGTATGTGAAATGAGGAAGAAAATGGTTAGTTCTACTATAATCAATGTATTCTCTGCATTGAAGTATTATATCACAAAGGAAAATCGTATAAATATAATAATGAATGTTGTAAATGTTTCGTAACATGTAGGAAACTCTCCTTTTCTTCTAAAAGTTATTTTATAAGGTAAAAATTGAGTATAATGTACCGTGTTCCTGACGATTTTTTATTCTGCTTTAATGAAATAATTAATCGATAATCATTATCAAATGGAGGAAGCAGTAGGCAGCAACTTCAGCCCGAGTTCTACTGCGTTTTTTATCCTACTGCAAACTCCGGCGTCTGGAACCTGAAGCCCTGACCTGAAGACCGCGCTTAGAGTGGGGGCTTCTTGGAATTATACTCCCCTACAGCCCCGAAAACGGCATTGCTCGAAGTTTGGACTGTACTAATTTCATTACAATTTAAACGTGATGCGTTAAGCGAATCAAAACTTTACGTGAAATTTTTTTGTTTTTGTCAACTTTACTTTTCTTTTCGAACTTGAATTAGAAAGTCAATTCATAACCGATTTTAAAGTTTATTGCCAGAATTTATTCGTCTCAGAGAGTAATTTTAGGACAAGTATTTACCATAAGCGTATGACAAAAACTGAAAAAATTGGGCCATCTTTAAATTCGTCTATAAATTCACTAAATTTCATAAAAATTAAATGAGCTGCCAATTTTTAATGTTCAGTTTGAGCAATCTCGCTTTCGTATAAAATTATAAGGTATAGTATACTCAATAAAAATGCTGTGGGAATAATTTTACTAAAGCCTTTGTTTTACTTTTACTTAAATATTAGGATGGCTAGAAAAAAGCTACTTTCAATAGATTTGCCATTTTCACATCGTTTTAAATGCTATACTACAAACCTAATATGTGAATACTATCTGCAAATTCATACCTTTAACCTTGTTAAAAAAAAAGCCGCAAAGGCTTTTCTGTGCATTTCAATTTCGGAGGAGGTACAGTGCATGTATGAAACGATCCCGATTTTCACGGCTTTCATGATTAATTTTGGAAAATATTGCTTTTATATCAAAATATTCTGAAGAGCTATTGTGTATTTCGTAAAAATATGCCTTTTTTATTCACAACTTTTTTTGGTAAGATAATTATTTTTTCCAACAAATCGACAAAAAATGAAAATCACGCTGATTTTTCACGATTTTCGTAAAATAACAAACAATACCGTAAAAAGTTTGCATTTCAGAGAAAAATATTGTACATAACAAAATTTAGATTTCAACAAATGACACATTTCTTTGATAAAACATTTTTTCATGCAGTCAATAGTTCAAGAGTGACACCAGTTTTTATGATGAAAATAAAAAGTTCCTTGTAGTTTTTCTAAATTATGGAGAAATGTATTTTGTTTTTGATATTTTTCTTCACAATTAACACGTTTGAAAAAAATCAATTTTAAATTTATAAAATTCTTGACTCTTGATTTTTCGTGTACTTTTTTAGTAAAGAATGTTTAGAAAACAATTTCAGATAAAAATAAATAACGATATTTATTTTATCTATATATTTTATCTCTTATATTGAAGAAACATCAATTTTCTGCGAAGTACAACTTACTAATTCGTTAATTACTTGCGAAAAACTGTTGGGAAAATTGCATTTATTCTTTCAAAATTAAATTTATTAACATATATCTACGCATAGAAATTATTATATTAAAGAAACATCAATTGTCAGAGAAGCGGTGTCGGGTCAAAGTGATAAGCGGCAAGTCAGATTTCGGCATGTCACATCCCATTACCGCTTTCCATTTTTCAGCGTCTCGTCAGATGCGAAAAGGTAATTTTTTCTGGACTTTAAAATTTTCCGAAAGAGAGATGCCGTAAACGTGACTTGTCTCAAATGTGACATGCCACAAATGTGACTTGCCCCAAATGTGACATGCAGCAAATGTGACTTTCCACTTGTCATATATGTTCCTGACCCAGAGAAGCACCAATGTTATTAATTAATTACCTGCAAAAAACTGTTGAGAAGTTGCCTTTATTCTTGAAAAGTAAAGTCTATTAAAACATGCGCATTCTATCGACTTAGATCAAATAAAAAAATTTTGTTCATTATTATCTGTAATTGTTTCATGAACATTCTTTATGAAAAAACTTTTTAAAAAAAACGAAAAACAACAATTTTATGATATCAAAATTTTTTTTTCTTCAAAAACTATTAATTTTAAAGCAAAATGTTGAACACAAAATAGCTGCAGTTTTTCAAGATTTTTAAGCTTTGTGCCTATTATAAAAGTGCATCATGAAAAATTAACACCTTTCTTCATAAATCAGAAAAACTACAAGAAACTTTTTTTTTATCGTAAAAGACTCAAAACTAGTTTCACTCGTAAACTCTTGACAAGATGAAAAAATGTTTCACAGAACAAATGTGTACATTATTATTGAGACCTACATTCTTTGTGTACAATATTTTTCTCTAAAATGCATAATTTTCAAAGTATCGTTCATATTATGACCAAAATTATAAAAAATCTGCATGATTTTTATTTTTGGTCGATTTTTTCGAACAATAATGATTTCACCAAAAAATTTTGTGAAATAAAAAAGTTGTATTTTTACGAAATACGCCATTTCATTATCGAATATTTTGATACAAAAGCAATATTTTTCAAAATAAATCATGAAAATCGTAAAAATAGAGGTCATTTAAAAAATACACTGTACGTCAGAATTTAAAATGCACGGAAAAGCCTCTGAGGTTTTTTTGTACAAGGTTGTATGTATTTATTTACATATAATATTCACATATAAAGTTTTAAACATAGTAATAAAATCGATTTGAATATGATCTATTTGAGAAAAAGTAGCCTTTTAGCCTTCTAAATATTTATGTAAAGGCCGTGGCTACGTGTGCCGAAATTGCGGTACAAATACAGTCGGATTTTTTCGATACGAATAGGAGAACTGGAAAACGGTCTATTTGTACCGAAATATAGGTACGAATAACCAGATTTTTTTAGGTACGTATAGATACTCCATCATGTAGAAACAAAACAAAGGCTTCACTAAAATTATTTCCATAGAATTTTTATTTGGTATACTATACCTTATAACTTTATATGAAAGCGAGTCGGGAAAATCACTTTACTATAATCCACAAGGGAAAGGCACGAGACATTGTTCATTAATCACTTCACTTCAGTTGAGAAAACTTTAAGTAAGAGAAGGCATTAGGTCTTATTAATCCACGGGGCGGAAATCGAACCGACAATCAACGTCATCCCAAGAGACGCAACGCGCCGAATCGGGTTGAATTTTGCGCAATTTATGGTAATTTACCATAAATGAACTCTAAAATTACCGCAAATTACGAAAAATTTACGTCAATTTTTTGTTGGATTTTTGATAATTTGGAATAAGTTAACATAAATTTCATACTTCTTTATTCAACAACTAATATGGACTGAAATCATGGGCCGCGCTACGCGCTCGCCTACGACTTGCACTGAAAACATACACTTGTCGGAAGAGCCCCTCTTCCCCCTAGGTACATAATATACTATTTAATGGTTATTCACATTAATAAATCATGGTTAGCAGTAGTTCATCGAAGGTGAGAAATAAAGCGACCAACTACCAGACCATACAACAATTATTATTTGTCGAGTGATTTTTCTTGTACGAAAAGTTCAGCCTTTAAGTTTTTTGCACTTATTATCATTTTAGCGGGAACTTCGTCCCATTCAAATTCTTACATATCACTAAATCATCATCTTCATTCTCATGATTATAATTAAAAATTTATATGGCCTCATATAATGAATAAAAGTATATCATTGAAATTAAAATATTTTAGTAACATGTACATTTACTTCATGATTGTACGCTACTTCCATGAAACGTTGCGTGAGTATATCGTTTCGAGGGAAAATCATCGGCTCTATATTACAACATCATACTGAAATCGACCTAGAAAGCCTTTTAAGATATGTCTTAACATATAATCTGTGTATAATTTGTGACATCACAGCGTAGTATTGCCAAAAAAATATCCAGATCCACAACAAAAAACATTCCACATGGAAATTGGGGAAGGTGAGGAAAAAGCCTTCGCCCAGAAAAGCGTTCGCCCCACATAGGAAAACTACCAAAAAAAAAAAAAACTCCCGCATGCTCTTAAATGAGGCTAACTTTTCAGGACAATGATTCGCAGTAGGTCCATTAAAAAATAAAAACAAGAAGAAACGCAGAAAAAAAAAGACAAGAAAAAAATATAATCCCAATGTCACTCTGGACTTGGCCATTTCGAGTCACTCACCTTCCAGCTTTTTTTTACTTTTAATAGCCATATTTATATCAAAAATGCGACGCGACCTGTCGATTCACGAAAGCTCTAGCCCTTTCTTCCCCTTGCTCTTCTTAGACATAGTCATCAGATCATATCTCTTTCTAAAAATTTGTCATGTAAAAAAACCACGGGGGTGACTCGCCTTGCAAATGCGCTGTGTCAGTTTTGTGAAGGACGGCAGAAAATGAAACACTGGCGCCACTAGCGCGACGCCCTACATTTGAATGAAAGCTGATTAGAATCATGGGAGATTTAGTATTTCTCGCAGTTTTTGTAATATTTTGGACGTTTGTGGATAATTTAAAAAGATTGAGCTTGAATTAAGCAAGGATTAATAGTTTCTAGAATTAAAAAATATCTAGGATTAAAAAATAGACCTTACACACACTGGAAATATCGGTTTGTAAGGTTTTTAATTTACAAGCAGAGTAAAATAATAAAATATAAAGATTACGTCTCTAACGTTCAAAACAAGTAAACTAAATGTTCTGAAATGATAAAATAAAAAATAGTCTTTTTTTTAATCACTTGAATGACCCTAATGTATTATTACATTATGATAAAAATATACAAGAAATTATAAAAATCGTAATTTTTAATATTTAGTATATTGTATTGATCATTAAACAGCTGAAAAGATTATCAGTATTAAAGCTTTCAACTTTACTGTGCATCTAGTCATTTATTTATTGAAAAATTGAATGAAAAGATGGAAATATAGATTAAATATGGAGTGAAGACAGTAGGAGGGTATATAGGAGTAATAAATACCAGGTTAATTTATTTAGATGAATATAATTATTCAAATTATGCACAAATATACTGCGATAAAAGTATAGCAATTATCATACAGACAGAACATAATAATTTATGAGAAAAAGATGGAGATTTTGCAGATGACTGTTCCGAAATCAATTTATCATGTTAGTCTGAGAGATCCCTCAGTAAAAAAGCATAACGTTTCGGCAACACATCGATCGCCCTTTTCAAATATAAAAGATGGGTATTTTGAGCCTAGAGCATAAAATATGTTTGATAAAGGAAGTGAAGTCTGGAGTAGATTATATTATATAAAGATTTTTAGTGTAGTGTAATAGAAAAATATACCTGTATATGTTTTTTGAGTAAAGAGAGGTTATGTTGACATTATTAATTGAGTTTTGCGTTGATATAGAAGATACATGAAGTCGTGGATTTTAACAAAATGTTGTGTATAATATATGAAGATTGATTATACTTGACTAAGTCTGTGAGACGGAAACAGGATTGTGAGTAAATAATAAAAAAAATTTATTTGTTGTGATTCAAGGCATTTCTGTACCGCCTCACAGGCATAGTTAAATTACAAGCGTAAGTAATAGGAGACATCATTATATCGCAGAGATAGGTAGTTGTTATTGATACAATTATATGGTCTCGTTCATTTCTATAGTGACTAGTGGCGCTAGGTGTTGTTACACTTCTTCGCTCACTCACTCGAACAAGAGTATAGCGGGAGTGAGTGAATGAGAACATGAAGTGATCGTCATAGCTACCGAGCAATTGGACGTATCCCTTAAGGGTATTTACGTATTGATATGTTCAATGATAATTCTAGGAAGAGATAGTAGAGAGTATAAGACTGTTGTAAATGCCACTGATACCATCCAAATCTGATCTTAAGTTAACAGTGTTGTTGTTCTTGACAATATGATACATCTCCATAAACATTCTTTTATAATATGATGACTCTTTTGAGAGTATAGTAACATTATCGTAGTCAAACGTGTGCTTTTTTCTAATGCATGTTTAGTTAAGGCGGTCTTGTTAATTGTTTTATTTGTTGATTTACATGACTTTTTGTGTTCTTTTATTCTAACCAATAAGTGTCTCTTTGATTGTCCAATATAATGTTTGCCACAATCAATGCAAATGACTTTATAGACAGTGTTGGTACATTCTTCCATAGGAATTTTGTCTTTTTGGCTTGTGAAGCAATTAAGAGTATCTTTCATTGGTTTGAATAAAATTTTAAAATTGTATTGTCTGAAGAATCTAGTTGAAAATTTTGACAGTAATGGACAATATGGAAGTGTGATACATTGATCTAGATTGAGATTGTTTTGTATAGTGTTATTGTTGTTATTACAAATTGTATGTAGACGGCGTTTTATCTGTCTGTCCAAGAATTTATTTGGAAATCCATTAGACTCAAGGGTTTCTGTTATAATTTTTAAATTAGATTCATGGAAAGATGGATGGGAAAGTTTTATTGCTCTATCAAGTAAACTATTAATTATGCTAATTTTGTATGGAGGGAAAGTTATAGATTTATAGTTAGGGTAGCGACCAGACCAAGTACTTTTTCTGTACCAGTTGGTAAGAATTTGGCCATTATTATGAATGATGGTTGCATCTAAGAAATTGATTTTACTTTCAATTTTTTTTTCTATAGTAATCTGTAGTCGTTCATGATATTTGTTAAAAGAGTCTTCATAATATAAAATAAATCCTTATGTAGGCAAGATATAACGTCGTCGACGTATCTATAATAAAATAGGGGTTTGTGAGGTAAGAATCGATTTAGAATCTCGTTCTCTAGTTCTTGTATGACGAGGTCAGTCACATCTGCTGAAATCGGGGATCCCATGGGGACCCCGAAGGTTTGTCTGTAAAACTTTCCTTGGAATACGCAATAGGCATTTTTTAAACTGAAATCTAGGAATTTGAGCTATCAAATATATCAACATAGAAATAAGTAATGTTCAACTCAGTTTAAATAATCTCAAACAAAAACTCATTTACTTACTCGATACCAACATTGCTACTTCATTTTTTAATTCTCAAGAATCCAGACTATCTCAACTAGGCAAACTTCTTATTACTAAATCTATTTCGAAGTTCAACTGGTCAAAAACACGCTACTATGGCCACAAACTCAAATCCAAAACCACCAACCCTAAATTGATTCTTAATTTATCTAACTATACCCTAACTAAAGATATAGAATACTTCTTGAGTCTTGGCCCAAATCACTGCTTACCTTTTTACAACAAAACTTTTATAATAGAATCAACATTATGTAATACAAAGGACAAAATCCGTTTCATTGATGAAGTTAAAAGGGATACTTTTAGATGAGAACTTGCTTTCAATTTACAACGATTTTATACCAGTAGAAATGAAAATAGATACATTTCTCAAGAACTCAGTATGGCAATAGAAACTAAAAGTTTCTTAAAAGAACACAACGATATCATAATCACACGTGCCGACAAAGGAAATGTAACGGTGGTTATGGATCGTAGTGATTACAAACGAAAATCTTCTGAATTACTTAATGATACCTCTACCGACAATGAAATTAACAGAGATCCCACTGTTAAAATCCAATCTGATCTTAACAAGATGGTAGATGAAATATTTTTACCGGGGTTTATTAATTCTGTCATGTCGAGAGTACTTAAATGTACTAACGGCCACTCACCTAAATATTACGGTATGCCTAAAATCCACAAGACGGGTTATCCCTTAAGACCAGTTATTACATTCATAGAATCACCTCTATATAACATCCGGAATATCTTAGCAACCTGATCAGACATATTTTAGGACAAACATCTAGACACGTTGAAGAAAGCTGGAACTTTGTTGATAATATCAACAAATACAAAAACCACTTGAATATTACATCAAATTCCTAGATTTCAGTTTAAAAAATGCCTATTGCGTATTCCAAGAAAAATTTTACAGACAATCTTTCGGGGTCCCCATGGGATCCCCGATTTCAGCAGCTGTGGCTGACCTCGTCATGGAAGAACTAGAGAGCGAGATTCTAAATCGATTCTCACCTCACAAACCCTTATTTTATTATAGGTACGTCGACGACGTTATATCTTGCCTACACAAGGATTTAATAGATAATTTCAAAGACTCTTCTAACAAATATCATGAACGACTACAATTTACTATAGAAAAATAAATTGACAGTAAAATCAATTTCTTAGATGTAACCATCATTCATAATAACGGCCAAATTCTTACCAACTGGTATACAAAAAGTACTTGGTCTGGTCGCTACACTAACTATAAATCTATAACTTTCCCTTTATACAAAATTAGCATAATTAATAGCTTAGGTGATAGAGCAATAAAACTTTCCCATCCATCTTCCCATGAATCTAATTTAAAAATTATAACAGAGAACCTTAAGTCTACTGGATTCCCAAATAAATTCTTGGATAGACAGATAAAACGCCGTCTACATACAATTTTTAATAACAACAATAACACTATACAAAACAATCTCAATCTAGATCAATGTATCACACTGCCATATTGTCCATTACTGTCAAAATTTTCCACTAGATTCTTCAGACAATACAATTGTTAAATTTCATCCAAACCAATGAAAGATACTCTTAATTGCTTCACAAGCCAAAAAGACAAAATTCCTATGGAAAAATGTACCAACACTGTCTATAAAGTCACTTGCATTGATTTTGGCAAACATTATATTGGACAATCAAAGAGATACTTATTGGTTAGAATAAAAGAATAAAAAAATCTCTTTTTACATTTTTGAGAATATCTCAGAGAGGTCCACTTAAAGCACTCAATATTTCCAACAGTTAACCTGAAAAAAAGACGTTATTGTAAACTGACCCTTGACACGTGACCACCCTTTATTCTCAAAATCAGTCGCGGGCGTGCCTTTGTAGAGGAAAGTCGTGTCTCCCAGAATTTGGGAAACAAACAAAATTTAAAATACTAAAGTTTGCTCGGAAAATTTACATTAAAAAAAGATAAAAACACTACGATATTAAAGAACACAATTTCTAATGCATCACCTCCTGTATTTAAATAGTTGCCAATGTTAATCCACTGATGCATTTCACAATTTCTTAAGGCTGAATAAAGTTAGACATTCCACTGTCTAAATTTCGTGTGTAGCCATTAATATAAAAGAAAAACAGTCTTCTCAAAGTCATGCGGAATGACTTACACATCTGCTTTTTTTCCTACAACTTCACGACATACGAAAAAGATGCTACATTTATCCAGTAAAAATCTAGCAAAAAGGAATGACAATATCTCTCGATTTGCAATTGATTTATCTATTTTCATAGTTGAGTTTACAAAGTGGAAGACATTATTATGCATTCTTTTAAAATTATACTCAGCCACAAACAGAATATTACAAAACGCCAAGTAAACAATTTCATTCCTTTTTGTTAAATATCCACGAAAACGATCACAAAATACGAAATACGCCTTTGAGGGTCGGTAAGTCTCAGAAAGTTCCTATGCTATTTACCAATACGAAAGCAATAATCTCTTTATCGGGGTTCGATACTTGACGTAATTCTTATAAACACTTCGGCAACTGATATTTTTTGCATTAACATTTTCTTTTCTCATGTAAAAAGTACATTGCCTGCTTACATCGCTAAAGTATCATAGTTTCTTAAAGATAGGTATAGACAAAATTAAAATAATCTTATCGTTAAAATAGGATCAAGTTTACACGCGTGTAGACGCAATTCATTCAGTTTTATCTGTTAACTGTACAAAACCAGGAGTTGACATTAAACAAATCTCAAATGCCAAAACTATAGTCCATACAAAAATCCAATGGACTACAATTTTGTAGCACACGTTCTCGACTACTTTCCATTATTTGGACATAAAAAGTGTTGAATAACTTTGAAAGCGATTACAGAAATTGAATTGAGAGCGCGTGGCAACATTACAATCTGTACAAAAGGTTAAGCGAAAGGACGAAAGATTTCAGACTGCATAATTGTACACAGAGATCCTGTCAACTAATCGGCCTTTCGTCAACACGAAATGAAAAAAGATAATTACTCCTGGTACTCTTGCAGATCTTGACTGAAATTGCCCTGCGTCTGTCTGTTTTGTTGCTGTTGTACATTCGGTTGAAAACGATGGGACTTCATGGAATGATGAGTTGGCGATTTATGAGATTTGAAGGACATAGAACCTGCAAAAGAACATCCAAATCAGTACCTCGAATACACAGAGATCCAAAACTTTATCTTCAGACCCATCAGTTTTAACAATTCTTTCAATCTTAATTTTTAAAAATCAAATCAAATCATATTTACAAATCTACTTTAAATTTGATATTTCCAATGTTACAAACATGTAGACTGAACTCAGACAGTAGGATTGGTAAAATGGGACAGGTTGACAAAAAAAGGGAGGCAGATTTGAAAATGGAAAGCGAGTAATACAGCCACCATGATAAGGAATAAAATACAATAAATTGGGAAAATATGAAAGATTTATTATAGAATCTTAGAAAAAACCGGTTGAAATAGTCATTTTTCTAAGATGAGAGAGCAAGGTATGAAAATGTACAGTTGGAAGAATGAGGAGACTCACCGGTTACAATGCGAATTGCATTGCGGTCGTTATTAAGGAATTTCCATTAATAGGGTTGGTGCCTTGCGTTCCCTCTGCCACCACCCCTCTGCTTTCCGCCGAAGCCTGAGCCTCCTGAAACACACCCCCAACGCTCTGTTAGTTCAACGATTTGAACCCCACCTTACTTTATTTCTTATTCTTACTTAAAAATCATTTCATACTCTTACTTTAAAATTATTTCGTATTCTTACTTTTAATTATTAAGGCTAATTTTTAAAAACTAATTAAAAAAAAAGAAATAAAAACAAATTAAAGCGACGACCACTCAACAAAGTTTCGTCTGCTAGTATCTAAATAAGGACAAATATAATTCTACGAGAAGCAAGTGCTGTATACAGAAACCAGAAAGATACTCTGTGAATTACAGATTGACAATTAAACTGTTTTACAGAAAATCTATTAAGAGGCTACAGGCTAAGGTAGTAAAGCTGTAGGCTGCATTCAGAGATTTGGCCCATCTTCGTTTTTCACTTCTGAACAACTTTGAGGGGGAAAGGAATGTTGATTTAGTCGTGCAGGAATAAAGCCATATTAGTGACAATGGGAGATGAACAAATGGGACAGTACTGATTGACGGGTTTGGAAAATTATCTTTCTTATTCAAATTGAAATAAATAAAAATTCCTCAATAAGATCATTTAAAACATTAAAAATGCAAATGAGGCTTTTAATTCTAATTACAATTTGAAAAAGACAAGATCAGTTTTCAAATGAAACAAAACCCTGAAACCATTTTACCAAACGCTCAGGAAATGTCGAAACAAATGGATAAAGTCGAATTCTTATTTCAAACAAATGTAAACTTATTTTTCTTAGCAATAAAACTACTATTTCAATTGTTAAGGGCGCCTGATAAATCTGAAAATTTCTTTTTAATTAATCAGTATTAAAAATACCTTTTTAGGAGGAAGTCTTCGATATCAAAACCATTCCGGCATCTTGGCATCTGGTATACAAAAAAAATAAGTAAAAAAAGATTTCAATTTCAGAGCCGATTGTCATAAATAATGGACCACAATTGCAGCGCCGTATCAAGTTAAAAATTAGCAAAATATCAACAGATTTTTATGTTTCTAAATTTGAAAACAATAAAAATGTTTAAAGTAAAAAGAATGTTCTCAAAATCTCATAAAAAGAAACTACACTAGGAATCTAGCAAATCTGTAAACATTATTATTTTATTCCACTTTACCATTTGTTTCGAAAATTGGTCCCTAGTAAATGAATTTTTAGCGATGAGAGCAAATAATACAAAAATGATGAGTGACTTCTATGAAAGCAGTTTCTGTTAATTGACTTAATTCAAAAACAAAATTCGGTATAAAATTACTATAAGCTAACAAATAATTTCGACTATCGATCGACTCTGATTCGATTTCCAGGCGGGAATTGCGTGCCACATATTATTTACAAAAAGCAGTCTTAAATTAAGGATCACGCTAACTTTCTTTAAATTTCTCACACATCTCATAAGCTTTTCAAGATTTAAATGGTACACTATAAAATAAATGGGTGTAATTGGTAAACTATCCTCCTAATTCGTGTGGGAAAAGATAGGAAATCAGCACAACTACTAAACTGAAAGAGACTAATTGCAAAATCAACAGAGAAGGAACGCTTTAGCGTACCTTTCCCGCGAGCACCACCGCGCCCACCTGCGTAGCCACCTTCGTAATTACCACCGCCATAGCCATATCCATCTGTGATTCATGGAACATATGGTACTTTAGTTATTTAATCTAATTTCACAAAAAAAATTAAAACATACTTATATGGGGATTTAATTTTAAAAGTATCACTTATTTAGTCCAAATTTCTCTTTTAAAAGAGAACATCTTTTCACAAATTAGTTAATCTAATGTTACAACAAAAAATTAGAACACA
Organism: Andricus grossulariae; assembly: GCA_011634705.1. NCBI lineage: Eukaryota > Metazoa > Arthropoda > Insecta > Hymenoptera > Cynipidae > Andricus > Andricus grossulariae. The sequence goes on from JAABKJ010007545.1 coordinate 274,683,225, forward strand.
CTTTTATAGGAATTCAATAATAGCATCACTTATTTAGCTCAAACTTCCCTTTCAAAAGAGAACTTTGTACTTCATAGAACATGCAAAAAATTCTTTAGGTCTTGTACAAGTGGGTGTGGCAGTCCAAAAAGAAAAAAAATGGGCAATCAAGTAATGAATGCTTTGAAGTCCGAAAACACATAGCTAGTTTAAAGAATATATGATTGCTGAATGTCATTTAGATATGAATATACAGAATTATCTTCCGGTAATAGATTTGAACTTTTCAAAATGAAGTTTATGATAATTCGACACTTAATACTAAGCATTGGCACAAACATAGAATGGTGAAAATAGGATTAGTTGAAACTGAAGTGATCGAATGATAGTTATTAACCACGTTACAAAAAAAAGAAGCACGGCTTTCAAAACCCGTAAATGTTAAAATTATAAAACAGCGTATCTCACTGAAACCAGTCTCCAAAATTTGCAACGTGGCTAAATTAAACTACCAAGAATAACCATGAAACGATAACTGGCTTTGGAATTAGGATTATGAGGAACCTTAACGTTCAGAACGATTCATCTGCCTCTGACTTAAATTGAGTGAAAAAAAGAACAAAGTAGTTGTTCAAAATCCGTAAGAGTAGAATGAACTCTAGTTAAATGAATTATGTAACTTCAATTAAAGTAACTCTAAACTTTAGATAAACTCTAGTTTTAACTGCACCTCTAGGATTTAAACTAGCCCAAATTGTAAGATTCGAGTAGTTCAAAATCGTTGTGTAGGTGATTTTTTTTTTTACATCTTAGAGATATGGTCTTCTGAGAAAGTTATGAAAGTTACCGTAACCGGTGTAGTCGTAGGCGCCGTAGCCACCGTACCCACCGCCGTAGTAGTCGTAGCCACCTCCGTAGCCGTCGTATCCAGCGCCATATCCGCCCTGACCGTAACCACCGCCGAAACCGGCTCCATAGCCGCCTTGCCAGCCGCCCTGGAATCCTCCGCGAGCTCCTCTAGCTCCCCTGGCACCGCGGCCGCCACCTCGCATCATACCTCCGCGCATCATTCCCATACCATCAGGTTTGGGCGTCGCTTTCTTGACATCGACTTCCTTGCCGTTGATCGTCTGCTTTGGCGTCTTCAGCAACTGGTTGACGACTTGTTCAGAATCGAAGGTAATAAAGCAGAACCCTTTCCTCTGGTTCTTTGTCTTGTCGAATGGCATCTCAACTTCGACAATCTAAAATTTAATACAAAAACAGAGGAATGTAGATACTTGAAATTTCAGAGCTTTGAAATTGAATACACTTGACCGCACAAAAATACTTTAATTTTTAATCAAACAGACTAAAAACATGACCAGAAATTCCTTCAAAAAGAGGAAAGAATGTGGAGTCTGTAAATAGAATGAATTACTGAAGTTAAAAAGAAACTTACGTTTCCAAATTGTCCGAAGAAGGTCTTGATGTCATCGTCGGAGAGTTCTGTCGAAAGACCGCCAACGAAAATCTTTCCGTGTCGGGCCTTCGCTTTTTTGGGGTCTACTTTTTTGCCATTGATAACGTGGTCACCAGCCGACATAATCTGAAATAAAGATCAAATTTATTAGAGGCGGAAGTTCATTATTCAAGCAGAATTCGACTTTTTTCTATAGAAAACTTCAGAGAAAGATTTGTCTTCACTTCCACTCAGTAGCAGAACTGACTTTCAAATAACATCATGTGAATATTAATCTTGTGCATCAACTATTATTTTCTATCATATTTATTTACCTTGTCGAGAGATTCGGCCTTGGCGAAGACAATGAAAGCGAAACCTCGCGACCTTCCAGTGTTGGGATCTGTCTTGACGTTGATACTCTCAATGTCTCCAAATTTGCTGAAGTATTCGCGGAGCTCCTCTGAAAAGAGAAATTAATTTTATGATCTCCGAAATGCAATCTCTAAAAATTTGGATTTTTTTATCTAGACTCAGAGTATCACTATATAGTCTCATGCAACAGTGCCATTCTGTTGTCTGAAGGTGTCCTAAGGATAATAGCATCATTGCGAATTTTTGAAATATAAAGCAAACTAAAAATTTTGATCCAAATTTTTCAAGATGATAAATAGGTAGAAAAAAAATAATGAACTCACTGTCTGTGGTTTCCCAGCTGAGGGCACCGACGAATAATTTCCTAAACGGGACAGAAAAAAAAGAGACCGTTAGATATTTGATCTGCCGATAGTTCCTAACCCTATATAATCCCTAAGGGAATTGAACTTTAGACAAAGTAGCAAGTCATTTACACTTTAATCAATTAAAATACGAATTAGTCAGGCTTCTGACGTCGGCAAATTCTCAAATGTCTGCAACTGTGCAAGAAAAATTATCTGTAATAAAAACGGTCAAAGAATAGCAGGTGGTTAGATCAATTTTTTTCAAATTAAAATATTAATTCGCAAGGGAAAACAGTGGCCAGCTACCACCTGGATATGTAAACTCTAGAAAACCATTCGATCAATGAAAAGTTTAGTTTACACTACTGCCTTTGTTGCAATAAAAATTAAAAATTTTAATGTAGATATTAAAGATTCCATGCCCAGCCAACCTGCAAAGCAATTTGAATTTATAGTTTTGAACTTGACAAAATTCGACTCAGGTCATTTCTTTATTTGAGTGTACGCATTTTATACAAATCTTAATATTACCATCAGAAAGGCCTAGATACAAATTTTGAAAGAACTAATAAAAGAACTTTGCAGCGATGACAAGTTTTGTAAAATCACTGAGACAAGAAAAAATCGTAGACTTAGTATTAGTAGAAATAGTAACTTCATACCGTTCTTAGAGTAATCGGATGAGCTCCTGGTAATGGTGAGTGTTAAATGAAAAGATGTGTACGTGTGTCTATTGTGTATGTCTGATTAGTGAAAGTTCAAAACTACGTAAGGCAGAATTTTTAAAAATGCCCCATCGCACACCGACAAGAATGACAGGGTGGCCACTCAAATCTAGGGAATACTCAACAAAAAATTCAAGTTAATATTTGAACTAAAAAATAATTGCTACCAAAAAAGAAGACCAACAAAACAGGATTATCAACCAAATAAATTTTCAAGCAAAACAGATACTTTGGAACTTAGAGCATAATAGTTGAATTTTCAACAAAATAATTAAGTTTCAACAAAACAATTAAATTTTGAATCAAATAGGTGAATTTTTAATCAAAAGTTATGAACTTTGAATTAAAATTATAATTGACTGGACTATTCAGCCAATCTCATCCTTTAACAGAAAGCTTTGCCAAGTGGTCACCCTGAAATTTAGATTTTGGTGTGCGAGAATAATGTGTGTTTGCCGGAAGGGAAACAAAAAGTAGAAACAAACTTAACATAAAAATCAATCAATTAAGAGCAAAACTTTACGACGTTTAACAAACACGAGCAATAGTTATAATCCTTTATAATTATCCAGTTGAGAATCAGCTGCGCCTAAAGAATACAAATTGCAAAATTTAACTTTTCCAAGTTGAATATTGACTGCAGTTGGCCCAAAAGCTAAAAAAAACTGTTGAATCGCGAAAAGTTACAAACAGTCCAGTTAGCCATTTTTCATTTACATTTAGAATATACTTTTGTACAATCTTTACAATCTTTGTTAAAGACAATCTTTTTACTGATAATCATTTTATATAAGTCATACTATGTAAATTTCTCTGCTTTCAATGATCAGCAACTAATCTTTAATCTCTCATGATACAATTGCATAGCCTTCTTAATCGAAGAACGTGCTGGGTTTTCACGTTTCTGTCAGTGTGGTAGTCGCTATTTGTATTTGAGATATTTATTGATCTTTTCGAAAGGGCTGGTGATAAATACCGTAGGCACCAGTCTCTCGCAGGTATTCAGACGTCGATCATCACAGTTAGCCGGTTGCGAATCGCCCACCATATTCACACTTGGTCGCTTGACACCTGCAGATCAAGCCACATAAATTGGGTTAATGGCATTTCCGACCTATCAAAGATGTTCGGATTGACCCTAGTGACTCTGTGCTTTTTTTTTTGCCACGCCCAAACTGCATTGACATCGGATCAGAATTTTAAATGCAAAATTCTACGCGTGACTCCGCAGGTAATTGTCTGTGCGAGACTTGACTGATCTGACGCAATTGACTCGACTTCCAGTGCTTGTGCCATGACGAAAACCCTAAGGACTTGAACTTGACGCTGACTTCAGACAATTAACCAGAATTCTTTCGTTTCTTAAGGCTTCAAGGATCAGTTCACACTTCCCAGGCAACTCTTTTATGCCAGACGTGAATTACAAATGGCCAACCAGAATACGGCTGCAATGAACGAACGAGGAAGACTCGTGGCTGGCCAAAAATACTCAAGCTTTTATTTCTTTTGCTTTAAATCTGTATAAACGTACATTTACATTTGATTTTTTTTACATGACAGTTTTACATTTGATGCGTTACATTTGTATCTCTTCGAAGGCAAATGAAAATTTCCTTTATTCTTCAAAAAACAAAATGCAGAATACAATTTATAGTTGTTTGGGAGACGTGGAATTCAGGAGTTTTTATTTTATTTCACAAATTCAAGACTTTTACAAAATTCGTATGTTGCCAGGAAAGCTATTTAATTCAATAAATTCTAATCGGTATTTATTATAGGTTTAGGTTACACTTATTTTAATAGCATGCCATACGTCAGTCAAATCTTAATTTTATTAGCAAAGTACAGATCGATGTGGAGAGCAGGCTTTTGCGTTTTTGACGTTTCACGCGGATTTTCAGGGTTTATTATGTACATTCTCTCATTACTGAATACAATCAGTCTCGCGTAAAAAAAATAATGCGTCAGGGCTCAATTACTAACTTTAAAACATTTCTTTGACAAACTTCTGTCCTAGCAATATTTTTAAAAGGGTACTGTTGAATGTAAATTATGAAATTGTAAGTAAAAATTAAACAAATCTGAATGTAAAAGAAAGGGCGTCGAAGTCTTGTGAGAAAAAACACGATATTTATTTAAATTAGGCATTGAAAAATCAGAGATCAAACTTCAAAACCTCCTGCAAATTCTTCTGTTAATTTCAAACAAAGAACGTTACCACAAATCAAAAAGACGCCCATTTTGTAAACCGAAAGCATTTTAGGTTAAGCTTGGAGCCCTGACGCTCTTGATATTTATTACTCATAGTTTTAAAACACGTGAATAAAAAATGTCCTAATTTCTCCTAGCGAAAAGATGCGGCCAACGGGAAAAGTGGCAGAAGAGAATACAATAGATTAACCTTAAAAAATTCCTTTAAACTTACCCACCTTTTGAATTCTACAATTTAAAATGCTTACCCAAGTTCCAAAATTACTGAGATCTCGAACTAGTAAGATTTCACAGAATCCAAAGCTGTAGAATGTACCAAAAAAAAGAACATTTTTGAGCATAAACGCCACAACGCTATTTCTAAACGAAAATGGTTACTGCAAGGAAACAATATTTACAATAATGAAGAAATTAATATTTGGTCAGCATCAAAGAATCCATCTCGTGTCCTAATATGCTGAAAAGTGCTAAAATGGAATCGCCTTTCAGAAGGGAGCAAAAATTACAGTTTCTTATCGTTTACTGATTCACTGAGTTTATCTCATAGACGAAAATGCAAAATAAACGTATAGGTCAAGTTAGCTTAACTCAGAAATGACGAAACTATTATTTTTCTCTGGAAAATGCGTAAGAAAAATGATAGGATCACGTCCAACAAAAATTCAGTAAATGTTGCTCTAGTTCCTAAAGTTTCAAAATCAAGTTAGATTCTAGTTTCGAAGTACGAGGTAGAGAAAAATGTAAATTAATTAATTAAAAATTAAAATAAGAGTAGAGAAAATTTCGCTGTAAAGTCGATCGATACTACGAACGCGGCGTTGGCCGCCATTTTCGCTTCTATGAACGTGGGTGGGTCTATTCGCAAGCCGGCACCTCCACATTCGACTCAAAAATCAAACTAATTCTTTCGAACGCAAAATACGCGTGTTGCCGAGTCGGGATAGAGAAAACGATCAATGACGCCCGCGATCTCGCATAGAAAGATAAGAATCTGACGCGATGCGGATGGATGCAAATTTTCCCCAAATGGCTCGGCACCGACGCCATTTTATTCAGGCAAGTAAGAGATGATAAAAGTCTCAAAAATAAGTGCTCGCAATTGAATTATATAGAAAAATTAATACCGCGGGCGTCTCTAAATCACGAGTGGAATAACTTTAGGGATATAAGATCAGAAAAAAAGTTACCTGTCCTCCTGGGACTCTTGGGTGCCATTTTCAGTGGCGTCACCGCTTCCGTTATTTCCCTCGCCGTTTTGGAAACTCTCGTTGACGTCGTCGCTGAAGTCCTTGTTCTCTTGGTTGGCCATTTTGTTAAAAGAATTTAGTTACTAATCAGCGAACACTGAACACTAAAAAGTTCTAACGGAGGATGACTACACAATAAGTGCGCGAGCTAAACCACTATACGTCTGCACCGCTCGGCTGCCAAATTGAGAAGAACGTGTGAGGGGAAGATGAATCGACCGCGTCACAAGACCTGCGCCTGGTGGCTCATGGGTAAAATTTCCTCCCCCTCGTAAAGCTTTTCAGTAAAGGCATTGGTAATTCGGGTGCCCTGTCCTCAGATATCACAGTCCGTCTGCTTTTTTATCAAATCACCAGTTTTCCCTCTTAAATTGGAAAATCCCGTGAAATTTGAAAAATTCCCTAAAACATCTGAAATCGAGAATTTTTATTCAATTTCCCCCTTCTTTTATAAGGTTTTGAATTTTTTTTATGAATCATAAACAGAAATTCAAGATATTATAGAAAACAAAAAAGCTTTAATTACGAGATTCTTTTTGATGATGTACTAATTTTAAATATTTTATAAACGATTTTATAGTTGCTAATTTAGTAGATTTGAAGAGCATTGTGACAGCAAAGAAATGGCTAACGATTCAATCGAGAAACTAAACCCGAAAGATAAATCAATATTCTGGTTTCCCAGAGGCCAACAACATATGCTCCAAAACAGGGGAAACAAGGAGATTTTCCACGAAAATGGGTGCATATATTATTTTTTTTAAATATAATCTTGGTACTAATATTACATTTAAATTAAAACGCTTGAAAATACTAATTTTTGAAGTAAAAATATTGCATATTCAACAAACTAGATGAAGTTTTAGGAAAATAGTTGAATTTTTAAGGAAAAAGATTAATTTTCAACCAAGAAGATTAATTTTCGACCAAGAAATACGAATTTTCAACCAAAGAGATGATTTTTCACAAAAATTTGGGAATACATTATTTTAAATAAATATAATGTTGGTACTAATATTATATTTAAATTGAAAAGCTTGCAAATACTAATTTTTCAAGTAAAAATATTGCATATTCAACAAACTAGATGAAGTTTTAGGAACTAATATTTCAAGTAAATTATTGCACGTTCCATAAAATAGATAAATTTGTAACCATATAGTTGAATTTTCAAGCAAAAAGATGAATTTTCAAACAAGAAGATTGATTTGCGAAGAAAAAAGATGACTTATAAACCAAAAAAATGATGAATCTTGAACAACAACAAAAATTAATTCTTAACAAAGTAAGTCAACATTTAACTTTTAACCAAAAAGTTGAATTTTCGACCAAAAAAATGAATTCTCAACAAAAAATGTAATAATTGATATTTTTACCAAAAAATATTTGTATTATAAATCAGGAATTAATCAATTCAACCAAAAAGACGAATTTTCTACGAAAATGTGAAATTTAACCGAATGCTTGAATTTCCACCCAAATAGTTGAATTTTCTAGCAAAAAATATTTTAATTTTTAATTTAAAAAAACGTTTGAATTCAATCCGAAAAGACGAATTTTCTACAAAATAGGTACATTTACAACCAAAAAGATGAGTTTTCAACTAAAATGATGAATCTTTAACTAAAAAAATTAATTTTCAACTGCGAAGACATCAGTAAAAATTTCGTTCATTTGAACTTTCAGAACTTCAAGCACATTCATTTTTCAACAAAAAAGTTCATTTTCAAGCAAATCGAATTTCCTACTAAAATAATGGCATTTTTAATCGAAAATGACGAATTTTCAACAAAACAATTGAATTTTCCACACAAGAGGATGAAATTTAACAAAATTGTTGAATTTTCAGTTCCTCTCAATTCTATTTTATCCAGAATTGTGCCAGCTACAATTATATGCATTATAATTTTCTTTTGTTCTCCCTAAATTTAAATTAGTAAAATGTAACTGATTATCAGTTAAATTCTACTAATTGCTGTAGCTAGAATTGAGTCACTGCCCACACAGCATGATATATTGCCGCAAGATCTCTGCAAGGTTTCTTGTAAGGTTCGCAATGTTTTTGAAACATTTATAAGAAGTGTTCCTGAAATAAAGATATGTCCCTTGCTCAGATCGTGCACATTATTGCATGAAATATTTGTGAAATGCTATTTGAATATTCTTAAAATATTACAAGCAAGATTTAGAAGTATTTCATAAAAACATAAAAAAATGTTTTGACAATATTTTGAGAAATATTATCTGTATGGTCGCTGCAACTTTTATTAGACATTGGAATAGAATATTTGCATACATTATTTCTGAAATCTTCAATCAATGTTTTAAAAGATATGTTTCACGCAACATTTCCAAAATATTTCATAAATGATTTCGTGCAGCATTTATGCAATTTTTCACAATGTTTCTTGGAAACATTTTTCAATAAGGCATGTCATATTTTAGTGAAATGTTTCTGCAATATTTTTGCAAAGTTTCTTTAAATTATTTTTAAACATGACAAATAATATTTTACTGAAGACATTTGATTGAATCCGCGAAAGTCATTTTTCACATAAAACCAATACCTTCTCATTGAGATGAGAATGTAAAAACGAAGTTTCAAAAATATAGTTGAATTTTTAACCAAAATAAATTAGATTTTTTTTACCAAAAGAGATAAATTTTGAAACGAAAACTTCGAATTTTGAAACTAGAAAGAAAAAAGTTTTCCACTGAATTAAGTGTTACATTTTCAAGCCAAAAAGACCAATATTCTACAAAACAGTTGCATTTTCAAACCGAATATATGATTTTTTAACAAAAAAGTTACTTTTTATTTAGGTAAAATAGTATTTTAACAAAATGCATGAATTGTCAACCAAAAATGATGAATTCTCAACGAAAAATATAACAGTAGATATTATTTCAACCAAAAAAGATTTTGATTTGAAATCAAACACAGTTGTATTCAACCAAAAAAAAGTCGATTTTTTTCATCAAAAAAGATCAATTTTAAAACGAAAAAGCCGAGTGCCGAACCAAGAAAGAAAAAAAGCGTCCACTGAATTATTGAATTTTGAAATCAAAAAGATGAATTTTCTATGAAACATTTGTATTTTCAAACCGAAAATATGAATTATCAACAGAAAGTTAAATTTTAGATAGTTGAACTTTCTAACGAAAATAGATGAATTTTCAACGAAAAATATAATGGTTGATATTATTTAAAAAAAAGACTTCAATCGAAAATCAATTAATCATACAAAAAACACAAAGTAACTTTATAGTAAATAAAATTGAAATTTTAAGTTACTGCAAAAATCGTAATTAAGTTACGTTGCAAGTAACTCTTCAAAATAGTAACGAAGTCACCCTAAAAGTTACAAATAACGTAACATCAAAGTAACTCAGTTACTTATAAGTAAGTAACAAGCTGGTAATTTCTTACTATTGTAAATTAGGAGAAAATACTAATTTGATTTACAAAAAACGATGGAGAAATCACTCACAACACAATAATTCGATAATCATGAAAAATATTTTTTCACTCTTTGACGCACCAAAGTCACATTGTGAAATATTCTTATGTGCCCTCTTAAATTCTTATGCATCTTTATGTTGAAAAAGACGTGTAGAAAGGATAAATGTAAGCAAAGTTTGTTACGTCTTTTAAGCACTTTAGTTTACAATTTTTTTTAAGTAAAATTGTGTTTTTGCGTAAGTTTATTTACCAGAAAAAAATTTTTTCTATATCAAAAGTTTTTTGAAATCATATCCCATATTTTAATGAACGAATTTGAACAGGAGGAAATGATTATATAGATAACTGTGGAAGCAGCATTAAAATATATCGAAAAAATTACTTTTTTTCAAACATTCAAACTTCAAATAATTTCTGCTAACGGAAGATATCATTTTAAGAATCAGTAAAAAATCACAGAAATTTATATATATATATATGGAATGAAATTTTTCTTATCTTGATCGAAAAATAGAAAATTTTTATTTTTCTGCCCACCTTAGTTCATCGTACAATTTCTCAAAAACTATCAGTATTAGGGTAAAAATATACTGAACATAAAATGTGTATTTTCGTTAAAAACTTTTTATGCAAATTTTTATAGTTTTGATAAGTTTTGACCTTAAAAGTGATATTTTCACATTTTTATGTTCATTTTCGTAATCAACCCATTATTGTGTATCATTATACGGGGTTTGAAGAAAATCGTAGGTAAGACTTGTTCGGAACTTTATCCCATTTGTTAAATCATATACTATATAGTATAAGTCATTTAATGTAATTAGACGTTTCTGGAAAAGCCTTGATAATAGCCAAATGAATATTTCAGAAACTATTAAGAGGAAGGTTGTGATGATTATTAAAAATTATATCAATAGAATTTTATTACACAATGTGCCAGCAATCCTATGCAGATGGTTTACCTATCGATTATTTCATAATTATATGGGTTGCGCTTCATGAAGTAACTAAACTTTCCATGAAACGTCTAATTATACTAATAAGTTGCTATGACCAATGTACTGGAACGTTATGTAATTCTCAATCAGACCAATTTTTAATCCTAATTGTTTTGTTTATGACAATGAACAATAATGGTTAAAATGACATTGTCACATTCCGTTTTTCGAATTTTACAGTAACAAAAAAATGCGAGTCAAATTTGACCAAAACTGTCCGTCTAAACACCTCAATGCACATAGATGGGTAATTTTCATGTGAAACCAAAAAAGCGTAACCCTTTTTAACTTTCGTTTTGAAGACATATAACAGAAGGGATGTAACAAAATTAAAATTAAATTTTCTATGTGTCGAAAAATGTCATATTTGACAAAAAACAGCCCGTGTAAACACCTTCACGCATATAGGCGGTCGATTTTTATACAAAATAAAAAATGCGTACTGTTTTTTGACTTCTGATTTTTTTTATGACCCAAGGGATGTGAAAGAAAAATTTAAATTAAATGTTAGATGTCTGGAAAAGTATCATGAAACATGGAGTATTTAGTCAGCCAATCTTAATATAAAACCAAAAAAGTTTACCATTTTTGGACTTCATATTTGAAAACATATCATTCAAGAGATGTAAGAGAAAAATTAAAATTAAATTTTTAATGTCCGGAAAAGTGCCAAATTCCACATATACATAAACTGTCCGTGTAAACGCCTCCATGCACATAGACGGTTAATTTTCATGCAAAACCAAAAAAGCGTACCAAATTATGACTTTCGATTTGGAGACATATGACTTGAGGGTTGTACAGGAAAAATTAAAACTAAATATCCTATGTATCAAACAGTTTCAAATTTTACAAAATGTGTCCACATATCGACTTGACCAGAAAACATACATAGACGGTAAATTTCCATGCAAAATAGAACAAGCGTACCTTTTCTTACTTTTGATTTGAAGACATTTGACTCCATTTATATTCAAGTTTCTTTTACACCCCTTGGGTAATTTTTTTATAATCTGAAGTCAAAAAACTTTACGCATTTCTTATTTTATATATAAAAATCTCTACGTTGCGTGAAGGCGTTTACACGGAAAGTTTTGATAGAATTTGGCACATTTCCGAACATCGAAACTAAACTTTTTTTTCTTTTACATCTCTTGAATAATGTTTTCAAATATGAAGTCCAAAAACGTTAAACTTTTTTGGTTTTGCATGAAAATTGACCGTCTATTAAGTTTTCTGGTCGAGTTGATATGTAAACACATTTTGTCAAAGACACTATTTGACACATAACAAATTCAATTGTCTTGTTTCTCTTACATCCTTTGCATGATATGTTTTCTAATCCAAAGTCGAAAAACGTTACACTTTTTTCATTTTATATTTAAATCAACCGCCTATGTGATTGGAGGCGTTTACACGCGCAATTTTTGTAGAAAACGACACTTTTCTGGTCATGGAAAATTAATTTTGAACTTTTCGTGTACACTCAAAGGAGAATGTGTTTTGAAATTCAAAGTCACAAAGCAGTAAAATTCTTGTCTTTTGGGAGAAAATTTCAATTCTGTGAAAAATTTAATTTTTCACTCGCATTTTTGTTGCACTGTGAAATTTAAAAAAATGAATGTTGCAATTTCTTTCTTAATCATTATTCTCTATTTTTATAAAGAAAATCGTCTGACTCAGACTTCTAGAACTTCAGGCCTACTTAAGTAATATTTTTCTCAGATATCTTCACATGGAATTATCGAATATATCCTCGGAAGTAAACAAGATTTATCAAAAACAAATGATGATGGAAATAGGAGCATATTTGGTTATATTAACAGGCATTTCATATAACTTGTTCAATGTCGTTTTCTTTTCTGTTCAAAAAATCAACTCTAAAATTTTACAATTAATTCACGGGTGCATTTGGTCTATTCTATATGCATACAAACTATTCAATATTACATCTACTTGCGCAAAAGTTAGTCTAGAGGTAATGATTTCTGATAGATAATTTTGAATAATATGAATAAAAAGTTGTATACAACTTTTAAATTCTCATATTTATATTTGGATTCTGAAGACATTTTTTTAAAACAATTTAATTTCTTGTCTGTTAACATATAGGCACAGAAAACTAAAGGCATAATGTGTGAACTAAAGAGTATAAATGAAGACAAAGAGTTAAAAGAGGAGGTGAGAAAACGAGCAATATGTATTGTTCTTTAAATTTGAATATGGAATGTTATAATCATTGATTTTTTATAAACGTCAGATGGAACAATTTGCGTTACAACTGACTCATTGTCCCTTGGTATTCAGCGCATGTGGATTATCAACTTTAGATTACCGCCTCGTGCAAAAAGTAAGATCTATATATTACATTTTATTTTATATAAAAAATTGCATAATGGTTAATTAATTATTTTTCAGTTCATAGGATCGGTGACGACATACCTCGTTATATTAATACAATTCAGTCCAAAAATAAACGAATGAATAACTATACAAAATTGTTGACTGTTTAGACTAACGAGTGATATGCGGATTTTTTTCACTGGAAATCTTTGTTTGACTCGAGATGTTTACAACCTAAGATTTCACGTAAATCATCAGCAAAGTTTTTATTTTGTAACAAAGAGGGCGTTTGACGACTGTTGCTAAATATATACTATTCTGCGTAAATCAAGCCTTTTACTATTCAACTTCTCTTCAGCTTCTTTCAGGATCTTCCTTTCATGATTCGACAGAACTAAGTAATAGCTCGAAAGTACTTTTTTATTTAGAAGAAAAATCAAATGTATTAACATTTTTTTTGTGTGTTCTCGAAGGGATAATTATTTTTGCAATCTGGTGTACACTTTGTGCAATCTTATGCAATCTTGTGCAATACCTAGTAAGCCCCCATTACGACAAAATATTATATAAAGAGCAGTGTGGGTCTATGATGATTTTCCGTCGTATATATGATGATTTTCCTTTCAGAAATATCAAACTATCTAAGACAAAAATGCCCAAATTCAAAAAATTTGAACATGTTAATGATTTTTTAACTCTAATTTAAAACTATAAATATGTTCAACTTAATATCGGTGATTTTAAAAAGCAGTATTTACGCCTAAACAAACTGTCAATGAGTAACTTTCAAACAAGTAGTTGAACTTTCAATCGAAAAAAATGAATTTTCAATTCAAAAAATTTAATAGTTCATATTTCAACCGGAAACTATTTTAATATCAATAAAAAACAATGACATTTAAACAAAAAAGGCGAATTTTCAACAAATACATCATTTTTTCATCAGATAGTTGAATTTTTAAGCAAGAGGATTAATTTTCTACAAAAAGAACGAATTTTAAAGAAAATATATGAATTTTCAATGAAATTGTTCAATTTTCAATTCAAAAAGATACAATTTCAACTAAAAATTGAATATTTAAATTTTCAATTGAAAGACTTACAAGCAAAAAATAAACGAAACAAAATAGTTAAATTTCCAAGCAAAGAAATTTATTCTGAACTAAAAATCAAAAATGTTAATGTTTAAAAAAAAGGTTAATTATCAATCAAAAAAATTTGTTTTTCACTGGCCAGTTTCATTTTTAACCACAAATGATGGCTTTTCTGCAAAAAGAGATGAATTTTCAAACCAAAAAGACGAATTTTCGACACAATAGTTGTATTTAAAAAAAAATGTAGTCAAGAAAGAAAAAAATGTTAATCAAAGTATTGAATTTTCAAGAACGATTTTCGAAAAGGATGGCTTTTTAACAAAATTATTGAATTTTCAACAAAATAATTACAGCATGAATCAAATAATTACATTTTCATCCAAAAAGATGATTTTTCAAACAAGTATATTACGTTTCTACCAAAAATGACAAATTGTCAACAAATTACGACAATTTTCAAAGAAATATTTGAATTTTGAAACTAAAAAAGATCAATTTTTTACTAAAATTATCAATCTTCAACAACAACCAAAATTAATTTTCAATCAAATAGTTCAACTTTCAACCAAGGAGTTGAATTTTCAGTCTGAAAATATGATTTTTAGATGAAAAATGTAAAAATTGACACTTCAACCAACAAATATTTTTTAATTTTAAATTAAAAACAGTTGAATGTAGCCAAAAAAGACAAATTTTCATAAAAATACATTTAAATTTAATTCTTTATTATTTAGCTTCTTGTTAAAGCAAAAAACAATTATTTTTTAATTTGACATTTAATAACTTTTTAGTAATGAGGTGCGCAAGAGCTCGAAAAAAAATTAATTGTCGACTATCGGAGACTTTATTTGTATTCGTATTTTTATTCACCGAATTCCTAAGGCTAAATAAAAAATAAATAATTTTTTACGTTTTTTTAGTAAAATTCACATGTAAAATAGAGCAATTTCACTTTAAAATATCTTTTATACTGGATTGTGAATAATTTTGTAAATCCTGCAGATTTAATATTTCGAAAGATGTGAGTTTCACGTACTTTGTAGATAGTCCCAAGAGAATATACTTTAATTTTTGCTCATAAATTTTCATTCATCTTGCTGTTTTTGGATGATTTTCAGCATTATTGTATTCACATAAATCAGATATTAAAATAATTGTACAGTCGAACCTGGATTTAGCGCCGGTTTTGGGGATGACCTTGACGTTAAATCCAGAGACTCGGAACTATTTTGTCTCTCTCCTGTTTTATCTCTGTCCTGTTTTTCTCTCTGTTTTGTCACGCCTGAGTGCACACCGCATATCCACCCGCAAACGCCTATCACGAATCCCCACGGCGCGGCGTCAATTCTTGGAAGGGCAAAATCCAGGGGAGCTAAATCCAGGTTTTACTGTATATAATTTAGCTCTCGATCGTTCTCGCTCGCACTGCGATAATCTCGTTTAATCGAGACGAGACGAGAATTATAATATTAGGACGAGAATCATTCTCGTTCTCGTCCACTTGTCGCTCGTCTCGCTCGGTATGCACCTCTAGAGAGATAGCAAAATATTGATGTGGATATATAAAGAATAGGATAAGATAGAAAAGACGGGATTAGAAGAGACAGAAATTTAGATTGAAAGAGAGATAGTAAACGATTGTCGTGGATAGTTGAAGGATAGGATCAGATAGAGAAGAAGGGATTGAAAAAGATAAAAGTGAATTTAAAATGACAAATAGATAGAAAAAGATGAAAGGGAATTTAGATTAACAGATATAGAAAAAGATTGACATGAATAGATCAAGGATAGGATAAGATACAGAAGAGAGGATTGAAAAAGATAGATGGGAATTGAGATTGACAAAGAGATAGAAAAATATTGACGTGGATAGTGAAGGATAGGATAAGATGGAGAAGAGGGTATTGAAAAAGATAAAAGTGAATTTATAGACCGGGAGCCCACGACAATATCATTGCATTATCTTAATTACCGCCATATTAATAGAATTAGTTATTTTAATCGAATAAGAAAGGTACATGATAAGACCGAGCTCGTTCAGCGGGACATAGATGTAAAAAATAGTAACAAACATGTAATTTTTCAAAGTATTCTTGTCAAATCTTATTCACCGTGAAACTCGTATGGTAGTTAGTTGTTAATGAATAAAGTATGCAAAAACGTTTCTTGCACCTGGCGAGCGGGACAAACGAGTTCTTACACAGCTTCGAAAGTGAAATTTGAGAGCGTCCACGACGCTCTTTTGCTGCAGTGCGCGGGCGGCAATTATTATTTCACGTTAGTATATAAATGAGGTTAATCACATATGAATATGAAAAATAGATAATCGACAGAATCTGCATCAATTATTAATTTATTCTAATTCCAATTTATTCTAATTTATTCTTATTTATTCTTAAAGTCGAAATTGAGGGGAGAGCCGAAAAGAGCCGAAAACGCGTCGAGGGACTATTCGCCTTTATTGTGCGAGAGAAGAGTGAGAAAAAAGAGGTTTCCATAGTCGAGACCCTTTTTATTGCGTGTCGATAAAATAAAAACCGGCGATAAAAAAATTGTCTCAATTTTATCGCGTTTCAATTTATCAAGTAATAAGATAATAATATTTCAATTTTATATTATCGTCATAAAAATCATTCGTAATTGGAGTATCGACAAAGTTATCATTTTAGTCCTTTAATTTTTAATTTGGAATAAAGTGCAAGTTTTTATTATTATCGAAGTAATTTCATGAAAGAATTGTTTTTAACGCAAATGAAATCGATATTTTCAGTCAAGAGAAGAATCAACCACGGTACAAATAAATGTACATGGATACAAATTTATATTAAGCATAACGAGTTCAGTGAAAAAATCATCTATTTTATATGTTTCGTTCATGTTTCATGTTCAAATGTGACAAACCCGATTTACATACTAACATTAAATAATAATTATCGCGCGCGCACTGCAGCAAACGAGCTTCGTGGACGCTCTCAACTTTCACTTTCGAAGCAGTGTAAGAACTCGTTCGCCCCGCGTTCAAGGTGTAACAACTGTTTTTTCGTAGCAGTTATGGGTCAAACCTTCCTCCCATATAAATTTTAAAGTGAATAAAATTTGTCCCGCTCGCCAGGTGTAAGAAACGTTTTTTCATGATTTATTTATTAACAACTAACTACCAGACGAGTTTCACGGTGAATAAGATGTGACATGCCCCTTGCTTTTCTTTCGTATGCCCCCGCAGGGTTTGTCTCACCCTTCAGGTATAAGAAATGCGTTTTCAATGGGTTTCTCGGTAAATAAGATTTCATAAAAATTTTGTTTGTGGGCTCCCGGTCTATTAGAATAACAAATGGATAGAAAAAGATAGACGGGAATTCAGATTAACAGAGATAGAAAAAGATTGACATGAATAGATCGAGGATAGGATAAGATACAGAAGAGAGGATTGGAAAAGATAGATGGGAATTGAGATTGACAGAGAGATAGAAAAATATTGACGTGGATAGTGAAGGATAGGATAAGATAGATAAGAGGGTATTGAAAAAGACGTGAATTTAAATTGAAAAATAGAGATGAAAAGATGATAGATGATGATGATAGATGTATGATACGATGAGATTAGGAAGAGAATATTGAAAAAGAGAGACGTCCATTTAGATTAACAAAGAGATAGAAAAAGATAAACTTTGATAGGTGTAGTATAGAAAGAGATAGGAAAGAGAATAATCAAAAAGAGAAACGTGAATTTATATTGAAAAAGAGATAGGAAAAGATAAACGTTGATAGATATAGGATAGGATGAGATAGAGAACAGGAGAAATGGCGCTAAATTTGAAAGTGTACAGTTTAAAAACTGTCCCAGAAAATTATAAATATTGTAACAATTCTGCTGTTGCACATCGCGGTATATATATCACCCCCTCCTTCTCCTTAATAATAGGTCATTAGCAAATTAGTATATTAATAATATTATATTATATATATATTATAATATTCTCAAGTAATAACATGCGCTTTTCAGCAATTCTCGAGAGAAACGGCTTTAAAAAAATCCACGTACGTTACATGGACCATGATGCAAGAGTCATTTCACTCCCTGTTAGATCAGGCGGTAACGCTCCGATTTCGTAACCCGACAGTCTGGGCTCGATTCCTGCTGACATTTTTTGCCATTTTTTTTATTCAATTTTTTGATATTGCAGTTGACTACTAAATTTATATAAATCAATTCGAAATATACATTTTTAACCAATTTTTTTGGTATAAACAAATTAGGTTCTGCAACCTTTCACTTTCGAAGTGAATATTTCAAAGATAACGACGCGACATGTTTAAAAAACTATGATTCCTTGTGCAATTTTTTGTTAAAAAACATATCCACAATTTCAAAATATAAGTATTATAATAATATAAAATTTCTTTCATTTGTATTCTATTTCATATAATTTTATTTATTTTCATCTCATATAAAAGTAATAATAACCAAAATATTAATGTTCAATTGAATGAAGAAAAATGAGAATTTTCTATTGTAAAAAATCTTTTCTTGAATTAAAAGTGGTAAAGGTAAAGGCTTGATATAAATAAATGTTAGTAGTCAATTGCAATACAAAAAAAAATGGAATGAAAAAAGTGTCAACAATGCTGGCAGCAGGAATCGAGCCCGGACTTTCTGGTTACGAACTCGGAGCGCTACCGCCTGATCTAATCGGGACTTAAAAGCATCTCGTATCGCGGTCCGTGTAACGAGAGTCGATTTTTTAAAAGTAACATCTCTCGATAATGGCTTCTATCCATTTTTATCAATTTCTATTAATTTTGATCAATTACTTGAGGACGAATTGGAGGTGCTGAATGTACAAGTCTGCCCGATATCAAGCTGCCTTTATCTTTTTTTGCTCGAACCCATTCATGGCCCAAAACTCTATCCAACGTCAATCTGAGTGTGATATCCGGCTCAAGAATGTGTCGAACAATGCTCTTTGCTTGGGAAGTGACTGAGTCACGTACTCGTGATCTGAATATCCAATTTCTGGACATCTGGTCCTTCAAAAGTTTCCTCAAATTTGAATCATCGAATGGCATTGAAGCATTCAACATGATGAAGAGAATGATTCCCAGGGACCAAACATCTGCCAATTTTGGATTGTAGGGTGTTCCAGAGACCACTTCCGGTGCTGCATAGGCCGCTGAACCACAGTAGGTTTGACTTAGAACGCGTCGACCTTCGTCATCTATGCAAAATCTAATCCATAAAATACAAATTTATTAGTAGTTCTACAATTTTTTGTGAAAAAATCAAAAAAAATAGTTCAATAACGTTTTAAAAAAATCGTTGAATTTTCAACATACAAAAATGAATTTTCAACCAAGTGGTCCAATTTTCAACTGAATTAAAAAAAAAGATTAATCTTGAACCAAAAACCGTTCCATTTTCAAGAAAATAATTAAATTTTCAGCCTAAAAAGATGAATTTATTGTAGAAGGAAGTTAAGGTATCGACCAAAAAGGTAAATAAACTAAAATTAGTTTTTATCAAATTAGTTCAACTTTCAATCAAGTAATTGAATTTTTAACCAAAGAATATGAACTTTTGAGGAAATATTGAAATTTTCAACTCAGAAGATCTTCCAAAAAAGAAAAATTTTCAAGAAAATCTATGAACTTTCAACCAAATTTTGAAATTTTTAGAAAACGGTCGAATTTTCAACGTAGAAAGATAAATTTTCAGCCAAGAACTTTTCTACCAAAAAAGATGAATTTTCAATCCAAAGGGACGAATTGTTTTAGAAGAATGTTGAGTTTTTAATACTACTTGAATTTTCAACTTATAAAGCAAAATTTTCTAACCAAAAATGGAATAGATTAATTTTCAGGTAAAAAATTAATTTTTAACAAAAAAAAATAATTTTCAACAAAAAAGTTAAATTTTCAACCAAAGAGGTAAATAAAATGAAATTATTCTTCAACAAATTAGTTCAAACTTTTAACGAAGTATTTGAATTTCCACCAAAGAATATGAATTTTTAAGCAAATATCAAAATTTTCAACTCAAAAGATGAACTTCCGTCAATAAAATTAATTTTCTACCAAAAAAAGATAAATTTAAGAAAAAAATATCAATTTTCAACAAAATTGTAAAATTTTTAGCAAACAATTGAATTTTCAACGAAGAAAGATGAATTTTTAACCAAAAACTTTTCTACCAAAAAAGATGAATTTTCAATCCATAGGGATAAATTTTCTATCCAAACAGACGAAGTTTCAACAAAACAGTTGAATTTGACAACAACAAAATTTTTTTTTTCATAAAATCGTTGAATTTTTAACCTGACAAATGAATTTTCAACCAAATAGTTGAATTTAAAAAAATTAATTATCAACCAAAAAGTTGCATTTACAACATTTTAACCAAATTTCAACCAAATAGTTCAATTTTAATCCAAATAGTTGAATTTTCAACCTACAAAGATGAAATTTCAACCGATTGGTCGATATTAATTTTTAATTTTAAAAAACAGTCGATTTTAACACAAAAAAAATAATTCTCGGCAAAAAATGTAATAGTTAACATTTCAAACAAACAATATTTTTATTTCAAATAAAAAACAGTAGAATTCAACCAAAAAAGACTAATTCAAACAAAAATATTTGAATCCGCAACCAAAACCGATTAATTTCACAGATCTGCAAAAAATGGATTGCCATTGTTGCTGGTCAACTGTGGGTCATTTCCCATGTAATTTTCTGTGTAGAATCCGAATCCGAGGTCATGATTTTCCCAGCCAATCAGGTTTTTGAGATATCCTAACCAAAAATTGCAAAAAAATGCGGGTTTTTGGTATATTTAAGCTTATGTCACATCACCAAAAAATTTTGTTTCTGAAATCGGGTCATGCTATCTAAAAGTACAACTCTCAAACTTTGAAAAGCTTTTTTAAAATTGAAGATATCATTTTCCTTTGCAGAGATATCCTTCAATAAAGTTTAGCCAATAAGGAGGCTTTCCCCTTCCATACGCAACGCTTACGCAGTTGAACGAGAAAATCAGCGCTCGACTTCGTAGTACGGTGAGGGCAGCACCTCGATATGGCAGAAAATGTGATGTCCTATACATATAGTTCCCCCACTCTGACACCCCGTGCCGTATCTAGGCTTATAATATCTTTGCCGCATCTAGGCTTATAATATCTTTGTATTCTATAATAAGTTTATAGTTATGACCCCTATTGGTAGAGATATCCAATAAAAAATTTACTGACATCCCTGTTTGAACGACCGATGATATTTCTGCTAATAGATTGCGCCTCCACCCGGTCAGTAAAAAAGAGATATCAATCAATTAGTTACTTGGTACCTCTGTCAAATAGGTGGCGCTGCTGGTGCAGGGTATCCGCATTACCGACGGAGGGTAACTTAATCTAGAATCAAACCTTACTAGGTCGGTAAACGGGGGGAAGGAATCTGCATTACCGACGGGAGGTAACTTGGGACGGAGCAAAACCATTCTCGGTCGGTAACTTAGCATAACACAGAACGTTGCTCAGTCAGTAAGTGGCGTCATACAGACACAGCTCTACTACTCAAAAAGAATTATTTTCTACCAATAAAGACAAATTTTCAACAAAATACACGAATTTTCAACCAAAAAACAAATTATTATCAACAAAATAGTTAAATTTTCGACCGGAAAGACCAATCTTTAACAATTAAGATTGATTTCCTACAAATAGATAAATTTTCAACATAATACATAAAGTTTTAACACAACTTTTAACTATTAACTAAGAAAAATAATTTCGTACAGAAAATATGAATTTTTAACCGAATGCATACATTTTTAACCATATAGTGAAATTTTCTACCACATAACCACAACTTGAACATTTTGTTAAAAATTAATCTTTCTTGTTACAAAATTAGTGTTCTAAGCAAAAAATTTCATTAATCATACTTATTATTTAAAAAATATAAAAAACTATTCTTGATGTTTATTGAAACAATTATTCGTTACGTTACGTTGAAAATTCTTCTTTTTGAGATGTAAATTCCATTAGTTTCGTAGAAAATTTACCTGTTTTGTAGAAAATTTAACTGCTTTGTTAAAAATTAGTATCTTTTGTTTACCGACTGTCCAATTTTTCGCTGAGAATTTTTAGTTGGTTGAACTCAACTGTTTTTTTGGGGTTGAATTTGATCAACTATTACATTTTGTTAAAATTATTTTTGTTAAAAATTCATTTTTGTAGTTGAAAATTGAACTATTTTGTTGAAAATTCTTCTTTTTTGGTTGAACTGAATTGTTTTAGATTAAAAGCAGTTTAATTTTTCAACTTGAAAATATAAACTTTCAACAAAAATGTTCTTTTCAAACCAAAACGTTAAATTTTCAATAAAAAAGATGTATTTTCAAATAAACTGATTACTCTTTAACCGAATGAAATGAATTTTTTACAAAGTAATTCAACTTTCAACAATTTTTCAATAGTTGATATTTCGACTAAAAAATATTTGCATTTTAAATCAAACAGTGTTGAATTTACCTAAAAAAGAGAACATAACAATTTCTAAATCCTATTCATTTTTTAAGTCCATTTATTAAATTGTTTTGAAGGTTACATAAATATATTTTTCCTAAGATTTTGAAGAAAATGCAAAAATATTTGTTGAGATTTCAAAAATTCCGAAAAAGTACCTAGAAAACCTTCAAGAATCTACATTAAAACATTTTTTTGAAATCAATTTAAGTGAAAAATTATTTATGAATATTTTCAAAACATGTAAATCATCCAAATCCTTAAAAACCATCTCAAAATTTAAATTACTTTCGAATCCTTTCAAACCCTTCCATAATTTTTTGAAATAATATTTAAATGTTTTCCTACAATTTTTTTAAATCCTGCATGATTAAAAAATTGTCCTTCAAATCTTTCAGATTCTTTTTGGCATACTTTAAAATCTTTCAGATACTTTTTGGCATATTTTTCAAATTTTCAAAACTTTAAATTAATCTTTTAAAATAAAATCTAGAGCATGTTAAATTTTTCAAGAAATCTTATGGTTGATACCAGTAATTTTTTTGATACATAGGACCTAAGACTAAGATAGGGCGCAAAATTGAGATAGGACCAAATATATAGGACCAAAATCTTTCATATTTTCTAAGTTGGGCACAAGTATGTTGTGGACTCAGTTACAAACCAGCTAGAAACCATATATATATAATACGAATATCACATAATTCGGTCAGATTTTTAAGTAATATTCAGTTATTTCCGTCCACAAGATCTTCTCTCTTGGAGTTTAGAATAACGAATGATATCAGAGTGGCGTCTCAGTCCATTGTCTCATATGAGAGTCAGAGCGCTACTCGCGTAAGAAGACTAGAACTAATGAGAGTGAGAGGGGCGACCGAGGGAAAGAGACGACTGCTAGTTCTGCTTTCAGCAGCGTGGCGGCGCGCAGTCAGTTTCGGGATGTCGTCGCGCAAGACGTCGCGCAAGACGTCGTCGTCTGCTACTCGCTGAAGTCACGAAGCATTTGTGGACTCCGGTCCACCTGTAGATCCCCCGCAGCAGCATTATCGTGGTTTCCTAGCCCTCTTGTACGAGCGGGAATCTCATCCATTGCGCATGATCTAAAAAATCTCCTCTTCTCATTCCCTGGCGAAGTCATACGTCCACTGCAGCCAACCCCGAATAATCTGTCAGTGGTTGCTGTTGTGTGCGGCATATCCACCACTTTGATTCATCTCGATTGGGTATGAAATAAAGGGTAGAAAAAGAAAGGAATTAAGAAAAGTAATCAAATGTTCATTGATTTGAAATTCCGTGGTCTGGCAAGTATTTTAATTTCGGTCTGATGACCCTAACCTTTCATTTTTGACAGGTGATGAGTTTCTTGCTTTCAGTCTATGTGATTTATATTGAAGTTATAAATTCAGTTTTGTTAAATAAGTGATGAATTAAACATTACTGGACGAAGTTTTTGAATTAAATATTGGCCGTCGAACTCTTATATTCTAGGCTAATATTTTATTTATCACTTGAAATTGTATATGAATTAAAAAAATTAGGTTTGAGTAAAGTTGACAAGTACAGGTAATAACTTAAATATTTCTCAAAATAGCAGCCATAGAACTCTTATATTCTACGCTAGTAGTGTGACTATGCTAAGGCAGCCTATTTATTTGATTCGTTAGTCTAAACTCATTTCCCCAGTGAATTCTTAAAGCTGAATCTGTAAATTTACATGTTTTGTGCGGGATGCGTTAAGTGATATGCAAAAAAAATGAGTGTTAGCGTTTTATTAAAGTTTGTTACTATCGTTACACATTTCCTGTCATGGACGTTACATCTTTCGTGACTCAAAAGGGGTAGAACGTTTGTCCAAAAGTTCCATTTGGACTCTGTAATTCACCATCAGTTTTTCAGAGTTTTACTAACTATATTTTCCGTTTATAAGTTAACCAAGGAATCGTGTTGATTTACGTTGATGACATCGTCATTTTGACAAAAAGACGCTGAATAGGCTCTCAGAAAATTGCGGATAACGTTGGATGTCGCTAGCGAATATGGCCTTGAGATAAATAAGAAGTGTCATTTGATAAAGTCGCGGATTAAATTTTTAGGTCAAGTCGTTGATAACGGGTGAATTTATCCATCACCTGGAACGGTTGCGGCCGTGAGAAATTTGTCTTTCACCTAAATCGAATAAGGACGTCCAGATTTTTCTCAGTTTGACCAGTTACTTTAGGAAATTTATATATCAGTACTCGTTGTTGGTGAAACCGTTAAGCGAGTTGCTTGGAAAGGACAAAGAATTTAAATTTGAGACAGACGAGCAAAAAGGCTTTCAGTGCACTGAAAGAGAAGCTAGCTAATGAGCCAGTATTGAATCACCCAGCGATTGGATATCACACTCAACTCACTACGTAAGTCATAAGACCTCGCCTAACAAGCAGAAATATACTAATTATGAGTTAGAAGTATTACCTATTGTTTATGATTTAGAAGAAGTACGTGTTTTTCTTCTGGGTGTGCCGTTCAAGATTGTCACTGACTGTAAGGCCTTTCAGCAGACATAGGCCCGGCACCAGAATAAAACATGTAGATGCTTTGAGCCGCTTTCCGATTATGATGATTGCAACTGATGACAGCGCCTCAAGAGTCAAGAGGGCTCCACAAGCCGATCCACAAATTCAGGCGATTATTCATTCTCCTAATGACAGGCCAGATGGCGGGTAGGTAATGCGCAATGGTGTGCCTTATAAGTTCCCTAATGGAGACGATCTATTAGTCATCCATTGCTGCATGAAAAACGAGATGAACCATTCAACCTATCAGAGAGGACATTTCGCCACCAAACGAACAGAGGAAATCATCAAAAGATATTATAATATAGCCTTTTTGACGGAAAAGGTCAACAAGATTATCTCTAGTTGTGTTTCCTGTTTGGTTGCTAATCGCAAAGCAGGGCGAAAAAAGGGTTTCAGGAATATTGTGAAAGAGAAAGAATTGTGTACAACTGCATCACGACTGGTCTGCCAAGAGAAAACGGTAGGTTGAGAGAATCAACTGTATCACTATACAACCTCTAACAAAGATTTCTATTGCTAATCATCAGAGAGTCAAGTTTAATGACGAAATTAAGAGTTACTTTGGATGCGTCGGTCAAAACCACTTTGGGGATATCTCTGAATGATTCATTAATGGTTGGACTTAATATACAGGTGGAAAAATAAAAAATAAGAATACGGCTGAAAACGTATTGAATAAATACCGTGACATACAGCGACTCTGCAGCATCGTCTATTGCTACAAGATGCTTGAAAGAACTTACTGCAGATGAGAGTTCATCTTTTCTTTTAAGAGCAGAAGCCTTGAGGATCGACTGCTATATGGACGAACTTCTCACCGGCGCTAGAAATCTGAAGAAGGAAGCGAGAAATTTGAGAGACAATATATTGGAACTAGCGAGTGAAGGAGGACAGCCTACAAAAATGGATATCAAGTCATTAGTGAGTAGTCAAAGACTTAGTCGACATAAGCAAAAGGGACGAGAATAAAATTGGACTCAGTAAGACTCGAACGTTAGAAGTATGCTGGGATTTAAAGAAAGAACCTTGATTTATGAGGATAATAGCATCGAATGTCATACTGTGACAAAACCTGTGTTTATATTAGCAAGGATGAAATTACCAGACAGGTGGAAACTCTAGCTAGACTGGGATGATCCTGCTCCGAAAGAATTGCAAACATCATGGATCGTTTC
This sequence comes from Andricus grossulariae, assembly GCA_011634705.1. Lineage (NCBI taxonomy): Eukaryota > Metazoa > Arthropoda > Insecta > Hymenoptera > Cynipidae > Andricus > Andricus grossulariae. The sequence goes on from JAABKJ010007545.1 coordinate 274,709,703, forward strand.
TCAGTCACAGGTAACATAGCTCAACAATTGGAGTATAGAGAGAATGGTAAAGACTCCAGGCGTTACAAATATACAAGTTGATCGTGAGAAGGGAGATTAAGTTTTGATAATGGAAAGCGCGTGTGAATAATTTCATCGCTTGCCGGAGCTCTCAACGTTGCTAGTTCTTGCAAAGCTGTCAATTCAGTTTATCGCTGAGATCTGAGCTCATTTCCAAGTTGCACAATGAGCGCTCTCTGTGCATTTACTTGATTTTTACGACTCTCCGGCACACGATTCTGAACTCGCCGTTGATTCAGGTAATGATTTGCTAATGCAAATAATGAACGCTGGAGTTTACATGATAAATAGGAAGGAATTCTTAGTACTGTCTTTCTTTCACATAGTCTGGACTTGGAAGGAAGTTTTTTTTTCACAAAATGGAAAAAGTTGTGAATATACTAAGGACCTTCATTTTTCATTACTTATTACATTAAGTTACCAATAAAGAACTGTGCTCTCTTGGTTACATTAAAAAATCCAGCTTTATCTCTGTATTGTGTTATGTGTTCAGTCTTGAGAATATTGTAAATAAATCTCATGCATGCATTGCTTGGGTTTCAAATTAGGATCCTCAGTAATGTCATCATACATTAAACAACCATCATCGAAAATGGAAAGTATAAGGTTTTTTACAAGGAGAATTCGAGTGGAGGTGGGAAGGAATTTTTGTTCTTATTCAGTTGCTTAAGGATTTAGAAACTTTTCCAAGATATTTTACAGATCAACTCCTTTCAAGAAAATGTTAGCTTTAGTATCAGGCTCAGATCCAAAACAGATTCGACGGAGAGGATTTCAAGTGCATTAACTTGCGATGGAGGTAGGGTGGCTAGTTTCTCAGTAGATGGCGATGATGAGGGTCCTGTGACGATTGCCTTTGCCTGACTACGGTTGAGAGCTAATCCATTGCCCAAATCCCAATGGGCCACACAATCGATATCTTCCTGTACTGTACTCAGCAATCGTTCCAGTGAGGAAGTAGGTCCCGAAATGTATCATTTGAAATCATCCGCATATTTATGGTGATTACAGTACTTAAGTTCACCTCCAAGTTCAGAAGTATAAAGATTGAATAAGATAGAAGCAAGGATGAAACCCTGAGGGACGCCTGCTGACCCTGACTCAGTCCGATGACTCATCCTTGCCAGTAGTTACTTTCAGTGAACGATTACTTAAATGAAAAGCAGACCATTTGATGACTGTGTCTTCAATTTTAAAATGTTTTAGTTTGAGTAATAGGCGTTGAAGGTCCACCATATCAAATGCTTCAGAGAAATCGAATAAGAAACCAGCGTAATTTTCCTTCTGTCTATAGCCAGTTTCAAATCAGTAGTAGTAGTAGTAGTAGTAGTAGGAAACTTCTGGAATTGGTCAAATAACAGCCATTTTCCATGAATCAGGAAATACTCCAGTCTAATAGGAGGAATTTTAAATGTGCAGTAGGACAGGAAAAATCACCTGGAGTGATAAGCAGACCATTTGAATGGAAATTTAATCAATTTCTATTTCGTTAGATTTGACCTCATTTAGACTTTTCAAGAAAAATTCAGGAGAGACGCTGAAAGGAAAAAGTTAGTATCATCAGAAGAAGGTCGGGGACTACTTTCAAGGGTAGGCGAAACTGCCCTAGATATCGGCTAGGTTGTAAAGATATTCAAGAGAACATTAGGATAAAAAGACGAGTCCAGAGAAGCTCGTTTGGGAAAGATCAACCCCAATCGCCTCAAAAGGAGTCATATAATCTCATTTGTTTCTGTTTTTAATCTAGTTAAAGTTGTATTGATTATAGGCGTCACGAATTGTGGTTTGTACAAGGTTCCTTATCTCCTGGGATTCGACTCGAATCGGCGTACTTTTTGTTCTTTTTGACGATCCACGCTTATTATCACGTTATTTCATCAGTATTCTAATATCAGAGGTAATGTAAGGGCAAGTTTTTTTTCTCAAAATGGGGAATGTGAAGAGACGCAAATTTATCAAAAGCTGAGGTCCAAAATGAAATCAGCAAGGTCGTCTTAGTATCGACATTCTGCTCAAAATAAATTTGTTCCCATTCATATGTTGTAAGGTGGTCAATGAAGTCAGATTTATTTATGTTTGAGAAAATACGTATTAAAGTCTGAAAGGTGCTAGGAGTAAAATTATCGCTAAATTTAAAATTGATATTAATGAGGTTATGGTTCGATAGAAAAAAATAGGGTGCTGTAAATAGAAAGAAACCTCATTGAGGTTATCCACTATCACAAAATCTATCCGAGAAATAGAGCGGTCTGTATTGTGTGACGAGGTCTGGGGACATATTGACAATCTTGATGTATGCACTTCGGACTTCAAATATTTAGTTTGGCTATTTCTTGAGTCTAGATTAGTATTGGAATCGCCTGTGATGGTAATGTTGTCATAATTAGAAATATGTGCAAAGATTTCTGACTCTAGATCACTTCCAAAGGAGGCGCTTGGCGCTTTATAAATAACACCTAACATAGCAATATCTTGTGTGAATCTAACCTCGATAAAAAGGAATGCAGTTGACGGATGAGTTGATAATGGGCTCACTCATATCACATTACCCCTTAGCCTGTCATGGAGGTAAAGGCAGATTCCACCCCCTCTCCTGCCATCTCGGTCTGTACGAAATTGGGTTTATTTTTCAAGAGCAACTGAAATGGAGGCATAGGTAGGGGTCAGTCAAGTCTTAGAAACTGATAGGACTGCGAGCTGAAATGATGTTAGAATTCTGGATGATGGGCCAAGAGAAACTGAGCTTTGGCGTGGCTAATCGATAGAGTATCCATTGAGAGAATAAGTCATATACATAAGAGGTAACTAAATTGCAAAAATGAAGCCCAAGGTGAATCAAGTCTTGGCAAAGGTGGTTGAGAGGATCATGCAAGACGGCCTGTCCAAGAGACCAAACTTTATGATTCCAAAGAACCAGACATCGCCGAGAAAAATACATTAATATAGAACAGCCGAAAACAAATTCGAGTCAAAGAAAGCCTAATTACCATTGAACATATTGAGGCGAGGTAAGATGAATTCTAGGTGACCCATTCTCTTTTCGGAAGAAAATCTTTCCTTCTGCAAGTCAAAGATACTTGATTTTCTTCTGCCTCTTGAGTTCGAGGGCCATTGCGTAGATCGCCCGATTAAAGGGAATCCGAGACTCCCGAATGAAAATGAAATGTTTTTCATTATCTGCCCAGCCAATGTCAACGAAAGAGAAATGCCTTTTCCTAATCTGCGTCTGCATGAATTTATCCCTTACGCTATGTCGACTGAACTTAGCGACAATAACAGGGGCACGCGATGGTTCAGATGAAAGGACCTTACGAATCCGGTAGTCAAGGTGGCGCTGTTATTGTAATTCCAATTTCTCAATTCGCTTCGCGACAAAACATTTTCTTAAAATTCCAAATGGATGCGGAGTGTGCAGGTGCAATTCTGATGTGTTCATAAGAACGGAATGGGCAAATAATGTAAGTAGAAAAATTACGTCATCGAAAGAATATGGGTTGTATTGAAGTAAGTGTGCGAACATCGTGTCGAAGACAGACTATGAGTCTTTAAACGTCTCCGCTTGCAAGTCAGTTTTTTCCCTCTTTGCTCTGCAGCTTTGAAAATCGAGATTGCGGAACTGACCCACAGGTATGACAAGTTCCTAAATCATAGAGGATTTAAAAAAAAGTATCGTCTGTGACTCGAGGGAGAACTCTTGGTTTTTACGGTTTGGGAAATGCTTTCAGGACTGCGACTTGTCCTGAAAATATTTCCCTCACCGTAGAAAAAGGAAGATCTCCCTCTATTTATAAAATATACTATTCAACTACTTGGGCATGAGTACCCAGCCAAAAAGAAAGAATTGATACGGATTGGTGCAAATTAAAATTTTTGTAATGCGCGTGAATCCCGTTTTCTGATTCGTTCAAACCCATTAAGACGCATTCAGATGAATTGAGACAGCGCGAATTCATATGAATGCGTGGTCAAGGTCAAGGATAAAAAAAAATTAAAAGTGCATTCGTCGAGACTTGAAACAGCGATCCCTCATGAATCAGTCCAGAGTATCTGTCACTGAGCTACGAGACAATTTACAAAACATTTACAATAAATTCGATATGCTTTACACGTTGGTTTTCATGTTACGGATTCAATGGTATAGATCAACACTTGCTGAAATTCGCTGTGACGCATTAAAGCGAATTCGAAGGTGTATTTTACTTTCACGAATTCAGACGTACTGACCAATCTTGAAGCGTTTGCATACTGACACATTGAAGTGTATTCGCTGCTTTTAGACTTTTGCACCGTATTTGTACGTATAGAAAGATTTGAAATTGCAATACCATCTTTACGAATTTACACACATTGATATCTAGGTTTGTCTCATCATACTACATTTCATGAATCCTTATCATTTTTAATGTAATTCGTGTGCACGGTAAACATAACAGGAGACTAGTGCATTCATATGTTTCGCAGTTTCGGAGTTGAATGGGATTTCAACAGTTACCGCATGAAATTATGTTCTGCTGATCATGTCCATCTTTCACATAAATCTTTTGCTACATTTGTGCTCTCTTTACCAACCAGCACGAGCACGCACGAGATAAACAACGAGTGTAGCCTGCTACAAAGTATACAACTAATACAGTTACAATTTACTACGTTGGATCTTTAAAAAAAAAGGTGTCCATAAGGCGTAATGGTTTTATATATAACCTTTACATTTATCGTTTTGTATATAGCCCGAGGAGGAAAGGTCTATTACCGTTCTGGTCATCTCGAAGCCTTTTCCTTTCACCACCACCCCAAAAAGACGTCACTTCCCCGGCCATTCTTCAGGGAGGTAGAAGTTTTACGTAGTACTACGTTGTTACTCTCTATGAAAAGGTTCTGCGATACCATGTAAGAGAGATTCTACTCTCGCTCTTCGGACAGGGTACAAGACCCAACCACCTCGTGTAATTAAGGTATTCGGTCAAAGTAACCTACTCTCTTCTCTCCGCATACTGGAAAACCAGCACACGTCAGCCACCCATTTTTTCACCTCCACGCATACTGGAATTCCAGCACGCATCATATAACCCCGAACCATTTTTACCGAAATTTCGGTATGTTCAAACACTCCATAGCCTGTCACTCTTTTCAATTTCGACCGCTCAGGTCTCGCGGATGTCGCGGGATTTTGACTTAACATTTGCTCATGTAACCTTACTTAAAAATGACAAATAAAAAATTAAAGCAAAAAGGGACATGGAATCCACTGAACTTCCTCAAAAAGTTACGTTTTTAGTAATTAGTTATTTCGTATCTGGATGTGAAATAATGTAATTAATAATAATTAATCTTCGATAACAGAACGCGGATATCTCTGGCATGCGCAGTAGTGATTCCTGTGTTTGTGTTGCGAGATTCGGGTTGGATAGAGGAAATCCAAGATGTCTGTGGCTGTGGGTCAAGCAATAATACCAATTGCCAGGACGCAACTTTATTTTTTTAATAACTCGCAAACAAATGATTTTTTAAATAAGTATTTGGATATAATCTTTTATTTCCAACAAGCTATTTAATTCAATAATAAAATCCATGATACGAAGTACTACCAGGTTGTGTCGAATGTCTGCCTTCAAACTTGACTGCCGATAAACCGCCTGAACTCGGAAGGAGGTTTTCTCCCGTTTTTCTCTGCCCTGGCGAAACTTTCAGGTGAATGTGAGTACTTCTAATAAAGTCGGATGCAGCCGCTGGTCATCACTTGCGTGATCAAACTCACGCAGCGATAAACTTACTATAGTGAATTAGATGTCTGTGCCCACTTTGTAATAATAATAATAATATATAGGCGTACATATTATCAAATTATTATATTATATATAATATAGCCAGGTTGCAGTGGGCTAACTACCCAATGCAACTAATTATGCGTTTACGTCACTCATATCGCGCAGTGCCACCCATAATAGCATAACGCCGTTTTCTGGTTATGATCGGGAAAATTCAATCAGAAAATTCAGCGCCATATTTTCCTTTGGAACTATCTGGCTCTTCATTCAAGACTTTAGCCTGATAAAATAAAACAAAACTTTTCGGTTGAAGCCAGGTAAATAAATTAATCATCTTACTCAATACTGTGAATTTATCTCTACATAATTGTTAATCGCGGATCCCTTCGAGAACTGATACTATACTTTGGATATAAAGACAGTGGAATAAAGCTACTGCTCTCCGAAGTAAGTTAAGATAGAAAAAACAGCCGCTTCGTTAGCGGTGAAAATGAATTCCCGGCAAGACAGTTATTTACAAACTTTTACTAAATGGTGACAATAATATAATAAGAGCATGACTAATCAAAATAAGACATTAAACAATAATGCTAGAACGCTGTCGTGGAACGGAACATTCGACAAACTACAATTGGCGTCCATTGACACTATAGCCGAAATCAAATACTCATTTCAAGAAAATGATTCAATAAACCAAACCATTAAAAAGGAAAGCCGCTTACCAAAAGAAATGCCACTCTAATGCGGAGTCGGACTTCAATCAATATTCGTAGGAACAAAAATAGATTCTCCAAAAGTTCTTACATCTAGTAAAATAGAAAAGATTCAATACACAAATATAAATTGTCTGTTTGCTCGACCTGGGGTTGACTCGGAAGACTGGGACCTCACGCTTTTCGTACGACGTAACACGTCACGCCCTTCTCCCGTGACGTAGGAATACCAGCGGACGACTTGTAATGCTTGTCCGCTCTTACAGGGCGAACCGACCGCTCCCCACATGTTAGCATCTACGTCAGGCTCTTGTAAGATAGGCAACTGTTAGATGTCGCCCATGGTATCGGAGTTGATGCCTGGCGCGTGATTCAAACTGGTAGGGTCATGAGTCCTTTTCGACATGAGCGGTAATCTCATCCGCTTGTCGCCCATGTTGTGCAGTATGCCACTGCAATGATGACCGCGCTTGTATGTGAGCTGAATGCTGGCTGGTAGGCGGGTAGATTCTATCCAGCCGGCATGGAGTGCAATAGTGGCACAGCATGAACTGATTTTTAAGCTCTTTGAGTGCCTGGAGGCACATCCAAGAATAGTAAGTTGAACGAAAAAGTTAAGGCTCTAAATTTGAATTTTCGATTTTTCAAAAAAAAAAAAAAAAAAAAACAGAAAGTTGTTATGCTAAGAAAGCCATTCCTTTCTTTAAATTTAAAATAGGTCATTTATTTTTAAGGAGTGAAATCAACTAATTATTTTAACTTTTACTTTATAAGTCTATTTTGTGATGAAAGAATTATTTTTAATAACCTCACAGTTATTGTTTGTTGGTAACAATTCATTTACACATTTAGTCATTGTAAATAAGCGCGCCAACGGTAACCAATCCGTTTGTCGATGCGACGCATGTAACTGACTGGAACCTCGAGACCATTTTCTGAATGACAAGCGAGTGTCGATCAGTGTCATCTTTTTGGTATTTTTAATTAAAACCTATTTTTATGATAAGTTTAAACTGTTTGTAGATATTTTGAGCATGCGCGGAGAGTGACGTGGATGAAAAGAACATGATGGATAGTGATTTAAGATTTTCTGTTATATTCTCAACGTCAAAATGTTCCCGTACTTGACGCACGGCGATCAGTGTGTTTTCAACGTAACGTTCTTGATGAAAACTTGTCCAAATTTTCGTCATATTTATGCGGAAATGAGGATAACGAGATGTTTGATACGCATTAATATCAGTTTTTGATTTTAGCTCCAGTGTTCAAGTTGTTACAATTGAGTGCAATGACGTCGAGTCTTCAGCCTCTTGTGCTCAAATAATATATTATCAAAGCGCACTGTTCGCGAATATAAAATCATGTTTCATACACCTCATTCTTCATAAATAATAAGAAAATGGTTTCAGATTTGATGCATTTTTTATAAAATAAGAATAAAACTTTTCAAGAATAAAATAACGCGGAATCGATAGTAAACTAGGGTCAAGCCTGGGCCTGGCTCGGTGATATAGCCTGGCTACCAAGGCAGGCCCTGACCAGATTTAGCGTTTCATTCTATCTTGATCCAGGCTTGATCACCAGGCCAGGGCCTAGTTTTGTCAGGCTTGGGCCCAGTTTTGTCAGGCTTGGGCCCGGTTAGACCCACGATCAAATTTCCACACGGTATGATGAACTTTATTGTCATATTTCCATGCTAATTCTTGCAATGGAACTTAATCTTCATTGCATTTACATGATTTTCACCAAGTTTAACCCATGTATGATATGTTGCTGTTGCTGCAGTATAATTTTTCTAAAATGTGTCGAATTTGTAGGGCAAAGTAGCTCATGGCTGATGGCTGACTGTTCAAGCATTCGAAGAAGCACTTAGAATGTCTGATAATTGCAGTAAAAATCGGAAAAATGTCTATCAGACAAACTACAGAACACTTCGAGGTACCATAGTCTGAGAGAGAAATTCCATAGCAAGCATATTTTATTATTTACAGACGTTCTTTTAACTTTGTTCACTCGTAAACAGTTACAGAAACTGATCAATTATGAGAAATTTCATAAAAAGCCTATTTTATTATTTTCAGGCATTATTTTAACTTCGTTCACTTGTAATCAGTTACAGAAACTGATAAATTATTCAATTTGACTATTTACTTTTAATAAATAGCACGTTTCGAGTTTTTATAGTGAGTGATCGCCTATACCCTACATCGAAGGGTAATATCCACGAAGGTAATATCATTCATACTACAACTAGGAATAAATCATTTTCTAAGCAATATATTTAGATTTTTCTTTTCGCGATACGAAAGAGGAAGATTCCGACATTATATATTTTAAGACTCAATATTTAATTTTAATTCCTTCCATAAACTTATTAAGAAATACTAGAAAATATGAACAACTTTACCCTGTTATACGGTACTTTAGAAAAATTTCTAAAAAGAAATTTCGATTTCTGTTTTGAAGTAGGATATAATATTGCTCTGTGCGTCATGTAATAAGACTGTCAGAACATTTTTAATCTTTACTGTTTGCAAATTATATCTTAGTTTGCTTATCCTTCGAATTTTAAACAACATCTATTCACTCAATTTGTTATTAAACCTGCCGGTGAAATAGGCACTGAAACGGCAATGGTCTGCAGTGCCGTATCAGTGATTGTTTATGCCGATTTCAGTGCCGTTTTATCGGCAGGGAAGAAGATTAATTTTATGTAACTAATTCCTATTTTTTTTTCTTAACGCAATACTTATTGCAGATATGATACACGAAAATTACGTCAGATCAGATATCGTAACAACTACACTGTTGCCTTGAAAGCTGAAAATAACTTATAATTTCACATCGCTAGGTGAAAGATTACCAAATTCGGCCAAGATTTATTCATTTTTTATCATTTTTTTTCTATGCAATGCGAATAATCCTTTGTGCAAATATAAAATATGAGGTTGGGATGACTGGTTTGGACGGTAGTACTATTCCAGTATAGATTGCCGCGGAGGTCCAGTTTGGGGGTCTGAACTGAATAATGAACCATATACTGGCTTACTAAAATGCTGGAGTTAATTACAAATAGTCATCAGAGTTTGTTCCCTGTTCACCTTTTTTCACTCACCGTAAACTTGAACTAGGCGGAGTATGTGGGGGAAAGCGTTGCACCCTTGATTCTACAATTCTGAATTCGATATTTACTTCTGCTAGGTAGAAAATATAGAGAGTTGCAACTAAAAATGGTAACACATCTTCAAAACCCAGAAGAAGCAATATCGTGTTTTAAATACAGAATTATGGGTGCATCGATTCTCTCCACGTATGAGCCACTTAGACCCAATTTATGGCATTTAGAAATTTCCCACCTACTTCACCTATTCTAAATAGTCACCTTTTTACATTCTCATTCATAAGAGTGTATATAATTGTCCAAATTTTCGATCTCTAGTTTTAGTTCACAGAGTCCGAAAATCATAAAATTTTGTCAGTGTCTGCCTGTCTGTATGTATGGTTACCTGAATTTTGTAGCCACGCTAACTTTTGAAGGAATTGTCCCATCGAGTCAGCCTTTAATTAAATTTTTAAGGGTCCGAAAATGAAGGTTAAGTTGGTTAACCAGATATTTCTAACCAAAATTAAAAAATATAGAGCATTTTCAAAATTTGACATTTTTTTCAAGTTTCAGAAAATGTTGTCAAAGTTCCTTACAGATGGGTAAAAGAATTACAAATTAGGGGTCCTCCTCAGTGCCAGATATTTAATTGAAAAAAAACTTAAAATTAAATCGTCGCTCCCTCAAGTGAACCGGCGATCGGTCCTCCCATTTTCAGTCAGTTTTAGTGCCACAGCCCTTTAAAGATCAAAGCATCTTTCTATTGAATTTCGTAGTTTGTTAAACTGGAGGACCTCTGAGAACTTTAGAGCGTGTGTCTTTTTTTAACGTGTTCGTGAATATTGTGTGTGAGTGAATCTGTGTTTGTGGGATTAAGGAGTAATTTACTTCCCCGCAACCATCTCACCTTCTGCAACGAAACGGGAAGAACACGTTGAGAGGAAGCGTGTAGAGAGTGAGACAGAGAAAAAGGCGAAGAGAGAGAGTTACGGAGAGAGAGAGAGAGAGAGAGAGAGAAGCTGCACGTCATAGAAGGGCTTAGTCGCATGCATTTTTTACCTACGATTTAATTTTAAGTTTTTTCTTCAATTAAATATCTGGCACTGAGGAGGGCCCCTATCCGTGGTCAAAACGTTTGCCAAATTTAACTTTTATGATATGCACGTTTTAATTTTGAATTAAATATATTCATAAGACCCTAATGCCGCTACAAAAATTCTTCATAATAATTCAAATGTGACCCTTTTCCCAAACAGAAGCCTTACGAATAAATCAAAAACTTCAAATACGACAGTACCTTTGAATATAAGTGATAAGTATGCTAAAACTGACAACGTCAGCTCGAATTGAACCCTTTCGATTTTTAAAGTGGTAAATCTCCGCAGCGGTTGCTTGCAGAGAGATGGCGTTTTGTGACTTTACATTCTTTATAAATAGGAGTATTTGACCATTTTTTCGGTAATATTGGATTCGCACTATAAAAAAAATATTCAGAAATCATTCGAAAATCATCAGAAAATACCGGTACTCCTAGTGTAAAGATAGCAGCATTAAACATGATTACAAATTAACTCTCAAAACAAAGTTTGAACATTTTTATGAATTCTTAACTTCAGAATTACGAATCAACGATTTGCTATATATGTTTTGGATACGGCAGTTACTCCAACGGAAGGTTTCGATTACAACCTAAAAGAAAAACATAATTTCAAAGTTCGAGACATAATAACGAGGGTTAGTGTTAGAAAACAATTCTACTCAATGAATACATCACAAGTCGGGAATCAGCAATGCAATTTCTAGAACGATTTGAAGAAATTGTACATAATTACGAAATGATTTTAGGATCCACCCCTTTGACTGACGAAGAAAAACAAGACGCTTTACACAACGCAATTATGATTCAGTTACCAGAAATTCAATCAATCAAATTTATGACAACAAATAAAACCGGTAAAGCGTTAACATATGAGATGTTAAGCATGTTTATACTCCAGGTTGAGGCTAATAGGGCTCAAGCCAGCACCAGCTCTCATCCAGTTACTAAGACGGTATTGTAGCAACAGTATCCTACACGAGCTCGAATCAACGAACAGGTTGGATCAACGAGAGGTGCTACGAATGTGACGACATAGGTCATTTGAAAAACGAATGTCCCAGGAAGGCACAAGGCCTAAGAAAATGCTACTAGTGTCAGCAATTGACCTCTCATATTGCGGCGGCCTGCCGGAAATGACTGTCAGGCTGAGATAAATCAACTTAGATTTCTCCTAAAATGTAAAAACGAAGGTTATATTCCTGCAAACATTCTTAATCAAGGCTATAGACATTTTCAATTTAATCATTCAGAAAGTAAAAAAGAATTTAACAAAACAATCTTAAAAAGGCATGTCAACGTTTTTAAACTTAGCATCAAAGATATTAATAGAAACATTACTAAAGTACGAAAAGACTTTGATTTACTTAAAAACTCAATTTAAAAAGAAATAGAACAAAAATTTCCAAATGAATGTACAAACTTTTTTAGCTCCCAACTACAGAGGTTTTCTAATTTTGGTAAGTTACTTATCTCTACGTCTACAAAAAAAACTAGGTTGGCTAAAATTTCGATACTATGGTCAGCGTAAGAATGTTATCAACCCCTCATGGATTATGAACAAAACAAAAACTAGGTTAGCGAATAACCTTGAATATTACCTCAGTCTAGATAAAAACTTTTGATTGTGAGCAATGTTATATCGGTGAAACCAATCGTTATATTGATGTAAGATTAAAGGAGCACATGAGAGAATGCAATAACAACAAACTCAACACCGCTCTTTCAAAACATGCAACTTTAAACCATGCCAATCAAGCGTAATAACCTAACTTGTTTAGTGTCGGTCAGTTTTGAAAGAACCGGTGAATTTTTAAGGATGCAGTGTATTATAACATTTAAACAATAGTACGTTAGCAACTCCTGATAAACATCTGATGCGACGACCCGTCCCTGGCTTCTGTTATTGTTGGCATTGATCTCGGATTTGACAGGTGGAGGTTAGGTAACATGAAAACAGATATTTCGAGGAATAAATAACCAAAAATATACAATTTCTGACAAGAGTTCCCGGCCAAGGTGACTTCCACTCTTGGTCGCAATGGATTTAAATTTTAAAACGTTTAATATGGGAACCAACTTGAAGTGACAGGTAAGCTGAATTTTACCCTGTCACACATCAACCACCCCTTTCAAAAAGAGGGCGTTACAAGCGATGATTTGATAGAATCGTGGGTGATGATTTGGAGGTGTTAGGTCCAAATCATTGATTATATCCGGGTGAATCGTTTTACGTCCCTTTTCTTTATTTCTAGGGCGAAATCACCCTCCAATCAGATGAGTAAACGGTGTCGATATCGTTCAGGATGGAATAATGTAATTGGTTAACGATGTCGACATTTCGCGCGCGAACCCTTCAACGTCATCAGGTTGTAGTTTATAAATATAGGGACGCGCGCGCCAAAACGCCAGAATTATTATCGCTGCTTTTATAAAACAAACGAATATTATAATTGGAATTAGTTAAACATTTCTCAAATCCACAATTCCATCAATTGCAACTGTGCACTGAAAAAACTGCCTGCAAAATATTTAAGTAAGTCATGTACTTGACTGGAAAGTAAGTATTCAGTAGTAGAATTAACTATGTCGAAATAGTAATATTAACTGAATATGTAGTAAAACTAACATGTCAATTATAGTACAATCAAACGCAGTTCTGTTAGTAAACGGAAACATTAAAAGTTACTACACCATAGTAGTAGGGACAAACACGGAACAAGTAGTAAAATATACCATTGTTTCTTTATCCATACAGCTACAGTTGGGATTATTAATACTTTTTGTTGAAATCACTACACTACTTTCACAATGCAACTAACTTTTGAAAATGAGTAATAATAACTGATCTTCGTTGTTGAGTTAACAAGTCGGAAACAGTAAACTGAACCACAGCTGTGTAGGTAAAATGGAAGTAGTTACATTTACCATACAACAGCAATTGAGCCAAAAAATAATAAAATGTATTATCTTTTTTCTAACAAACAGCCACAGTTATGTTTAGTAACATTTTTAGATGTAAAAATTGATCAACTTTGTTAACTTTATATTTTAATTATTTGCTCGATATTTTTAAAACTATAATTTAATTCAACCACGTATGAAATATGCACAATGTGCCCGGAAAATGTGTCTCTGGTTTGAATCCAATGCGACGCTTGCGCATGCAAAACTGCGGAAAAAGCGGAACGCGTGATCAACTAATTTCCGCTTCCCGCTGATTTGCGTTTCGTATGACCCTAAGTTTGGCACGTAGACATCCCGCGCTTGCGCTAGGGGTCTCTGGACAGCCCGGACTTGCATCGGTCTTTCCCGTGGGCTTTTCTTCACGTGCGGCAGCATACGGTTCGTGAGATTGGAGACCACGCCACGTGTAATGAATTAGTCAGTTTCCAGTAAAAAAGTTCAAAATATGGCAGCTACAAGTAACAAAGACGTCGAGGTTTCCTACGTCGAGCTTTCTCAGGCCTAGAACAGCGAAGAGCCAAATAATCATGCGCCACCGGCTCTAGCACGTGCTCCGATATCGGATACAGGGAGAGTAAGTTTTTTGATAAGGAATTACGACTTAACAGATTCATAATTAAAAGCTTTTATTTAATTTCAGATCCTATTCAAATATTTTTTGAGTCTAAAGCATATTTAAAATTTAAGACTAATAAATGTAAGCTTCACAATTTTAATTGTTCCATTGATTTCTATAAAAAAAAGAGATTTAAACTTTCATGGGTGTTTCGAAATGCTTGCAAGAATGCACCACATCTAAGAGCGTTTTGTGAATGCGACTTTAGTGCGTGCACAATGCGTCGCCAATGTCAGCATGCGTACAATCACCCTGGACAGAGCTATGCGACGCATACAAGCGTGCACTATGTATGCAGTTTGCAATTTGCTAAAGTAAATATAATTATATTAACTATCTATTCTTAAAAACATAAAAATACAAGTTCATTAAAAAACATGTAAGAACTAATTATTAACAAAATAAAATGTATTAAATCGAAACCCGACAAAAATTTCCACCAAATAGTTTAATTTTTAACCAAAAAAGATAAATTTAATTTTTAACAGATAATTAAAATTTCAAACAAAATGACTTTTCAATTAAAATTATGAATCGTCAACTGCAATAGTTTTATTTTCAACTAAAACATAAGAATTGAATGGGTATATTTTCAGTTAAAAAATGTATTTTAATGCAAAAAAGAAACGAATTTTCACAAAAATAGTTAAATCTTCAACTAATAAACTGTTTGTCAGCAAAATAGTGAAATTTTAAACAAAGAAAACGAATTTTCAACAAAATAGTTCAATTTTGAACCAGAGACGTTAAACCTTGTTGTAGAGATTAGAATTCATGGTGCAATTTTGAGTGCGTTGGTGCATATGATGTATATTGTGTGCAAGATTCGACGAGTTTTCCTTTCAAAACATGGATAGAAAATAAATACAAAGTATTTTTTATTTACTCACTGCAAAAAAGGTTCCGAATATTGGAAAAGAGCGGTCGATTATGATATCCAGAATATTCGACATTAGAATATTTCAAGTAGGATCGTATGTATCTTTATTAAAAACAAATATCAGACCGCACTCTCCAGCATATTCTCCTCATTTTCTCTTTTCTAATGAATTAATATATTTCCACTGTTTTTCAGAAAATTCTGATTTTTCTCGTTTGTTTTCTTAAATGCGAACTGAATTAATATAACTCAACGAGAAACTTCTAATATTTTGTTGAAAGTTGAATAATTTTGTTCAAAATTTAACTATTTTGTTGAAAAGTCCTCTTGTTTTGTTAAAAATCCATATTTTTTCTTTGAAATTTAATCTTTTTTAATTTCAAATTAATCTTTTTTGGTTTGTCGCCTTTCCCTTTTTTACTTTTTAATTAACGCGAAGTAGTAGACTTTTGGAATAACACGCAAGGATGTGGAAAGCAATACTGCTCACATGCTGGGTATGACAAGTTTTCTTTATTTCTACAAATAAAATTACAATATTCTGTTCTTGGACCGTCCTAAATGAACAGGAAAATTTAGAAAGTAAATGTACGAAGGACGGAGAGATACGAAATTCGCAAGCGACTCCAGCGAAAATACCGGTTCAGCCCACGGAAGTTCAGAAGTTAGCATCAACTTTTACGAGACGACGGAAAGAAACTCTTACTTCCCACACATCCATCAAACAAAAATAATCATGTCTAACACAGATGCCAACCAGTCACTCCTACAAAAGATGGTTCGAGTTCTATCCCACGAAGATTTAAGCAAGACAGAATTGGAGGAAATGAGAAACCACTTTGTTGAAATGAAGAAGAAACTGCAAGAATCAGAAGAGAGAGCAGCCCAGCTAGCACAACAACTACACAAAATTGGACTCAAAGACCCCGAACTAAACCGAAGAGAAAATAAAAGTAACGCAACATCGTATGCGGAGGATACAACAACACTAACCGAGGAACAAAGGAGATCGATTAGATACCTAATGGACGAAATAAGTGAATTCGATGGAACAACCGATGTGGAATCATTTATAGATGATTTAAAGCACATCGTCAGCCAAATATACGCACACAACACTGTAACCGAATCACTAATGATTGACAAATTACTGAGAGGTTGCAAAGCAAGAAAATTTAAAGGAGAAGCCCACAGAGTAGTTTCCAGAGTAAATGATTTCTGCTTAGTCGAAATTATCAATGCACTAAGGTTAGCTTTTGGCCGGACCGGTAAAAGTTTATCCCAATTGCAGGAGGAGAGAAACCAAATGTGCCAAATGCGAAATGAAAGAGTGGAAGCATTCATCAAAATATACGCCGATTTGGATAGACAAATTCAAAGGGCTATTGATCTGGAACCCTCTGAATTCAGAGAGTACGAACGACGCAAGGAAAGGCTAACAAATATTTAAAAAATTATTAATTGTTCAAGACTAGAGATAAAAACGGAAGTCTCGAGCTCACGACCAGAGTTCCTGAATGAAGCCTATCAACGAGCATTGGAAGAAGAAAAAGTCTTCTTCGACAAGGAACGAGAACGCTCCCGGCTGGCAGAGCAACTACAAAGAAGACAGTTGCAACAAACTCCTTTTAGAAGGCCTATCAATTACGAACCAAAAATGGATACAAATGAGCAACGGGAAAGACCAATGATACCCAGAACAATTACAACATGCAGTTATTGTAAAAAACCAGGGCACTCAGAGGACAAATGCTTTTCGAAACAAAACCTCGAGAAAAGGCAGAATTTTCAGTACGAGCGGCCTCACAGCAAGGATCCAGCCTGGAAGACGTATATGGTGGAGGAAACAGAGTCGCATCTTCCAACAGAGGACAACCAAGAAGAATATTTTTATCAACTGGAGGAAACGGACATCAATTCATTAGAATTCGACTCAGAGGATACCAACCCAGACGAGGCTTACTGGTAGATTCAGGAAGCCCAGAATCTTTCATAAAAACTTCATGTTTACTGACCAACAAGTGCACCCCATGTAAGATACCACCAAACGAGAGGAAGAAATTCGAGATTGTCAACGGAATACACACTGTATTAGGAGCATGCATCCTAGCATCAAAAACCCATCAACACAGATTCCATGTGGTGAAAAATGACTTCCCCACGGAATTCGACGGCATCATCGGCCGGGATTGGCTAACAGCACACCAAGCAAAAATAAACTTCATAATAAACACACTAGATCTGCCAAGCATAAGCATCCCACTCCAGGGCAACTATGATCCGGTAATCTTCCACATAAAACCATCAACCCAGCAAATCTCAATGTCGTTACAGAAAGGGGATTTTATCGTATCTGGCAAAGGCATACTCCCAGGAATCTACACAAGTAACGGAAATAACGTGACGAACATCTTCACCGCTAATTATAATGGTGAGACACTTGAAAAAGAAGTAACGAGACAAGATCTCTTGATAGAGGAATGAGACAGCAACAAGGACGAACTATCAAAAAGTAAACCAAGACCAAGGAGTTCGATCCAAAGGATATTGGATAATAGGACAAGTAACAAGGAACGGAAACTCCTATTACCCACACTATACGAGGAAAAAGAGATAACACCAATTCACCTAACTACAGGGAACCAACAAAGGAAGAAGAAACTCATAGAAAAAACCAAATTACACCATTTACAGGACACTCTCAGAGAAAGACTACAAGAATTAATCCTGGAATACAAGGACATCTTCTTCCTCACAGGAGACAAGATGCTCACAGTATCGGATGTCAGGCACACCATCAAGTTGAGGACAGACAAACCAATCAGCGTCCCACTATATAGACACCCTATCACATTACAACCAGAGATCGAGCGACAAATTGAGGAGTACGAGGAACAAGGCAAAAAAAAGTGGAGACTTGTCATGGATTTTCGCAAATTGAACGAGCAAACGATACAAGATAATTACGCACTACCATCAATCGAGGAAATTCTCTGCCTATTAGGCAAAGCCAAATTTATGTCGTGTTTCGACATGGCCAATGGATTTTACCAAGTCCTGATGGAAGAAAAGGACATCGAGAAAACAGCATTCAGCACACATAAAGGACATTGGGAATGGTTGAGAATGCCAATGGGATTAAGAAACAGCCCAGCCACATACCAAAGCATAGTCAACTTTAAACTCAAAGGTCTAATCGGCACAATCTGTTTCATCTACCTGGACGACCTAATTGTAATAGGGACAACAGAAGAAGAGCATTCAAGGAACTTGGAAACTGTTTTTAAACGCCTACGAGAAACCAAATTAGTCCTCCAGCCAGACAAGTGTAAGTGCATGGAAGAAGAGCTGGAATACCTAAGACACTCGGTAGGCCCTGAAGGGGTGAAACCATTACAAAAGAATGTGGAAAAGGTCCTCCAATATCCAAAACCAAAGAACATCAAAGAAGTCGAACGATTCATGGGTCTTGCATCCTACTAACGAAAATTTATAAACAACTTTGCGAAAATAGCTGCACCGATAAACCATCTGAAAGGAAAAAATTTTAAATTCCACTGGGACACAAAATGCGAAGAAGCCTTCAACAAACTGAAACAGGCTCTAACCTCATATCCAGTGCTAAAACATCCAGATGTAACTCGAGAATTCATCCTCAACACAGACGCTTCCAACGACGGACTAGGAGTCATCCTCAGTCTGTTAGACGATCAGGGACAGGAGCACCCCGTCTCATACTCAAGCAGGAGCCTAGCAAAAGCTGAAAAAAATTACTCGATGACAGAAAAAGAACTAACAGCCATCACATGGGGAATAAAGCAGTATAAACACTTGCTGTACGGGCAAAAGTTTAAAATTTATACCGACCAACAACCCATCAAAGGACTCTTCTCGGCAAGACACGACAACATGTCCTCAGGATTATTTCGCCTGACTCAAAAGCTCACAGACTACTACCCCGAAATCATTTACAAAAAGGGAAAACAAAACACCAATGCAGACGCTCTCAGTCGAGCATTCCCGGTAGAAAGTCAAGACAGCGATTGGGAAGACATTGACAAAATATTAGATAAAGCAGCCTCAACACAGGAGGGTATGATTGTACAAGAATTACAAGAGTCATTAGGAGCAATGGGCAGTCAAGCCTCAGATACAGAGGAACTCCTTACGGAAGAAGAAGAAGGAAGCCACGAATCAGACACAGAAGAACCTCCTTCGGAAGAAAATGAAGGGGAAGAAGAAGACAGTAATTTGATCATCAGCAAAGTAAAACTCGACGTTTACACAAGAATCATCCTGAAAGAAATGCCCGACGACGAAATTAGGAAAAGGATGAGAGATCACAGAAATTACATCACAACAATACATGTATTGCAGTTTCGCCATTCCAATATCTTGTTTGAAATTTTACCTTACGCTTGTATTGTAGAAGTGTTCTAGAATATTTAACATTTTTAACAGTGCAGAATAGGAAGTTCGTTCTCGAGTCATACTAAGAAAGTCCCCCACTACGCTGACCAAAAACGTTCGGAAGCCGCACTTTCTCGGTATGACTACACGGAGAAAAATGGATGTTTGAATATAGATGTTCGAAGGGTAAGATTGTACCGCTTAACATGCAGATCCTCATGCCAAACATCTATCTTTTTGAGATGCTAGGCGTAAAAATATTTTGATGTAAACTGAAACACGTTCAGATGTTAAAATCGTCCGGCGCATGCGCATTGGAATTTCACGACTATATATGGGAGTTCTTAAAGAAGAAGATGACTATATATGGGTAATTGTCAAATTGTAGGCAAATTTTAGCACCTTCAGTGGCAATCACATTATTATTAAGAATGGAATATTCCATAAAGGCAATAGATCTTATCACATCTGAAAATTAATAGTCCAAAAGAGGCAGTTTTTAAAATAAGGAATAATGATGAAATTCGTACATGAAATACGGAAAGTGGATTTGAGGTTAGGAGTTTGATGTAAGAGAGCGCGATCTTTTAAAAAGTTCAAACGCGAATGCTGCAACGCTTGCTATTTAGTAAAAACGAGATTTTTGTAACTATTGTAGATCATTTTTTCGAATATAAGTAGGGTGACGTAATAATTTAAAATTCTTGTTGTGACTATTATTTTTTATTTCAATAAACACGTTTTAAATTATACAATATAACTATTTACATGATTTAATATGTAGTCTTTTAAATGTATTAAAATATATTTATTACATCGTGTCACACACTGACTAAGTAACTGAGTAATAAATTATGCTTCCATTTTTATCAAAATTGAAAATATGAACTCATGAAAATGCAACAGGTGCAAAGCAAACTACATTGAATTACTCATTTTCCAAAATTGTTATATTAGAATCTCAGAACCTTTTAGCTGTAATAACAAATCTACCTACCTGTGCTGTAATATCAATTCCAACACATCTCTTCCTTGCTAGTTGACTTATTTAGCTCACTTCTTGAGATGTGTATATTTATAAATACAGGTTAGAAGACAGTAATAAAACCGGCCCACCTGATCTACGCGCACGCGCATTTAAGTATGTGAATGCTCTGCTATTGTACCACACGTGAATGATGCGAGAAATATGATGAAGTTTAGCTTTTTTTAATAATTATAAAAAAAATAACAGATTTTAGTCATGAACAGTCACCTACTTATGAAAGCAAACACCACTGAGCAAGTAACGGAATGCTTTTTATAAGGTTTTTTCACTCCGCAACTGGTTTTTAACGCACGTACGGGAATGACGTTTTTGTTGTCAAAATGCACTTTTCAGTTTTAATATCGGATTCCCAAAAAAAAGAGTTAATATTCTAAGCTCAATTTCATAGAATATTGTATTAAACGATACACTTAATATTTCTGTATTCATGACTCAACTGTATCTACAATATTTTACTAGCAAAAATGACGTACGGTAAAGACTGAAAGTCTGAAATGACAAAAATCAAGGGACAGACTTGAAAGTTTTTACAATATTATTTGTTTGACTTGAAAAATGTATATAAATTAAATTTTTGTTCATCTAAAGTTTACAAACTTGATACGTTACTAGGACTTCAAGTTTGCCTTCAATTTGACAATTACCCTTATGACGGTTATATAATTTCGATATTGCAATTATGAAATATTACAATTTTGGAACATTTCCAAAGAATCAAAATTAGCTATCCTTAATTAAAATTGGATAACGACTTTTGTCTGCCTACACGACGGAACAATTTTCTTACGTTTGAGGTTATATTGACTCGAACACATTTGACCATTTTACAAAATGTTTGTAAATTCATAGTAAAATATGATTTTAAGTGACCTAAAATGGATAGAATTTCAAATGCAGATTACATATCATTCGTTATCAGCTCACTTACCCCGTTTTTATTTTTCATTTTGAATTAAAAATATTAAATATAAACTCAACTTGACTGAATGTATCGTCTAATCGACATTTCATATCCCCTTTATCTGCTTTCGTTCATGCACGAACATTCCAGTTTAGTTTTAAATTCTATTTAAAAAAATTTTTAAATTCAATTCAATCAATTATTTCCTTAAATGTTCAGAAATAAGTAAATTCCTCAAATATTTACAACCGATATTTGACATAACGATACATGTAATATTTCGGATATTTCAGTAGAACATTTTGGATGTTACAGAGTAACATCTCACTTTTTAATATCTACAGATATTAACTTTAAGCATATAGATTGCTGTTCTGTAGTTAAACATAAAATATGTTAACCCTGGAGATACAGATGTTACGTTTAAACATCCATTTTTTTCCATGCAAGTTAGTTTTGTATAATTTACCTTGCTGAAGTTTGCAAACTTTCCAAAAAACGAATTTCAAACCAAATTTTTTGGTGCGATACCTACAATCCTAAAGTTCCAAATGGTTGGATTTAATGACCGAAGATACTCAAAAAATATTTATTCCCCTATCTCTTTCGGAACACCCTGGGTTTCAACATATGAGATAACAGAAAATCGATTAAAAATTCCAAAAAATGCCCTAACTTCCAGGCCCAAAATTTGAAGGTTTAGAATGGTTCTATTTGATGGCCAAAGATATCAAAAAAAAGTTTCATTTTTATTCTGAACCTTAAAATTTTAGGCCTCGAAGTTAGGGTGTTTTTTGGAATTTTTTATCGATTTTTCATTATTTTAGGGGTAGAAAAACACGGGGTTCCGGAAGAGATAGGGGAATGAAACATTCTTGGATATATTTAGACATCAAATGGAACCATTCTAAATCATAAAATTATAGGTCTAGAGGTTAAGGCATTTTTTTGGATTCTTTTCGATTTTTTATTATATTAGGAGTTGAGTTAGGGTGTGTTCCGGAAGACTTACGGGTTTTGTACATTTTTGGCACTAATTTGGTATCAAATGATCCTATTATCAAAAGTACAATTTTTGGTCTAGAACTTAGATAATTTTTTATGATTTTTTTTACATAAAATATTAAATTTTCATGTCGAATGATGAATCATCAACCAAAAAACAGATTTTTCAACAAAAGAGTTGAATTTTCAACCAACAAAAATTCTTTAGTTGAGCGAAAACAAATTTCAACCTGATTGTTAAATTTTCAAGTCAAAAAGACGATTTTGTATCATACAGTTGAATTTCCGACCCGCAAATAGGAATTTTTCACAAAAGGTCTATTTTCTACGAAATAATTGAATTTTTTCCAAAAGTAATGACTTTCTAACAAAATAATTAAATTTTTAATCAAATAATTTAATTTTTACCCAAAAATGGTTGGATTTTTGCCAAAGTAGATTGGAATTTTTACCAAAAGTGATGAATTTTTAACTGGATTCAACAATTCGAATAGTTAAATTTTCAGTTTAGAAAAAGTGCACATAAAGCGAATTTTCAACAAAATCGGTCAATTTTAGTAAAAAAAAAAAAGAATTTTTAATAAAAAATGAAATAGTTAAATTTTCAATTTGAAAACCAAAAAATTAATTTTTAAAATGAAAAATTGAATAGTCACATTTGCAGTCAAATAGGTGATTTTTCTTTGAAACAGCTCAATTTTCCATCCGCAAATATCTGTGAATTTTGAAAAAAAAGTTAATTTTTGACTAAATCAGTTGTATTTGTAACAATACAGATGAATTTTCAAAAAAAAAGTATGACTTTGTAACAAAATTGTTGAATTTTTAACAAAATAATAAAAATTTCAAACAAAGAATAAAATTTTAACGAAAAAGGACGAACTCTCAACCGAAAATATATAGTAGACTTTGCAGCAAAAATATAGAAAATTTTTATCAAAAATAGTTGAATTTTTAACCATAGAGATGAATTTTCAACTAAAATGATGAATCTTCAACTGGAATAGTTACTTATTCAAGGCTGGAAATGATTATTTTTTCTTTCTGAAATTGTTTCTATCGATTGAGCTAGTGCGAACTCCCACTTCTTGAAAATTTTGAATTCCAGGGGGGAGGAAGAAAATTCCAATCTTTGTATATATTGTATATACTCAATGATTTTTTATTCAAAAAAATGTAAGAAATTTCTTCAAAAGCTCAGTTTTTAAATTTCAATGAACATGTAAGCGGCCATGACTTGGATGTGGCATAAGAACTGACACTCGACAGTTACTACTTATGAAAATTCATGACAGGCAACTAATCTTTAGATTCGGAACATTCTCATTAATAATTTTATGACGAAATAAACAATCTGAAATCTGTATAAAAGCGTTGCATATCATTTTGATCCAATTTTGAGATCAAATTGATCAATTGGCATTTACTGTGTTGCGAATTGGTCATTTTTGTTCAAAGATGATGCACATGAGAACATTGTACTTTATAATTTAGGTAAACTTCTCTTAATATTCATAAGAAAAATTCAAATGAAATAGTGAAAGACCTTTTACCACTTTGACTGGTGAATGAAAATGCAGAAGTATGAGGCCTGTTCAAAAAGCATCCGACCTCGTGTTATACCAAGAGTGAGAGTTAATTCCATTTAAATTACCTTTACAGTACTCCCCTTCAGAAGTCACAACCTTATTCCGGCGATCCTCCCACATTCAGAAAGATTCCTTGAAGTCACCTTTTGGAATAGCTAACAGCTGCTTAGTCGCATACGGTTTTATATCCTCTATGACTTGGAATCGTTTTTATTTTAGAAAATACTTGGATTTTGGTAATAGCTAGAAATCACACGGAGCCAGATCAGAACTGTATGAGCATGTCTGAGGTTCTGCAAGGTCGTATTTCACCAGAAATTGCTGAATAAGCTGCGATGAATGGGCCGGTGCGTTGCCGTGGTGAATTACTCATCAACCACTTTCCCACAAATCAGGCGGTTTCTTTCTTACTGTGTCACGTAATCACTTCATCGTGCACAACACCTTATGGTCGAAGAAAACCGTGAGCATTGCCTTGATGTTCTATCGACTCTGGTTCATCCCCAGTAACGACCTAATTTGAGTATCACTCACAGACTCATCAAAATACATTTTGCGAATTATATCGATGGTTTTAAACATGAATGACCACGTGTTCGGCAAAATTTAATGCACTCTCTTTGTTTGGTGCGTTCCGTCATGCTGAAATGCGACGCGTACGTGGTTAGACGTTTACGCAACTGCGTGAACTAGTCGACTTAATATTCGTAGGTCCATATTACGTAACAGGGGGCCTTAAAAACGTTCCCTCTAAATGGTAAGTACAGGTTTGTGACAATAGCATAAATAGGTAAAAAGTTAAAGCACAAGGTCGGATACTTTCCAGGCAGACCTCGTTAATGCAAATTTCCCGAAGAGTTTGTAAACGAAAGATTATTATGAAATTGAAAATAAATGATTTTGCTTTAATGAAGTTTATCAGTTCGGATTTCTTGTGAAATATGTTCACTGAGAATAAGCTACTGTAAATCCAAATAAATGTGAAGAGGTAGAAAAGGAATATAGCCTTGACAGAAACCGTAAGATCCTTTCCTTTGTCACATGCGTCGCAAAAGAGAACATCTCAATTTCACTGGAGGACATTGTGCATAATACTCTCTATGAGAATAAGAACAGTTTCTACGGACATTGGTTTGGAAAAGTTTATTTTATTCTGTGACATTAAAAAAAAGTTAACCGATTTGAAAAGGTTTTTTTTCAATTGAAAACATCATGCTCGTATTATCAAGATTCAGGTAATGACCCTTATACTCGTCTTTTTAATGAGCAAGTTATACGACATGCACTTGTGAAAAGTACTCTCTTTAAACGGAAATTTAATCATCACTCTAAAAGTAACATTGAAGATTTTTTTGAAAGTCTTTGATAATCTGGATATTATTAAAGTCCACAGTTTAATCAGGAAGTTCTGGGCACATGCCCAATTATTTATTTAAAAGTTTTATATTATGCTTGGGATGTTTTAAGTTATTTTGGATTCCACCCTTGAGAGAAAAGACTGGAACTGAACCGTTGCGGAAAGATTAGTATACTTTGAAAGTGTCTGCAGCTTGATCCGAAGAACCGCAAAACTCGTTAAGGTGCAGCTAGAGTCGTGAGAAAGGAAACCTGGAAAACGGAAACCACAACAATGCGGTCTTCTTAACGACCAAAGGAAAGCCTATCATCAAGCTTCGTTATTTTCTCTAAAGTTCCCTTATTTTTATTGCTGCGCGCAACAAAAACAGTTTAAGTGAAAAATCGCAGCACTATTTCTATGTCGTCGTAAAAAAAATATGGAAAAAAGAAGCGCTTTATGAGTCTAGGCATCTTGGACTTGTTTACCGTATTAAGTAGGTAATGCGCGTTTTTTTGCTAAAACGGTTTATTAAGTTCTCCTGATGAAAATTCTAAATTTTTAAGAAATGGCAACAACGAACCTTCCAACTATAATAAGCGCGGGGTTATAAATCTTCAAAGAACCTTGATATTTTTAAAAAAAGAGGCTAACGACAAAAATTCTGACTTTTGTTTCTTTACTTTGAAACCTGTTCATTTTACGGAAAAATATTCTAGATTTAAATAAAAATATGTGCAATTTCGTGTAATTCTAATAAAAAAAAATCATCTAGCCCTAATAGGTCATAAATTATGGCCTCCAAAAGTAGACCATTTTTAACTATTGTTGAGAGCAAATCATTTGTGTTCAGTTTTTTCAAAATACTTCATTTGTGGGTCAAGCTATGTTAATGATGCTAGAGGAAAAGTTGTAGTGCAGAAAATTATGCGTAAATCTAAAAAACGAAATCTTTCAGTCTTCATAGGTCAAGAGTTATGACTCTAAGAAACCCCGTTTTTTTGGATATTTTCAGCCAAAAGTTTTTTTAAATAGTTTATTACATAACTACGTAATTAATTCGTTTACATATGCTTTGACTGTCAAAAATTAAAAATAATTATTTCCTCTGAGATGATAACATTTTTCATGATTAATGAGTAAACAATGTGAAAAAGTTAATTTATAATTCTTCCTTTATTCACTTTCGAAAACAGATATTCTGGAAGTAATTTTCACAAAGAAAATAAATAAAATATACACGCAGTTGATAGTGTAAAAAGTATTATTTGAATAATGGATAAAGAATAATTTGTCTGTTAACGAAAGATGAGAAAAAAACGTATTTTTTAATAAACGACAGATGCATATATGCCACCAAAATGCTAAAATACGGTCGCAGGACATGCACGAAAAGAGCTATTGAAAAAAAATTTTTTTCTGAAAATATTAAAACAAAGGCTTTTTTAAAGTCATAACTCTTGACCTATGAAGGCCAGAAAATTATTTATTTTAGATTTATGCATAATTTTCTGCACTACAACTTTTCCTCTAACATCATTAACATAGCTTGACCCACAAACGAAGTATTTTGAAAAAAAATGAACACAAGTGATTTGCCCTAAAGAATGGGTCCAAAATGTTCAACTTTGGAAGGCCGTGACTCAAGATCTATTGGAGTTAGGTCATTTTTTCAGAATAACTCGAAATTGCATCTACTTTAATTAAAATATAGAATATTTTTTCGTAAAATAACCATTTTCAATTTTGCTGTTGAACATTTGGCTCTAAAATTAATGGGACGGGCCAATCTACACAAACACGATTTTTTGATATTTTTTCAGAAATATTTCCGGGACGCGTCCTAGTCTTTTCTAGAAAATTTGTAATTTTCACCGGGACCCCTGAATAAATCGTTCTAGCAAAAAACGCGCTTGAACTACTTAATGAGGTGGAAAGACCTTTTCTCATACGAGATGCCTGGAGTACATCAGGGAACATCGAAAATAGAACATTTCAGCATTATATCACTTCTATTTTGTAACAGTTTATCAAAGTAATGTCACTATGTAAAATTTGTATTTTTGAATTTTTCAGAAAATACTGCAATACATTTTTTTATTCAATGAAAATTGTTTAGTAGTTCCGATACACCTAAAAAATTTTTTCATCTCTAGAAATTCTTTGTTATTTATGGAGAACTGAGCACTAAATTTGATGAAACAAAAAAAAGTCTCTTGAGAACATTATAAATGATCAATTTTATATATTTTATTATCAATCTTGAACCATCTTATTCAAAACTCTAGAGAATGTAAACAGTTGCAAATTTGAATAATAAGTAAATAATTTTGATTCAATAATTAATGTAATTTTATATATTACCTAATTTCTTCCAAACCTAGAGATAGCAGATCAAACTTTAGAGAAAAATCATTTCTTCTATCAATAGCGAAATGGAACGAATGTTTCGGTTAGTCCCTCTTTTAAATTGGAAACATGAAAAAGTTCAAACTGAAACTTTCTTTCGAATAACGGAAATTGAAATTGAAACGGTCCGAAATAGGACAATTCCGATTTAAAATAACTATAATTTTGCATCGATTTCAATGCTCCTGACAATATTAAAAAATACTTCAAATAATTAATCTCATAATTCCTCAAAAGATATTAATTTAAGATTTAAAAGTATTCAAAAATATACATAGATACAAGCTTTATGTAAATAAATTAAGCGAAGCGAGTTTATGAGTTGAAGTCAAACTGAACAAAGTTTTCATAAACCTTACATCAGCATGAAAATTTTTAATTATAAATGAACTTATTAATGTAAGTTATAAACTTCCAAGTTTATGAAACTTAAATTTTTTAGTTGATAGCAGAGTGATGGCAAAGTAATAACGCCTCTTTTCTGATAAATCAAAAACTAAATAATTATTACCGTAAAATGGGGCTAAGTAGCTTTTTTTGCGGTTTTTGATAGTAAAGATACACATTGATGAAAGAAGTAAAAGAAAGTGCTTGGAAGGAAAACTTGACAGAAAAAGTAGTTATTTAGAAGTTTTTAAATCATTTTATAGCAAATAAAACTATTAAAACGTATGGCAACGTTAAATAATCTGCTTAGGGCTCGTCCATAAACTACGTTACCAATTTTATATTATTTACCCCCCCCCCACCCTTGTTGATGACCGTGCTTTTGTCATACCCCCCCCCTCCTACGAAAATCAATGTAGCCCAAAATTATCTATAAACAGAGGAAATATAGTGATTGTTCAAGAAAATAGGTGAATAATAAGGCAGTAATGTCTCTCAAATGAAATTATCGTAAATATATTGATTTCAATATAAAATACTTAAGTTGAATTTTTAATCAAAAAAGATTTTCTACCAAAAGAGATGAATTTTTAACCCGAAAAGACGATCTTTCAACAAAAAAAAATTACATTTAAACCAAGCAACCAAGAACATTAAATTTCCATGAAAAAGACGAATTTTCAATAAAATACATAAATTTTTTACAAAATTGTTAAATTTTACGTGACAAAACGAATTATCAGCAAACCAGTTGAACTTTCAATCCAAACAATAATTTTTTAACAAAAAAGTTCATCTTCTACCAAATAGTTAAATTTTCACACAGATAACCTAATATTTAACCAATCAGTTGACTTTTGAGCCAAACATATTAATTAAAGAAAAAAAATTTTATCAAATAGTTCAATTTAACCAAATCTTTGATTCAATGAAAAAAAAACACGAATTTTCAACATCATAGCTGAATTCTTAACCAAAATAGATAATTGGTTAATCAAACAGTCATGATTTTTAGCCGAAAAGATGACATCTCTACCAAAATAGATGAATTTTCAATCTAAAAAGACGATTTTCCAACGCAGAAGAATGACTTTTTAACATAATTTCTAAATTTTCAAGTAGAAAATATCAATTTTTAATTTAAAACATAAATTTGCAACAAGAAATGGCATAATTACATTTTTAATGAAAAAAAATTAATTCTCAAAGAGAAACGTATTTTCAACAAAATAATTAAATTTTCAACCAGAGATGAATTTTCAACTAAAATGATGAATCGTCGTTAAAAAAAAATTTTCAACAAAAGAGTTTAACATTCAACCCCAAAGATGATCTTTTAAGGCCGAAGATTCATTTCATGAAAATGCAATAGTTAAATTTTTGATCGAAGAAATGAATTTTTTACCATAGGGATGAATCTTTTACCAAAAAAATTAATTTTTAACAAAGAAGTTTGGCTTCTCCATGGAGTAGTTGACCTGTTGACCAAAATATAATAACATAATTAAATTTTCAAAGACATAGTACAATTTTTAACCAAACGAGAAATATATAGTAAACGTATAATAGTAGACTTTTTAACTAAAAAGAGTTGTATTTTTTTATTGGCTTATAATATTTTATTCGAAACCACCATGTTATTAGCCTATAACGCACCCAGGAAAGTGAACGTTAGATAGCCTTTACCGAAACGTCCAGCTAGCGGCAGATAATTACACTGTTAGAAAATTCTGTATCAAATTTAATACAAATGTACAAGCTTTAAAATAAAGTTTGAGATCTGTGAAAAATTATAGAAAATGAATTTTCTGGTGAGCCGGTTTACCCCACATGTGCTGCTTAGTCCCGTTTTTCGGTATTTATAATTTAGCAACTTTCCTAGAAAAGAATAACGACTCTTGTGAATTGTTTTCCACTTGGATCTTAAAATGTAGTTTTCTCTATTAATTTGGCTACAAAAACTTTTGAAGGAGTTATCTTAAGTGCAAAGTCGTAAGATAGCAACTCTATATAGACATAAATAGACCTCGGCAAAAGTCTTTCTGGGGAAGATATTAGCTCATCATTTTGAAGGAGAAAAAATATAGTTTATTGATAATGCTCTGTTGAAGCTTTCAAATATAAGAGACAAAACGTCGATAGCTCTTGCGGAAACTCCAAGAAAGTGAAGATGAAGACTCTAAATCCTTCCTCGTCTAATGAAACGACCACGCGAAAGAGAAAAGAGTGCTTGATTGCTCTATACTTCAAGCAATAACGAGCATTTCTCGAAAAGCAACATGGTTCGAAGACTCTTAATCTCTAGAACCTTCCAGAGAAAACACTTTTCCTTCTTACAGTAAAAAGAAACAATGCAATGAAACGTGCTTTCAAGAAAACATGAGTTTTATTTCATTTTTATATCAATACGTTTTTCTATATTGCATTGAAAGTACTTTGTTTAACCTAAAAATCGAAACAAAAAAGTCAAAAGGATCAAATTTTATAACAGAATATAAAATCCTTGAAAAGGCCTACCTTGAGTAAAAAACTACCTCTATTTTCCATTGAAAGCTGCGTCACAATTACACTTATTATAAGAAAACAACCCATATTTAGTCTGTATCTTTCGAATTATATTTTTCCTCTTGCCTATTTTGTTTTGAGCCATGTTAAATATTTTTCAAACGAACGGAATTATTTGGCTGTAAAATAAGATGAAGTTTGTCAGATGGATCATGTTTGCCGCAAGTAATAATAACACACAGATAATAATAAAATATAGTCATATGAAAATCAGTAACTATCTGAAAAAACTACCGCTGCGATTAAAGAACTATCTCCTTCCAATGGAAAAAATTGCGCCAGTCACTTATGCAATTCATAAACAACCATGTTTTTTATACTCAAATAATAACCTGCATAATAGTCAGGAATCGAAGTGTCTCAGAGCAAAACCCTGTTTTAAAAAAGAACTACCCTCATTGCGACGTAAATTTTTATTTTGAGCATCCCATTATACCGCAGGAAATTCAGCCCACTAATTATAAAAAAGTATAAACTCCTTAATTAAATTTATGATTTTTATAGACAGAACTTACCAATTGTTGAAGACAGAAATTTTTCTTACCTGCAACAGACAAAATATTTCATTAGCTTCCAATAATTGAAATAAACTAAACATTCCTGCTTCACACCGTTGAAAATTTCTGTTGGAAACTTCCAATAAATGTATTGCACGTTTATTTCCGAAACGTAAGGTAACCCTACAATACATAATGTTCTAGTTTCCAAATGCTTGTATTGGCATGGTACCTCGCATGTATTGGAATTTTACAATACAAGTTCAGTAGCTCGTAACACTTCTGTATCATATTTGCGGCTGGATATCTCGACACCTTTTAGACCGAAAAATTAAAAAAAAATGTAAATCATTTCTCAGGACACTTATTCCACGTAACAAAAAAAAAAAATTTTCCGACGGGCCCAAAACTTTTGCTCATATACATATAGTATATATGGAAAGCGTGTGTATTTAAAGAATTTAAGGAATTCATGGAAATCACAGAATTAATTATTATTATTATTATTATTATTATTATATCATTAAGCCGATTCCCTTTCGGGGTAGGCGTGAATTGCTCGGTTGTAAAGTAGTGATGTGTGGATGGGTATATAGGTGAAGGGTAGATTTTTAGATGAGGATTCAAGTATTTTGTTAAAAATTTGTCTTTTTTGGTTAAATCCAACTGTTGCTTTATTTTAAATTGAAATGTTTTTTTTTTTTAATATCAAATATTAAATTTTTTGTTGAATATTCACCTTATATATTAAAACTTCAACTCCTTGGTTCAAAGTTGAACTACTTTCTTAAAAATTCTTTTTTTTTCGTTGAAGATTTATAATTTTATTTGAAAAACTTTGTTTCTTTTTTTGTTAAAAATTATAATTTTTTTTTAACTGAAAATTCAACTATTTTGTTGAAAATTCATATTTTCGGGTTAAAAATTAATCTACTTTGTAAAAAATTCGTATTTTCGACTAGAAAATTAAACAGTTTGGTAGAAAATTTTACTATTTGGTTGAAAATTGATGTATTTTGTTGAAAACCCGTTTTTTTGGGAAGAAAATGAATTTTTTGGTTAAAAATCAAGTTGTTTAGTTGAACCATTTAGTATAAAATTAAACAGTTTTGTAGAAAAATCGTTTTTTTGTATTGAAAATTAATTCTGCCTAATAAAAATTACACAACATCATGTTTAGTTAAAAATGATATTTTTTAGCTTAAAAATTCAACTATTTAGTTCAAAATTTCTAGAAACGAAAAAAATACACTCAAAATTAATCAAATAAAATTTGGACTAACATCACGTCCATTGTTCAAAATATTTAGTTGAAAATTTGTATTTTTTGGTTGAAAATTGAACTATAACTAACTTTTGTTGTTTTAAAATTAAAGGTTTCAACTAAAAATGTGTAACTATTCCACTTTTTGATGAAAATCTATTTGTTTTAGTAGAAAATTCAACCATTTGGTTGAAAATTCATGTATTTTGTCGAAAATTCGTGGTTTTAGTACACAATTAATCCTCTTGATTTAAAATTTAACTATATGTATTTTGTTAACAATTAGTATTTTTTTGTAGAAAATTTATTCTTCTGTTTGAAAATGTAACTGTACGGGTGAAAATTAATCTGCCTTAGTTAAGGATTCAAATATTTTTTGGAAAATTCATCTTTTTTGGTTCTATTCAACTGTTTTTAATTAAAAATTTAAATCTTTTTCGGTTTAAATATCAACTATAACATTTTTTGGTGAAAATTCAACTATTTTCTAGAGAATTTAATTCCTTTGTAGAGAATTCGTCTTTTTCACTTGAAAATTCATCATTTTGAACGAGCCTAATCAGCCACTGAGACAATTTATAACCAATTAGCAAATAAGTTGAAAAATCTTTTTTAAGAAAAAGTAAAGGCCCGAAAATAATGAAAACTCGAATTTTTCTGCGATCAGAAGTAAATTCCCGGATTGTTAATTAATTTCCCGGACGATTTCGAGGGGCCTTAAGGTGAACTGCTATTTTTAAATAATCGAGCCGAGCCCTCTCGTTATTTTCCATAATTTATTATAATCATATATGCTAGACAAATATGTGCCAAAGATATTTTGTTGGCTCCCGAAATGCCAAAACGTAAATAGTATCGATTTACATAACTTACACTTACAGTGTTACTAAAAAACCATGTAGGCAGCCAAAATAGATTTCGTATAAATTTCACTGTATACATCTTCGTATTTAAAATACCAATGGTTGTTAATACTGATTGTAAGGATCTTCTTCAGTCTTTTGCATGGCCTGGTAATAACTACTCATCCAATCACAATCAAAAAGTCTTAAAAGTCTTAACGAGCCGATGAGTTCACAAATAAGGAGGAGCAACTTTTGGACGTGTGCTATACAATTCGAGTAAAAAGCGCAATACATCTGAATCGTAATTACAATTACATTTTTTTCTATTCTATGTCTTAATAACATATATATTCTTAACTATTGCATTAGGCACACTCCAAATATTCATTAAATTTACGTTTTATTTAGGTTTTACAAATTTTACTGTTTGTAATCGACATCATTCCTGCTCGAGGTCTTGCATCCTTAAAAACTTTAAAACTACCCGAAAAGAATTCTTTCCTTTATTCTCTTTTAATTTTTCGCCCTTTTAAATTTCAATCCCGAATTTTAGAATTCAAAAAATATTTTTATTTCACACAAGACCTCAAGCTTTGAGACCACAACTGAACTTACAATATAGAAATTCGCAAATCGACACTGCGCCTCAGAAGTTATACTAATAAATTATTAATTTAACAAGTTATATTAATTCTTAAATTAATTATCTAACATTAGGGTATTAAAGTTAAGATTAGAACTCAATCGTTTATTAACGCTTTACAGCCTTCGTTGACTAACGACAGAAGAAATACAAACTGTAGAATGTAGATCGATATCATTTTTTCTAGGTCTAGTCTCTAGCCGTCAATGGCGAAATAGTAATGTGAAAAAAAAACGAGGCAATTTTAACTAACGACAAAAGTGGTTTACAAAACGTATTTCACGCACAACACAAGTATTTGAGATTATGCTTAATTATATGCTAATTATTTAATTATAAGAGATATTATGTATGTTAAACGGTATCTTGGTCCCCACCGCTCTAATTCGTCAAGGAAATCATTCTCTTTTCAGAGAAATTCAGATTGTCGACTTTTACTGGTCGACGTAGAATTCTATAAATTCCTTAAAATTCCTTGGAATTCTATGAATTCCTTAAAATTCCTTGGAATTCTATGAATCATTCCTTTTAATTCTATAATTTCCTTTAAATTCCTCAGAATTCTACGAATTCCTTGGAATTCTCTAACTTCACAGATATCCTTGGAATTCACTATATTCAAAGAAGTTCCTAAATTTGTAGAATTCCTTGCATTTATATGAATTCCTTTACATTCGTTGGAATTCTCTGAATTCATAGAATTCGTTAAGCTCGTGGAATTCCTTGAATTCTTGGAGTTCCTTCACATTCCTTGGAATTCTCTGAATTGATAGAATTCCTCCAATTTATTGAATTCATATGATTCCTTGAATTTAAAGAAACGCTTAGAATTCCTTAAATTCTTAAAATTCTTTGTAAAAATGCAAGGAATTCAGTGAATTCCATAAGATCAAGAAATTACATGAAGTCAAGAAACTCGACGAATTCAAGAAATTGAAAAATTCGAAAAATTTAAGAAACTCGAGGAATTTTCTTGAATTGATAGAATTTCTTAAATTAATCAAATTCCTTGAATTTATAGAATTCCATGAATTCCTGTAATTAAAAGAAATTCTTTAAAATAATGCAAGGAATTCAGTTAATTCCACGAATTCAAGAAATTCCAGGAATTTGCATAAATTCCACAAGTTCGGAAAATTTAAGAAACTCGAGGAATTTAACAAATTCAAGGAACTTACTTGAATGCGTGAATTGCTTCAATTCATAAAATCCGGGAATTCATAAAATTAATTGAATTTAAATAAACTCTTAGAATTCATTAAATTCTTTGAAAAAATGCAAGGAATTCAGTTGATTCCATAAAATCAAGAAATTACATGAATTCAAGAAACTCGACAAATTCAAGAAATTGAAGAAATTCCACGAATTCGAAAAATTTAAGAAACTCGAGGAATTTCCTTGAATTCATACAATTACTAGAATTCTTAGAATTTCTTGAATTTGTATAATTCCTTGAATTTAAATAAGCTCTTAGAATTCCTTAAATTTTTAAAATATTTTTTAAAAAATGCAAGGAATTCAGTTAATTCCGTGAAATTAAGAAATTACAGAAATTCCAAGAATTTCAAAAAATTCCACAAGTTCGGAAAATTTAAGAAACTCGAGGAATTAAAAAAATTCAAGGAATATCCTTGAATTCATAAAATTCCATGAATTCATTGAATTTATTTCATTTCTTGAATTTAAATAAACTCTTTGAAAAACTGCAAGGAATTCAGTTGATTCCATAAAATCAAGAAATTACACGAATTCAAGAAACTCAACGAATTCAAGAAATTCCAAGAATTCAAGAAATTTCAAAATTCCACGAATTCGAAAAATTTAAGAAACTCGAAGAATTTCCTTGAATTCATAAAATTTCATCAATTCATAGAATTTCTTAAATTTATATAATTCCTTGAATTTAAATAAAGTCTTAGAATTCGTTAAATTCTTACAATTCTTAAAAAAATGCAAGGAATTCAGTTAATTGCATTAAATCAAGAAATTTCAAGAATTTCCAAAAATTCCACAAGTTCGGAAAATTTAAGAAACACGAGGAATTAAAAATATTCAAGGAATATCCTTGAATTCTTAGAATTCCTTCAATTCATAAAATTCCATTAATACAAAAATTCCATGAATTCATAACATTTCATGAATTCATGAAATTCCATGAATTCATATAATTCCTTAAATATAAAGAAAATCTCAGAATTCCTTAAATTTAAAGAAAATCTCAGAATTCCTGAAATTCTTTGAAAAAATGCAAGGAATTCAGTTAATTCCATGAATTCAAGAAACTCGAAGAATTCAAGATATTCAAAGAATTTAAGAAATTGAAACAATTGAAACAATTCGAAAAATTAAAGAAACTCAGGGAATTTCCTAGCATTCATAAAATTCTTCGAATTCATAAAATTATATGAATTCATAGAATTTCTTGAATTTATATAATTCCTTGAATTTAAATAAAGTCTTAGGATTTCTAAAATTCTTACAATTCTTTTTAGAAAATGCAAGGAATTCAGTTAATTCCATTAAATCAAGAAATTACACAAATTCAAGAAATTCCAAGAATTTCAAAAAATTCCACCAGTTAGGAAAATTTAAGAAACACGAGGAATTAAAAAAATTCCAGGAACATCCTTGAATTCCTTCAATTCAATAAATTCCATGAATTCGCAAAATTCCACGAATTCAAAAATATCCATGAATTCATAGAATTTATTGAATTCATATAATTCCTTAAATTTAAAGAAAATCTTAGAATTCCTTAAATTCTTTGAAAAAATGCAAGGAATTCAGTTAATTCCATGAAATCAAGAAATTACATGAATTCAAGAAAGTAGAAGAATTCAAGATATTCAAAGAATTTAAGAAATTGAAACAATTTCACAAATTCGAAAAATTAAAGAAACTCGAGGAATTTACTTGCATTCATAAAATTGTTCGAATTCATAAAATTACATGAATGAATTCATAGAATTTCCTGAATTCATATAATTCCTTGAATTTACAGAATTCCTGTAATTAAAAGAAATTCTTTGAAATAATGTAAGGAATTCAGTTAATTCCACGAAATCATGAAATTTAACAATTTCAAGGAATTTCCTTGAATTCTTTCAATTCATAAAATTCCATGAATTCATAGAATTTATTAAATTTATTTAATTCCTTGAAGTTAAATAAACTCTTAGAATTCCTTGAATTCTTAAAATTCTTTTAAAAATATGCAAGGAATTCAGTTAATTCCATGAAATCAAGAAATTAAATAAATTCAAGAAACTCTACGAATTCAAAAAACTCGATGAATTCAAGAAATTCCACGAATTCATAAAATTGAAAAAATTCTACAAATTTGACAAATTTAAGAAGTTCGAGGAATTTCACAAATTCAAGAAATTTTGTTGAATTCCTTGAATTCAGAAAATTCCATGAATCCATAGAATTTCTTGAATTCATATAATTCCTTGAATTTAGATAATCTCTTAGAATTTCTTTGATTCTTAAAAATCTTTGACAAAAATGCAAGGAATTCAGTTAATTACATTAAATCAAGAAATTACATAAAATTGGAAAAATTCCACGAATTCAAAAAATTCAACAAACTCAAGGAATTTCACAAATTTAAGGAATTTCACGAATATAAGAAATTTCACCAATTCAAGAAATTCCTAGGACTTCAAATAAATTCAAGAAATTCAGAGGAATTCACTTAATTCTACAAATTCAAAAACTTCCAACAATTCAAGGAATTCCAAGGACTTTAAATTAATACGAGGAATTCAGTTAATTCCACGAATTCAAGGAATTCCAAGGATTTTAATATAATGCAACGAATTCAGGTGGATTCGGGGAATTCAAGAAATTCTACGAATTCCGACGCATTCAAGAAATATCACGAATTCCGACAAATTCTTTTAAATTCTCAGAATTCATGGAATTCTCTGGCTTTATGGAACTCCTTCAACTCATGAAATTACCTGAATTCCTTAAAATCACAGAATTTCTTGAATTCACAGAATTCCCCGAATTGAAAAAAGCTTCTTCAGAGCTTCAGCATTTCAATTAAATTCATTGTTCCAAAAGTCGGCAACCCAATCACAAAATAAAAAATGCGAAAACTTAAAAGACAGTCTTAAAACACATATTCAAAATATTTCCAACTCAAATTGATATTTACACTAGCAATAATGAATTATTCTGATTTCACAATTAAACACAAATGTCATAAAGTTATTTCTAAATTTCAAATAGAAAATACACAAATTTTCGAAAGAATTCGAGGTTTCTTTTCTCGTCCAGATTTGAACAGTTTCTTTGCTTTTTAATATCGAAAATCAGACCGGAGAATCGCAATGTCGATTGCGAATCAAGTAGAGATAATTTATGAATAAGGAAATCTCACAATCTGGTACACACATACTTTTACTACGACACTGTATAATTGTCAGAAAAGTGTACTTTGCCAGTAAGAAGGCATTGTATGGATTGCCAGGTTAAAAATATGTAGAACATTAGAGTTAGAGAAGCAAAAAGCCATTTTATCCGTCGAACAGGTGTAGTTATTTTTAGAACTCAAGCTTCTTTTTTTTTTGCTGCGACTATAGCCAGCGTACATCTTTTATTAATAATTTAATATACACTTTCTACTCCAAGGAATATCAAATAAATAGCCCATTGTTGTTAGGCAAAGAGGAACGATCGTCAAATCAAACTTTGTTTAAATCAAAAATTAAAAAAAAAATCTAAATTAGATTCAAAAGAATCGGCACGTTCGTGTTGAATTGTTTCCGTTTTAAAAAAACTTCAGTCTATTTGGCAGTTTTCACTTAATTGAAGTTTTCAGTGATTGAATTCATTTTGCAATTTAAATTTCGCGCGAAAACAAGGTCAAGATTAGAGGTTATGTCTAAGCGTGGTTTGCGATTATTCTGGCGCGAAATTTGAAATTAAAAATAATATAAATTTCGACAATCGTTCCTCTGTTGCCAATGAATTCGTAAGCACGTTGAAAGTCTAGAAACGCGATGAATATCTAAATAGTCATCTATCAATGCATGATGGACATTATTATGTTAATATGCCTCCTAAGTGGTGGCTGATCAGTGTGCTGTGGTTTCGCTGCAAGTAAAAATGTTAGGTCACCAAGCATGAAAATTGAAAAAAATGGATGAGAGAATACATATACGTAGGTGCAATATACAATATATATTATAGATACTGAGAAGCAAAAACGTACATTAGGCAAACAATACGACTCTTTCAGGAATTTCATTTTTAAATCAAAAGTCTTTTAAAATTATAAATTTTAATTACCCAGGAAAATTTCCCGACAAAGTCGATGTTCTTCAAAAAATGGAGGTATGTTAAAAGAACCTCTCTTGGAGTGTTTAGTAATTATTATTCTCTGGTTTAATATATTATTTTAATTAATTTAAATGCAATCGAATTCTTCTGAATTCCGTAAATTAAAAAAAATATATTAAAATTCCCTGACTTTAAATAAATGCAAGAAATTCAGGGAATTTCAAGGACTTTAAATAAATACAGGAATTCCCAGAATTCAAGAATTCCTACAAATTCAGGAAATTCTTGAGGATTTTAAAATAATGCAAGGAATTTAGTTAATTCCACAAATTCAAAGAACTCGGATGACTTTAAATAAATGTGAGGAATTCAGGGAATTCCAAGAAATCTGGTAGTTCTACAAATTCAGGTAATTTTCAGAATTCTAGGAATTCAAGATATTCCACGAATTCAAGGAATTTCACAAATTCCAGAAATTCTACAAATTCAAGGAATACCAAGGACTTCAAAATAATGCACGGAATTCAGTTAATTCCACGAATTCAAGAAATTTCACAAATTCAAGGGATTCCAAGGACTTTAAGATCAATTCTAGTATTAAAAGAATTTCACAAAACAAAGGAATTCAGAGGACTTTAAAAAAATTCACAGGAATTCAGTTAATTCCACGAATTTAAGGAATTTCACAAATTAAAGGAATTCAAAGGACTTTGAAAGAATTCAACGAATTTAAAGGAATTAATTCCACGAATTCAAGAAATTCTATAAATTCGAGATAGTCCTTAAATTCGAGGAATTCGACAAATTAAAAAAATTTCCTGAATGAAAAAAAACTCGCAAAATACCAGATATTCAAGGAATTCCAAGAATTTCATAAATTTAACGAATTGAAGAAATTTCACAAAACCAAGAAATTACAAAGGACTTTAAAATAATGCAAGGAATTCAGTTAATTCCACGAATTCAAGGAATTTCACAAATTCAAGGAATTCCAAGGACTTTGAAAAAATTCACAGGAATTCAGTTAATTCCACGAATTCAAGAAATTTCACAAATCCAAAAAATTCCAAAGGACTTTAAAATAATGCAAGATTTTCAGTTAATTCCACGAATTCAAGGAATTTCGCAAATTCAAGGAACTCCAAGGACTTAAAAAAATGTAAGGAATTCAGAAAATTTCAAGAATTCAAGAAATTTGGAAAATTAAAGGAATTTCAAGGACTTAAAAATAATTGAAGGAATCCAGCGAATTCCACGAATTTAAGGAATTTCACAAATTCAAGGAATTTCGCAAATTAAGGGAATTCCAAGGACTTAAAAATAATGCAAAGAATCCAGTAAATTCCACGAATTCAAGTAATTTCACAAATTGACGGAATTCAAAGGACTTTAAAAGAATTCAATGAATTTAGAGGAATTCAAGAAACTCGACGAATACAATAAATTCAAGGAATTTAAAGAATTTCAGACATTTAACGAATTCAAGGAATTTCACAAATTAAAGGAATTTGAAGGTCTTTGGAATAATTTCAAGAATTCAGCTAATTCCACGAATTCAAGGAATTCCTTGAATTCGTTAGAGGAATTTAAAAGAATTCAACGAATTTAGAGGAACTCAAGAAATTCCATGAATTCAAGAAACTCGAAGAATTCAAGAAATTTCAAGAATTCCATAAATGTAGCGCATTTAAGGAATTTCACGAATTCAAGAAATTTAACAAACTCGAGGAATTCAGAGGACTTGAAAGGAATTCAACGAATTCAGAAAATAAGAGAAACTCGACGAATTCAAGAAATTTAAAGAATTCTATAAATTCAATGAATTCCACAAATCCAAGAAATTCCAAAGGACTTTACAATAATGAAATTATGCAGGAAGTTAAGAAGAATTCAAGGAATTCAAATATAGAATTCAAGAAATTTACAGGAATTCAGATAATTCAGGGAACATAATAGAATTCAAAATAATTAAATCAAACTAAAAATAATTATAAATGAGAAAATTATATTCTGACGTTGAAAATGTCTCGATTATGCGCTGAAAAACGGATTATTATACAAAATTGTGTGAAGAAAATTTCGAATTATGCCTTGTGAAAATAACACCAAATTTTTAAAGCACAAGATGCACCTTTTAACTCAAGTAAAAATTCAGAAATTAATCGAGCCATTCGAACTGAACCAAAAATTGAAAAAAATTCTATTCGGTTTTAGAATTTAAAAATTCATACAAATTTACCTACGGGCTAAAAAATTAAGACAAATTATTTTTAGAGTATTGAACAAAGGGATTTAAAAATGACGAAAAATTTTTTTTAATATAAAAATAAAATAATGACATGTTTCTTCGAATCCAAATGCAGAAATTCAACATGTACAACTTATTTTAAAAAACGCAAACTGCATTATAAAAAAATAGGTTTTTTGTAATTTTCAAAACATAATTTTCTCAAAAAATGTTTTTAATTTTTAATTTGTAGTAGTTCACAAAAAATTCGGCCCATAGGGAAATCTTTTTCAATTTTCAATATCAAGAACCGAACAGAAGACACTAATCGATTTCAACCTTTCTTGTTGTACTTCTTTTGAATGCAATTGCAAAAAATATAAAATTATTCGTTCTGAGACCGGCTCCTTTAACACAAAGCTACCATAATGCCTTTTGAAAGAAAAACTTGAAGAAAAAAAAGAAAAATTGAAAATGAAACAGAGAATTTGGACAGTGCTATCGCTGATGAAACTGCTGGGAAAAAAACACTCGTGCTTTAGACTCTGACTCTATGGATATAACACTACGTAGACTTTACAAATGTAGAAAACAACAGAATACTTTCTTATATAATATGAATTCTTAACTAAATATATACTTCGTACGTTACTCTTAAGATTACAAAAACGGTGGCGTGACTCAAAGAAAATCATTTAGGAACTGTGGACGTTAGTTTTGCTACGGAATTGTTGTGTGAGGGTGGCAATCGAACTTTAGAAAAACAAGAGACCTTATAATTTAAAAGATACTAAAAATATACTACTCTAATATATACTTCATCTCAAAACAAAAAGCTTGCAATTTAAATTTCGCGCCAAAATAGATTCAAAATTAGAGGTTATGTCTGAGCGTGGCTTTTGTTGTGGCGCGAAATTTGAAATGCAAGATTTGTTTCTTTTAGAATTAGAGGATGATTTTAAATAAAAAAAAAGGCTTTGAAAAATAGGGCTCTTTTTTCTAAAGTTCGACTATTTGCAACCCTTAAGCGTTGGATTCTGCATGCTTTAGTTTAGGACACAGGACTCTCGATCACAGCCTCTTTTTATGACCATATTATGAATTATGTTCAAATTATCGAAGCGTTATTCAAGAGCATAACTTAGTACACAGTGCTACCTGTCAAAGAAAAAAAGCGCATCTTAAAAAGATTATCAAAATTAATTTTATTCCAGTAAAAAAAAGTGCAATTTTTTGCGCTTGTGAGTGTGGAGATACGCTTTTTTCATTTAAAAAAAAACCCTTTGCTTATGCTTGAGACGATTAATTTACATTTCTACAATTTGCGAATGAGACTTAACTTATAAATATTAAAGAAACTCCACCAGAAATAAAAAAAAGTATTACCGCGAGAAGAGATTTCTCGTTGTATTTGAATCGTGATGTTCAGTGACTGAATAGGAGATTCTTAAATGAAAACGTTTAAATAACTCAAGATAACTTAAATAATAGGAAAAATAGAAAATATCAACAACACGCTTAAATATTACTTTAGTTTAAATTAGCGTTGGGCGACAAAAAGCTTCTAAGGTCTACGATATACAAGAAAAGAGGTCGCATACTTTTATGTTCCATTATTTGTCAATATAGGCGATAATAGCAACACTAAGCACAATGAACTATAAGCTGACAAATTAATTAATTAATTAAATGAATTTATTTAA
Source organism: Andricus grossulariae (assembly GCA_011634705.1). Lineage (NCBI taxonomy): Eukaryota > Metazoa > Arthropoda > Insecta > Hymenoptera > Cynipidae > Andricus > Andricus grossulariae. The sequence continues at coordinate 274,753,024 of JAABKJ010007545.1, forward strand.
TTAATTAATTAAATCTATTATTTTTATATTATAAGCTGACACTTTAATATATACCAATTGACGAAAATTCTCAGGGATGAGATTAACATTAATTAAAATGTTGTTGCTGTTTTTTTTTTGGTCGCTGAATGAATTTTCTCTGAAAGGTACGAGCTGAAAAACGAAAAATCTCTTTTACATGCGTCGCAGAGTTACGAGCCCTACTTATCGATTCGCATTTACCCAAGCCAGCTTGCTTTCCTGCCACACAATTTGAATGAAAAAGAAAATCTCGGTGTTGATAAGCTGTTCGCAGAATGAGCAACAAAAAAGAAATTATTTTGTGATTGTGCATCGGTTCGAGTTAAAACAGTTAAACGCAACATATACGATAGTGGAATAGACATCGTACGATTGGTACTGATAAGAAAGTGCACGTGAGGCGAATTGCAATGAAAAGTGATTTGTCAGCTTACACTGTCTCATATTCACGACGAATCGAGCGAGCCAAGCAGCACGCAAAGATAACTCCAATCAACTGAAATCAGAACAAAAATTATATTACAGATTTTTATTAATATTAACTATCATTTTTACTAATATTAACTATAATCTACGACAAAACGTTTAACAAAACAGAGCAAAAAAATGGCAAAATAAATGAATTTTGAAACAAATACTTCAATTTTCCACTAAAAAATATAAATTTCTAACAAAAAATGGAATAGTTAAACTTTTAGTTGAAAAAATTAATTTTCAACCAAAAAAACTGAACTTTCAAACAAAATTATGAATTTTTAACTGGAATAGTTCAATTTTAAACAAAAAAGATGAGTTCTCAACTAAAACAATGAATCTTTAACTGCAATAGTTGAATTTTCAACAAAAAATTAATTTTCACTAAAAAACATAAATTGTCAATCAAAACTTAAAATAATGAAATTTTAAGTTAGAAAAATTAACCTTCAACCAAAACGATGAATTTTCAACTAAAACTATGGAATATTCAATTGGAATAAGTTAAATTTTCAATTAAAAAAATTACTTTCCACAATGCCGCAAAAATATCGATTTCAATGAGAGAAATGCCATGAGGGAGAGATGCCGCTAGGTAGAGATGCCGCAGTTGTTACTTGCCGCAGAGAGACTTGCCGCATGTGAGATGGTATGTCCCCATGTTAATCAAAGACTTTATTTTTTACGAGTTTGAGCTCCTACTGAGCCTAATCGCCATGCGCGTACACTTGTCTTGTAACCGTGTTTAAAATGTAAGTTGCAGTTAGGCGCAGCCAAATTTTGTATTTTTCAATTACGACTTCGTTGACTTTGTATTCTAATAGGACTCACAGCAAAGCAACGCGGTGCTTTTTTGAGATCATGTTTTAAATCAACTTTTAGTTTGCCAAAAATTTCTGACAAGAAAACTTTGAGGTCATATATTCTTAATGAAATCGCGCACTTAGAACAAGATTTAGATTACTTGTAACCGAGCGTATAATTTGACGTTTCGACACATTTCGCGCAAGTATGGCAGTAGACCATCTTCCAGCCTTCGGGCCCTCTCAAAGCCCACTTGCGTAAGACAGAGCCCAATCCTTCTGGCATTTGATGCAGAGATTAATTGTTGATAGAATACCGTATCTGTCCTTACGTAAAAAAAATATCGACTTTTTGAATTTTGGCCAGATTTTCCTGCTATTCCGACCACTGTGCACCGTGTTACTTTAAAAGTCTAGAAACCCATTGGGCACAACATTTGGCGACGTCTTTACGACATCGTCATGACATCTTTATGACAACTTTACGACATCCTATGTCCATGTCGTTAAGGCGTCTTTACGATATCGTAAGGACACCTTAACGACATGGACATAGGATGTCGTAAAGTTGCCGTGAAGATGTTTTAACTATGTCGTAAAGACGTCGCCAAATTTTGTGCCTGCTGGGAATTCTTTAAGAATTTATGAGAATGATCAAAACTCAACATAACCTCGAATTTCAACTCAATAAATAAATCTATCATATTTAACTAGGCAAATTGCGTAAACAATAACAATATTGTTTAAAATATTAAATTCTCTTAAATTCTTTCAAATTCCCATAATTTCTGTCATATTCTCTGTTATATAACCCAAAATAAATTTTCCAGAATTTATAAGAGCTCTACTTGTGCACACTTAAGAGTTCATTCTCATTTATCGATGTGATTATATATCGTGCAGAATTCTGCACCACCTTCTCCTCTCGTGATTATAAAAATCAATATCTGATGGATTTAGGAATATTATGGACATTGCATGAACAAGTGGATTCTAGGTTCGGCACTTTTATTACTAGCTGACGTTCCTAAAGGGTTGTTACTTTTCATTTCTCTCTGTTCAGATAATTATGAATAATAAGTAAAGAAGGACATGATTGTAATTACAGACATATAATTACTACAGTCATTATATTTAATTAGAAAACAAAATTTATTACATTTTGTTTAAAAAGGAATAAATAAAAACGTACGCACGGCGATATCAGCCAAAGATAATCCTTATCAATTTACCGAATAATTAATAGAATTCGTAAACTATGCCCCTGGTGAGGAATGTATGTGATTTCTTACTGAATAAATAAATTCTCTCTTAAATAGGTTCAAGACTGTCAGAATTGTTCTGAATAAAATGAGCCCAGGATGAAGTCTTTCTGCGAGGGGCTGGTCAGTGAGATTTCATGTGACTACCATACTCTCAAACTAAAGGGAAGTCCCTGTGGCAGTCAGTAGGAATCTTCGTCGTCTCTTGCGTAGTCACTTGGTAAGTCCTAGAAACCCTCCAGGGATTCTAGGGCAGGGCTCACTAGGATGGAGCCATTGGCAGCCAAAAGATTAGGTGAAAAAGCCCCCAATAAATTTTTGTCAAACTTGTCCTTTGACAAATTGAAATTTGAAATCAAATTTATTGTAAATTCGAGTAGAAAACATTCAGATACCCCGGTGTCAACGACCCGTAACAAACCGTGACGAGCGTAACCCTTCGCAGGATTCCTTGAAACCGATGGAAAACAACTACATAAAAACTTTCTGTCAGCCAATCACATGTCGCGGCAGCCAACGCCTGCCTAAAGTGGTGGGCCCTGCTCTAGAGAGAGTCTGGAAGTTACGTTAATTTGAGGCGAGAGGTTCAAATTTTATATTATAAATACATATGCTACCATTTTTGACATCATATCGGATGTGAAAGTAACACGGGGAGTTCAAATTTCAGCCAATAAGTGATTGCGATTCCTGCGGGACATTGGTGGTTTTAGAAAACCAATTACAGTTCGACCAACGTTGTGCAGACTCCCCCTACTATCCGCTTGCTTTACGTAGATCCTTCTGAAAAAGCACTATGTTTTCAAAACTTACTCTATATAAAACACAGCTTAGTCTATGATAAAGCTTACTTTATCGCGCATAAGACAAGCACACATTTTTTTATGTACGATAATTCGTTTAAAAATTATCCTTCATGAAGAGATGAAAACCGAGGTTTTTTCGCGTCTCTCTGCCGTGGTTTGACCTTCAATGATAACATCTTTGGAAAAAACAATTTCGGAAATCTTATTATGCGGGAATTTGAAAGGGCTAAATAACTCATCTATCGCACTTATTCTGAGTTTATTATTTCACTTAAGATCTCAAATAATGATTTCATTCGAAAAATGTATAAAGCATTCTTTTTATTTTTGTAGGAGGAATTAATTCAATGAAAATACCATAAGAGTCGATAAGGTCGGTTCCTACTTTTAGATACTCGCATCAGTATATTTGAAACTCGTTTACCTAGTCTCAGTTGTCAATCGATCTAATTACACGGAAAAACTTTTTGTTGTAAAATTTGATATTATAATACTTATTTTTACAATAAGACAACAACAAGCCAGGATATAGCGTCACTATTGCAAAAATTACTATTATGAATATTAAATTGTAAAGTTAATAAGTTAATTGAAATATAATAATAAATGATTATGTAATTGTACTTATACCGAAATAAAGTTTCTATAATCCATAGAAATGACTGTGTAGTTTACAAAACAAAATAGGTGAGATATTCTCTTTATGTGCATTTTACATATTTCTAATTTTTCCTATAGAAAATAGGGAAATATGCCAATGTCAAAAGAACAAAATAAAAATAATTTTGCATTTGCTGTTATATAACTAAAAGTTTTTCATAAGAACAACTTTGGCATTTCACCTGGAGCGGGCATCATTCTAGAAAATTGCACCCGCTTCTGGAAAAATCATGGTAAAGTTTCAGCTGTAACCACGTTCCACATTTTGTTGATGCGCAGGGATGATTTCTGGAAATTACCCAGTGAAAGCTTGGCACCTCCAAACGCACCGATAATCAGGACGATTAGCTTAACAGAATATTCCGGGTATAACAGTCGCAACTCCTTTATAATGACTTAATACCTCTCGTTCTTTTCATTCTCCTTGACTGTGATGTTCTTGTCGGCTGGTGCCGAAAATTCGATAACGAACATGGTTCGCTTCTCGAAGTCAAGTAGAACTATGTCAAGCCTCGAGATCGCTACAGAAACAATTCTCGAGAATATGAAGTTCTAGTATATGCGGCAGTTCTCATTTTCGACAATTGACTCTATTTCCCTGGGAGCGTTTACCGTAGCTGTATCAGGGCTAATGCCGTAAGAGAGACAGAGATGGTAATAATGCATTCTTAGTGCCACATTGTGCCTTTGGATGTACTTCGTTCCCGCATAAGTTGTATAACTAGATAGTATGTGTTCTAGGTGCTCGGGGTATACATGACACGCTCTGCAGCTATCATCGGGAATGTCTTGGCTTAAAATGTGGGACGGTATGCTCAACTTGAAATGACGCCGTCTTGACACGCCTAAATGAAACCATCCGTGTCCGACTTCAATCTGGGTGATTTGAGGAAAGCAAACGTTAGCTCATATGACATCGACTGATCCTTCACATTTCTGTGGAAGATGCCGAGCCTAATCTTGTCGAGGAGCTGTTCACGAAGGTTTTTCTCCTGTGCTTTCTAGATTCGGCCCTTTTCGATTGAGTACTCGGGATGAATAATGTTTGATGAATTTTGCTCACCCCTGATATTGAAGTCAAGGCCAAGTGTTGCAGCAGCCTTGTCCGCTATGCTTTGTACAGAAATGCTCCATTTCCCACTTCTTCGTGTTTCCTGATCATTTTAAGAAGAGGTTGTCGTCCATTTGCAACTATATGTGCTGCACCCAGAACAATCATGTTCTGAAGACATTCAGAAATCAGCAATCCGCGACCACCTTGACGACGTGAGATGCAAAGTCGTGGACCATGCGACTTAAGGTACATCATTTTGTTCGCGTGCATAACTTTTCGGGGCCCGATATCGATGGATCTCAGCTCGCCCTTCGGCCTTGAAACCACTCGAAATGAATAGACTACTACCGGAACGGCAAGCATGTTCGTTGCAGATACTTTGTTCCTCGCTGATAGTTCGGAGGACCTAATCTGTCAGATAAGACGTTTGTATCTGCATCAGAGAGCATTCCTAATAGTTTGTACGTCCTGAATGTGGCTTTGTAGCACGCTAAGGCATGTATAGGTCTCTTAGCGCCAAGGTGTCGTATAGCGCTTCTATCGGTGCGATCAGGGTCTTCGGGGATACCATTAAGTTTTCCTCTCTTCAAATCAACCTTGGCGCATTTTACTAACCCAAACTCCATTCCACTCTCTTGAGTGTACTCTTTGACGATCCCTAGAGCTAGATCTACTTGCTCTTTATTTTTAACATGGATCTTGAGATCATCCATGTAAAATAAATGAGTGACCTTGTGCTTTCGATTTACAGGTTTGCCGCAGAAGCACCCTTGGAAATGACGAAGTGCGAGAGATAGTGGCAATAGTGTGATGCAAAAGAGGAGAGAGTTCATGGTGTCGCCCTGAAAGACACCTATCTGGAAGGTGACGTTGTTAGTTGTCACACGATGTTTTCCAGATGAGATGGTAAATCTGGATTTCCAAAGCGGCATCAATCTTTCTATGCACCTCACGATGTGTGGATGAACCTTTAATCTTTCCATCAGACAGATGTTAAGTCTATGGGAGGTTGAATCGAAAGCTTTCCGGTAGTCAATCCAGGCCATCGATAGGTAGCGCTGGTAGGATTCTGCACATCTATCGATGAGCAGGTTCACCCGACAACCTGTTACGCCTTTCTTTGAGCCGAATTGTTCGTAAGCTGTAGCCACACAGGTTCGATTGTCCGAACAATCCTATCATTTAGGATGGCTGTGGAAATCTTGTAAAGCGTATCCAGAGAAGTTTTTGGTCTGGAATACTTAGGGTCAAACAAGTTGCCCTATACTTTTTTCAACTTCTCGGTAGTGATAGGTGGGCATTCCTCCGCAGATGTTATAAGGCACTGCACAGTCCCTTTGAGCTATTTATGCTCTTTGAGTTTCCTTTCAGTGGACGCTGGACTTCCTAAACTTCTCTCCAAAATGAGTCAAACTCCTCTGGTTTGGGCGGGGGTCGACTGTTACTGGAGGGTCCTGGAAGAGTCGAGATGGGTCAGAGAAAATGAACAGTTTTTCTCTTCCTCTGCTCTAGATTTCTCCTAGCTTCAGATAGTACCTGTATTCTGTCAACAATATGTTGCGTGATGGCATATACGTAGGAATAAATAGGGACTAGGCACACGCTCCCACACTATGGCGCGGGGATTAATGCCAAGTTACAATGGCGAGTCGACCACGTTGGCGTGCAAAGCATGGTGAGTAAAGGAGAAAAAGAGGACAGTCTGCTCCTTCTCTGGCAACACCGATTTAGCACACCAAGATAGCAGACCACCCTGCTCGTTGCTTTAACTTCACTGCGGCATGCCTAGTCCCCTCCTATTCCTATGTCCATGCTTGATGGTCTGCAGCTTTGACTTGTTGAGTGTGTGATTACATGACCGCAGTTCGTGCGCGATCTGTCGGACCCTGGCTGTGAACTTTTTGCCAAATGTTATGTAGTCAATTACACACTGAATGCGGAACGCGTACTGTCTTTCTCAATCTACTTTCTGTTGAATTGATGCATGCGTATTTTAATGTTATAATCGACCGTTGGTTTTGTGTAACGGTTTGCATCCGCCAAAGTTCTCGCTGCATCATACGCACTACAATTTATGTTCCACAGGTCAGAGTCTTAAAGCATAGCTCTTCCTCTATTAGATGCCTGCCCGTGGTTGGTTTCAGTGTCGTCTCTCTTTCTCTGTTGTCGACTTGTTCTGGATGCAGTAGAGTAGGCACCCGGCTTTTATAACCCCTTTTCCGGAGGTCATCTGCATGGTTACGCAGCCGCTGGTACAAGAAGTACGAGACCTGTGGATGTTTCTCGCACCACAGAGCATACAGTCGCACCATGTAACCTTTTCGTTCAGGGGGCATACGGCTATCGTAGCTCTGCAGCAGATCGTCCCTGAGTCGCATTGACTCTGTCTTGATTGACTTCCCCAACTCTAGGGTAGTCGGCATTGTTGTCTGATCCATTGTCGGGAGCCCTGTGCGTTTGATTGTTTTGAGCCGCATTTACTATAACTATGTTTGGTGTTATCATTGTTGTCCCACGAGCAGTCTGGGAAAAGGGTTCGTTCATCCTTGTAGAGCCCCGCATGCAATGATAAGGCTCTATATGAGGATAGCGCCTATGATATAGCCACCGGACGCGTTCTCAAGTTGCGGATACAGGGTCTCTATACTAAGAATTTCTGCTGAACATGGTTACGATAATTAATAAGTAGTCGCAGAAAATTGTCCATAGGTAGTCCCGAAGGAATTAACCCCCAACCGGAGGCGTAACAACCGTGCCAAAAGCTGAATGGAACCTGGGTGAGTTGTCTTAAACGGTAACTCTAGGATACCGGGCGACCTCTCAGAGTATGCAGCCTTATCCTTGCATGCGGGGCTCTAAAAGGATAAACAAATCCTTCTTCCTAGATGCTCGTGAGAACAACAATGATAACACCAAACATAGTTGTAAGTGCGGTTCAAAACAATCGATCGCGCAGAGCTCCCGACAATGGATCAGATAACAATGCCGACTACCCTAGAGTTGGTGGAGCCACTCAAGGCAGAGTCAATGCGATGGATTGGCGAAATTCCAATACCTTTTAGTGAACGGATCGACTCCGGGATGACCTGCTCGAGTGCTACGATGCCAGTATGGCTTCTGAGCGAAAAAGTTACATGGCGCGAATGCATGCTCTGTGAAGCGAAGAACATCTACAGCTCTTGCACTTTTCGCACCAACTGCTGCGAAAGCATGCCGATGACCTCCGAAAAAGGGGTTATATGAGCGGAGCGCCTACTCTACCGCAGCCAGAACAAGCCGGCAACACAGAAAGAGAGACGACACTGAGACCAACGCGGGCACGCATCCAATAGAGGAAGTAATATGATTTAGAACTAGGAGGAACATCGACATCCAGGTTTCTCTCAATCCCAAAGATCTGGCTAAACTGGATGATGAGCTTCGTGGAGACTTTTTTTAAGAGTCCGACATCTGGACCATCAATTGTAGTATGGATGATGCAGCGAGACCTTTGGCGGATGCAAACCGTAAAACAAAACCAATGGCCAATCATAACACCAAAAGACGCATACATCAATTCAGTACAAAGATAGGCTGGGTAAGACAGAACGCGTCCTGTATTCAGTGTGTGATTGACTACATAACATCTAGCAAGAAGTTCACTGCTACGGTCCGACAGTTCACGCACGAACTACGGATCCGTCATTACATACTCAACAAGTCAAAGCGTCTAACCATCATGCAGCATATTGTTGACACAATACGGGCACTATCTGACGCTAGGATAAGTCTAGAGCGGAGAGAGAGGTGGGTCAGAAAAATTGAATAGTTTTTCTCTGACCCATTTTTACTCTTCCGAGACCCTCCAGTTACTGTCCACCACTTTCTCAAACCAGAGGAGGTCGAGGCATTTTTGCGAGGAGCCTATACGAGCCCAGAATCCGTTGAATGGAGACACAAAGAACATAAATAGTTTCAAGTAGCTGTGCAGTGCTCTCATAATACCTGAGTAGGAATGTCCCCATCACTACCGAGAAGGTAAAAAAAGTATTAAGAGGAATGAAGAACTATTCCGCTCAAGGACCTCATGGTATCAAGACCTTCTGGTGGAAGAAATTTTCTTCAACCCACCTGCATCTGGCCCGCATTTTCACCTCATATCTAACTGTTCAAGGACATCATGGTATAAAGACCTTGTAGTGGAAGGAGTTTCCTTCAACCCACCTGCATCTGGTCCGCATTTTCACCTCATGACTAACGTCAAAAGAGCTTATTCCGAAGTAGTTGGTGGAAGGACATACAGTGCTCCTCTTGAAGATAGGCAACTTTCCTGACCCTGAAAATTACAAGTAAGAAACTTGTCTGAAAATGCTGCATAAGACCCTCACAGCTATCATGAATGATAGGATTGATCGGACAATCGGATCTGTGTGGCGAGAGATGTACGAACAACGCGACCTGAAGAAAGGCGTATCAGGATGTCGGGAGAACCTGCTCATCGATAGATGTGTCTGGCAAGACACAGCATCCTACCAGCGCTGTATATCTCTGAACATGAGCCCTGTCCTATTTTGCCCGGCATTATTGTGACTGTCTAATTCACTTCGCCATTCCCAAGGGTACTTCTGCGGTAAACCCGGATATCGAAAGCATAAGGTCACTCATGTATTTCACATTGATGATCTCAAGATCTATGTTTAAAAGAAAGAGGAACTAGATTTCCCTCTACGGATTGTCAAAGAGTACACTTGGGAGATTGTAATGGAGTTTGGGATTGAAAAAAGCACCAAGGTTAATTTGACGCAAGGACAACTTAATGGCATCCCCGAAAACCCTGAGGTCGTTGACACAAGCGCTGTACGACACCTTGGCGCTGTAGAGACCTATACGTACCTGGGCATGCCACAAAACTGCATTCAGGACGTAACATCTATAAAGAATGCTCTTCTATGCAGATACAAACGTCTTATCCGACAGATTTGGTCCTCCGAACTGTCAGCGAGGAACAAAGTGTCTGCCACGAATATGCTTGCCTTCCCGGTAGTACTCTATTCATTTAAATAGAGTACTTTAATGTGAGGGAGGTACATTTGAATAGAGAATGCACCTTAAGTCTTCTGTTCTGCGACTTTAGATCTCACGCCGTCAAGGTTGTCGCGGAATTCTGAATTTCGAATGTCTTCACAACAGGGTTATTCTAGGTGCAGTGTGCTGTACCCAGAATAATAGTCGCAAATGGACGAGATCATCTTCTTAAAATGGTCAGGAAACTAGAAGAAGTATGCAAAGGAGCGTTTCTGTACAAAGCAGCGAAGGAGGCTTCTGAAACACTTGGCCTTGACTTCAATAGCAGTGGCTAGCAAAATGCATGAAACATGATTCATCTCGAGTAATCTGTCCTGAAGGACCGCATCCATAAGGTGCATGAGAAAAACGTTCACTGACAGCTCCTCCACAAGAGGATGGGCGGCATTTTCCACAGAAATGTGAAGGATCAGTCGACGTCGTATGAGCTAACACTTGCTTTCCTTAAAGGGTTTTATTTTGGCGTGTCAAGACGGGTTCATTTCCACTATAGCTTACGTTCGCCACATTTTGAGCCCACACATTCCCGATGATAGCTGAAGAGCATGGCATGCACAGCCCGAGCACCTAGGACACATACTATCTAGTTTTCCAACTAATGCGGAAACGATGGACATCCAAAGGCACAATGTGGCACTAAGAATAAATTATTACCATCTCTGTCACTCATACGGCATTAGCCCTCATACCGCTCCGGTAAACGCTCCTGGGAAAATTCAGTCAATTTTCGAAAATGAGAATTGCCGCATATACTGGAACTTCATATTCTCGACAATTGTTTCTGTCGCGCACTCGAGGCCTGACATAGTTCTTCTTGACTTTGAGAAACAAACTATGTTCGTTATCGAATTTTCGGCGCCAGCTGACAAGAATACCACAGCAAAGAAGAACGAAAAGAAAGAGAGGTATGAAGAACTTAAAAGGTAGTTGCGACGGTTATACCGGGAATATTCTGTTAAGCTAGTCGTCCTGATCATCATCATTCTAAGCTGAAACAGAAAAAATCGTGTTAGAAGAAAGCAGCGCTGGCGGGAATCAAACACGAGTCTCCGGGGCAGCAGAACGGCGAAGTACGGCGCATATGACGTCATTCGGCAGCGAATTTCCTATTTTAAATGGGAATTATCGCAAAGCACTATATTGGCGTAGTTTTTCTTTGATACCACCTTACTATTGAGACAGATAATTTTCCTAACCTATTTTGCAACTTACCTTATGATAAAAAAATACCCGGAATTCTTCAATAAAACGAAAACGGTTCAATCATTCATCGATATTCATTGTATTCCCTTCGAAGTAATCTCCATTGCAGGCAATACACATATTCCAACGCTTCCTCTAATCTTCAAAACGCTTTTCATAGGCCGATTTTGGAATCGCCTTCAGCTCCTTCTGCGAATTCTCCTTTATCGCCTCAATCATCTCAAAACGCTTTCCGCGAAGTGGTAACTTGAATCGTGGGAATAGGAAAAAGTCACAAGGAGCCATGTCAGGTGAATACGGAGCTTGCGGAATTGTATGAACGTTGTTTTTGGTCAAATAGTCGCGTACAAGATGAGATATGTGAGCTGGTGCGGCTCAAGCTCACGGCCCAAGCCGCGCTTCAACTCATCTCATGCCCAAATGATCGTGCATAACGCTCTGCGTTGATCCGAACGTAAACCTAAGATCGGCTGCTATCTCCCTGATGCTCATATGACAATCTTTGGAGGACAATTTTCTTAACTTTTTCGATGTTTTCGTCGGTCACAGAGGTGGATGGACGACCGGAACGAGGCAAATCATCAACCACGGTACGGCCTGCTTCAAACTCTTCATACCACTAGTACGCTTGTGTTTTCGACGTTGTCGAGTCCCTGTAGGCTACCGTTAACATTTGCAACGCTTCTGCACATATCTTGTTAGAAACACAAAATTTGAATTTAGTTTTCCCTTGTAGTTTAAATAAAAATAATAAATATATTGTATAGAAAATTATCTGAAATACATATTTTCATATATTTCATAGAAAATAACACTGTTCAACAGAAAAAAGGAACATTTGTAGTATTAGTACAACATTTTGTAATTTTTGTGATAATATCTCCAACTGTTAAATACTTGTCGGCATCCTATGCTATACTATCAGCATTATTGTGGTTCTTATTTATACTTGGTGGCATTTTTTTAAATTTATCTGCTGTCAACCCCTCCCACTGTTGTTCAAATGCAAAAAAAAATCTCCAAATTTGAGCGAAATCGGTACATATTTAAGGGTCGCGCAAAGACCATGAAGTTTTCCATTGATTTAACATGATAAAAGTCATCTTTTTGTAAATCTATGATTTAAACGCGATATTCTATTACAAATAATTCGATATTTCAGTGTATTCTTTAGAATTCATCAGGGAATAAGAATCAACAATAAATTTTGAAGGCGAATGATCTTAAGCTACTCATATGGGTCCCCAAAGAAAACCCCATGAGTGACAAATTTCAATGCTACGTAATATTGCGGCTTATTAGCGCTGTTTGAAAGTTTTTCTTATGTAAATGATCATTAATCGGTAATTTAAGAATACTCAGTCATCTGTTAACTAATTTTCAATTGTTTAAACAGTTGTTTTTTTCAGGTAAGTCTCGAAATGAACGTATTTTCTAGACGATATGAGTTCTTTAATCAATGATGATAATGAAATAATTTGTTTAAATAATTTTAAAAACATTTAAATAATACGTGTATGTTCAAATATATAGTTTACCTGCAAAGAGTAGGAGAAACTTTTTATCTAACCAAATTTTCGATAGATTTCAATATTTTTAATTATTAATTTGTTTTCTAAAAATACTCGTAAATGTTTTAACGAATTTGAATCGCTTTAACAATTTGATTTTTTTAAATAGAATATGATATAAATATAATTGTAAAATCATTTTAAAGAATGATGTTATTTTTATAATTGATTAAGAACTCATAACGTCTAGTAAATACGTTCATTTCGCGACTTACCTGAAAAAACAAATGTTTAAACAAATTAAAATTCTCTACACAATCAAAAATTAGTTAATATATGACTGTTTATTCTTAAATGAACGATAATGATTATTTATGAAAAAAATCTCGAAACAGCGATTATAAAGTGCATATTAAGTAAAATTTAAATTTGTCACTTATGGGATTTTCTTTAGGGACCCATACGAGTGGCTCAAGGGCCCTGGAAATCGAATGTTATTATTATTATTATTATTATATCATTAAGCCGTTTCCCTTTCGGGGTAGGCGTGAATTGCTCGGTTGGATAGTAATTTCCCGCTCTTGCTTACCTTCTAGGACAGAAGGAGCAGAAGTGGATGACGTACACGTTACAGTTGCGTCGGGATTAGTTGCTTTAAGGAACCATGATCGTAGCTTCCGGAGCCTAAGACTTCTCTGATAATAACAGGAACAGACCAGCTAAAGTATAGTGGCATTCTGGGGTCAAATCCGGGTTGAGGCAGATTATTAGTGTATATCCGTGTGAAGGATCAAGAAATTTGAGTGAGAACAGAAACACGACACGTGAAAGTGTTGGTGCAAGATTCGAGCGCGATGCAAAAAAAACTCACCTCCCAACTTTGAGCTCCAAAAAATAATATTTCAATCATGGAGTAATGAGGATCTTTTCAATTCTATAAAAGAGATCTGCATTACTTAGAATCAATAAAAACCATAAAATCGTTTTTTTCGGTCCTAAGGCTGGCTTCTTCGTTCCACCTCACACATTACATTACTATGCTCACCAATAGAATTAAGAACAACCACCAAGGATGAAAGCAGTGTAAAAACAATCCTCATCTTTTTTGATTGAAGAAAACACTGATCAGATCATCAGATCATGTAATAAATAATACATATATATCCCATAGTCTTTATCTCTCAGATGATTGGCGTCAAGATTATCCTCAGATATAAACATTCAATTAGAGTCAGTCTCGACGAAAAATATGAATTCACGACATTCGATCATACTGATATTACAATTTATATAATCATTCACGTTTGAGCGCAATCATTATAAACTGATTTCGTTAATACTGATATAATAATTTAAATAATCTCTTACGTTTGGGAGCAATCCGCCATTTACGCGACATGGAAAATATCTACTCGTTACAGTGGAAAATCATCTTTCACAGTCCTTGAAACTATAATCGCCTGTATAAAACCTGATGACGATATCCTGAAGTTACAAGACTAACTTTACTAAAACAAATTACTTCCCGTCATCTGCTCAGAAAATATGCGAAGTTTATTGCATGGATACAGATTACTTCTGAGGAACAAAGTATCGAAAAAATCGACTATGAACCGTATCTAGGTATAAGAAGTATCCAGATGAATATATTTTCTGAGCTGAGACAGACTACCAAGATAGCAGAAGACCAGCTATTTTCGGAAAAGCCGAGGTATAACGTTGATTCTTAAATGAACAGCGCAAAATCCTCGGATTTGGATTTCATCGAAATTAATCTGCACCATTGTAAATCTGCGTCGGCCATCCTAAGCAGACATATTACAGTGGAACACACGACTTTCGCACTCATTGTGATTCTGATTCCGATTCAAAAACCCCAGTTACTGCAAAGTAGAGGTGAAGGGTATGAGCCGTAAATGCTGCTCTATAATTTACAATAGAACTGATGAAAACTTTAGGAAAGAGATTTACGTCAGAAAGGATATCGATTATATTTTCTTACCTAGGTTCTGTACCAAAGGCCTGGTATCGATTAAAATCAAACACCAAAGGGGAGGAAAACTTCATCCCCTTATGATTTGCTCAGCATATCTGCCGTTCGGTTCTATGGACCCGCCACCATCAGAGGAATGGAAATGTTTGGTAGATTACTGTAGTTCGAAAGGATGGTCACTGATTATTGGATGTGATGCGATTGCCAATCAGACAATATGGAAAAGTAAGTACATCAACAAGAAAGGTGAGTACCTTTTAGATTATCTCTCAACTACCGATTCAAATATAAATATAGCGAAGATCTTAGGTAGTCCTTGGCAATTATTCCTGGGATGATCAGATCAATTGATCAACACGAATTTTCTGTGCATACAGTGCAGAGGGCCGTACATAAATCTTATAAGGATAATTGCACTCTTCGTATTAGAAGACCAGGCAACTATGCTCCTTGGAGGAATTGTAGAATTCAGGCTTTGGAAAAAAACTATAAGACTATTTAATAGAGCCAGGAGAACTGAAAACTAGGACTTGTATAAGATTAGTGTAGCTAGACATACTAAGGAAATACAGTCGACTAAGAGGAACTCGTGAAAGGGGCATTGTGAGGGCATTCAAAATGTACCTGCTAGGGCAAAACTCCAGAAAGCATTAAAGAAAACCTCTTGCAAGTCACCTGAGGGCTTTTATTTTGCCCATAGATGACATGACAGAAGCGGATAGTGAAATCCTCGAACACCTTATGTAGGTACGCTTCTCTGGTTCTGAACCTGGTTGCCCATCGTAGTAGGGGACTCTTAGGCCAGATCATTAGACCAGTGAAGATGACTGGAGGATAGCATGCCAGATAACAGTTCTATGGGAAATCAAATGAGTCGTTCCAAATGATGAAAATTTCAAGAAATATTCATGCTAAAATGTTTAAAATTTGATTTTAAATTAATTGTTTCTGCCACAAACCCATTTTCGATAAGAAGTATCCTGATGAAAATCCTTTCCAAGCTATCCTCGGAAAGGCCGTGGGATAACGCTGATTCTTAAGTGAACAGTGTAAACTCCTCGGATTTTCATTTCATCCAGATTGTATTTTTGCCTGACAGTTTTTATATACGGGCGAAATTTGTATAAACCTTGTGTTACAAATATACAAGAAGCAGTTGTGTTTTAGATTTTCGAAGTGGTTTTGCAGAGCGTGCTCAATTCGGGCGTCGAACGAAATCGCTCGACGGGAAAGAAAAATTTCTTTTACATTAGATACAATGGAGACTGCTACCGATGGCGTCAACAGGCCAGGGTCGCCCGCAGCAATTCTTGCACTTGGTGCACTTGGAGCGCAAATGCAATTTTATGAAACAGGCTCCTCTAGCTAATGTTGTAGAAATTCATGGTTTGCCTTTTAAATTGGGGGAGGGCCTTCCAGCTGTTATGAATCAAATTGCAACCGCTTTGAATATTTCTTACTCCAAAGAGGGTCTTATTACTGTTTTTAGAACATGGCCCTATAAATTGAATGCTTCAGGTCAGTCCCGATCTCCGATTATAATTACGAGATTTAGTCAGCAAGACACTTGTTTTTGTTTTATTGAGAAACGTAAGAAAAAGCGAGATTTTTCGACAAAAAATATGAGGTGGTCTGGTGGGGAGGAAAGCATCCTCTATATTGGACAAACTTTGACAAAAAACTATGGTCTGATATACAGGGAGGCACTAAACTTGAAAAGAGCTAAGAAGATAAAGTTTCTATGGATTTCCTCTGGCAATATCTACTGTCGTAAGGAGGAAGGATCGCAAAGAATTATACTTTCTCATCTTCCCGATCTTGATGGATTTTTGACTGATGCATTTTATGAATTCGCGCCTTTAAATGTACCACGTTCTCCAAGGGAAACGGCCACAAAAAGAACCAGGAATAGTAGTATACAAGCTGAATTTCGCAAAATTCGGAATCTTGCTCAAACAAAAACCAGGGTCACTCACAACCAATTTAACTTTAACGCAGTCAGAAATGAAACCAAAAAAGAAATCATTTTTAAATCTTCTCAGGCGCTTGCGTTTAATTCAGCTAAAACAGGAATCTCCTGTTCAAAATTTCTCTGCTAGTCACTTCCTTACTACATTCATGTTAAAACCTATTACGACACAACTTACAACTGCCTCCTTCAATTTACCTTCGCAAACTTTTGATGAATATGATTCATTTTTTTCTGACATAACTCCTAAGACTTTCCTGAAGGAAGTAACAGAAGTTCATTCTAATGCGATCGGGATGGATGAAATCTCGATAAAAATGATCCAGTTATCTCTCCCAGTTATCTTCTCAATATTATTCAACATTTATAATGCATCTTTGATATGTGGTATTTTTTTACGTATATTGAAAAAGGCACTCATTTAACCGATACCTAAAATCACCAGTCCTACTTCCACTAAAGACTTCTGGCCAATTTCTATCCTCAAACCGTTATCACAGCCACTTGAACGAATTGTGCACAGGCAACTATCAAATTTTCTAGATACCAATGAATTATTAGACCCCATGAAATTGGACTTCAAAGCCAAACACAGTACACTCACAGCGTCCCTCAAAATCACTACTGATATTAAGCTGGCGATCGATAAAAAGGAGATTACGGTTGTGGTACTTTTTGATTTTTTGAAGGCTTCTCACACAGTGAGTAACAGTTTACTTTTACAAAAACTCAAATCATTTCAAATGTACAATTCAGTAATAAAGTGGTTAGCCTTCTATTTAAGTAATCTTTCACAAACTGTAAAGACTAGTAATACTGACATGTCTGAATGGGTGGACGTTAAGTGTGCGGTTCCGCAGGGGTCCACACTGACACCTACGCTTCTTAACTTGTATATCTCTGATCTTGGAAGTGATCTAAAATTTTGTAAGTATCTTAAATACGCTGAAAACTTCAAATTGTACCTTTTCGGAACTGCTGCAGAATTGAATAGACTTCTCAGTCAGATCCAAGAGGACATAGATCGGGTTGTGCTTTGCGCTAAAAATAATGGCCTTGCTTCGAATCCAGATAAAACTAACTCTATTATTTTTGGGCCTTCGGCTTGTCCCTTTGTGAATGCACTCGCTGACCTCCCTCCTTTGAGGGTTGACTCCTTACCTACGTCAACTCGGATTCTCCTAGTTAAGAGTTTGATTCTTCCGTTCTTTGATTACGAATGTATTTCTTACAACGATATAATGGATTAACTGAATGTACAATTATTATGTACAATTTACCAAAAATTGAACACATTACTCTCTATCGGAAGATAGAGTCCTCGGATTACCTGAAAGAGCTTCAACCTCGTTCGAAGTGGCGGTCTCGTTATCCCTTACTTGAAGTCGGTGACCTCACTTTTATTCGTGACGAAAATCCACCAGCTACCAAGTTTGGAATTGACTGATATAATTTATGAAGTACATTGTTTTACATTTGAGGAGGTACGATCACGAACTGTGAAAGCAGACACCATCAAAAACGCGAACTTGCTGCTTCTACGTTCAGATTATGAGGATTCAGTGTGTACTTGTCTGTATACACAACTTCTCTATGTGTAGTGTGCAATCATAGCCAAAAAACGTATCTCATGTCTGGCAGGAAATTAATTAATAAAACATTATACCCGTTGCGCAAAGTAGGACTTTGTTTTACGAGATCGGTAAAGTCATCACGACCCCCTGGCTCCGTGTCGTAATACTTCAAACAAAAATGAGGTAAACCAATTAACGTCTCAAAATAACGTTATTTTATTTAAAATCAAAATAAAACTGTTTTCAAAAGCATGCAAGGAATGATCGCTTTTCAAAGCATGTAGGGGAGAATGGGCCCAAGGCGAGACTTTTTTTTTACCCCTTCACAGTCAGGCGAAAAATAACATATCGTGCCAAAAAATGTTTCCAAAAAAATCACTACAGAATCACGTGATATTTGCAGGGTCAATGTTTATGGGGTGACTGAATCCAAATCTGAAATTGGATTTTCAAAATGCAAAATGGCGGATCCTGTTTCACGGACATCAATATTATTAAAAATGTACGGACCGTGATAAAATTGGTGATAATTAGGTTTTCGGGTTCGCTGAATCGAAATCTGGTGTTAGATTTCGAAAAGTCCAAATGGCAGAGCAAATATGGTGGACCACAATTATCAAAAATGTTTAGAACTTTATCATTTGTTTGACTCACTTCAGTTTTAGCGCTTATTCCGATTATTTTTTTATTACTAATATTCAGCTCACATGTAACATCAGATCACCAGTCAGTGATCCCAGTTACCTAAGTATCATCATGTCCGCCATATTGGATCCGCCATTTTCAATTTTGAGAATTAGTTTTTGGGATCGCTGAATCAAAATCTGATGCTTGACTATTTTTTTTTTTTATTTATTTAGTTGAAAACTAATTTTTTCAACTGCAAATTTATTTTTGGTTGGTTGAGAATTTTTTTTTATCAATTCAACGACTTAGTAAAAATATCTTTTCAACTTGAAAAGTCATGTGCATTGTTCAAAATTTGTATTTTTTGGTAAAAAATTAATCTTCTCGATTGGAAATTCATGTTCTCGTTTAAAAAATCAATTATTTAATTGAAATTTAACAATCTTGGGACAAAGTAACTGTTTTGTAGAAAATTCGTCTCTTCGGTTAAGGATTTCACTATTTCTTTAAAAATTCTTCTTTTTTGGACATTCAAATGGTTTTTATTTAAAATTCAAAAGAATCTCGTTTGAAATATCAATTATTACATTTGCCCTTGATAAATTATTCTACTTTGTCAAAAATTAAACAATTTTGTTAAAAAGTAATTTTTTGGTTGAAGATTACTAATTTTAGTTAAAAATACGTGTCTTTGATTGAAAATTTAACTATTTTGATTGAAAGTCGGTTTTTTAATTCAAACTAATTTTTTCACTGAAAAAACTATTCAATTTTTGGTGGAAAACTTTCGAAAATGCTTCTTTTTTGCGTAGAAAATAATTCTTCTGATTTTTTGGTAGAAAAGTCAACTATTTGGTTAGCAATCAACTTCCATAATGAAAATTCATATATTTTGTTGGAAATTCGTCTTTTTGTGTCTTTTTTTTTGAAAATTGATCTACTTGGTTGAAAATTTTATTTACTTGAAGTATTTTTGATGAAAATTCGTTTTTTTGTTTGTTTGTTTGTTTAAAACTAATTTTTCTACTTAAAATTTAATTATTTGATTTTTGTGGAAAATTAATCTTTTTTTGTTGAAAATGCATGTAATTGATTGAAAATGCGTCTTTTTCGGTAAAAAATTAATCTTCTCGGTTGAACATTAATGTTTTTGGTTGAAAGTTAGTAGAAAATGCAACCATTTGGTTAACAATTAGTTTCTATGTTAAAAGTTCATGTATTTTATTTAAAATTCGTTTTTTGGTTGAATTCAACTTTTTTTTGTTCCAAATTAAAATCTCTTTTCGTTGAATTATCAGCTATTGCATTTTTTATTGTGAAATCATCTCTTTCGTTCAACAATTAATATACTTTGTAAAAAATGAAACAATTTTGTTAAAAAGTCATCTTTTTAGCTGAAGATTTATATTTATAGTTAAGAATACGCATCTTTGGTCAAAATTGAGGTATTTTGTTTAAAATTATACTTTTTTCAGTTGAAAACTACTTTTTTTATTGAAAATTTATCAATTCAATTCTTGGTAGAAATTTCATTTTTTTTAGTGGAAAATAATTTTTTTTTTTTTGTGAATTGAACGACCTAGTCAAGAAATTCTGTGAGACATTTTGTAGTTGATAATTCAACTACTATGGTACAATATATATATATTTGATAATTCTTCTACCAAGAAGGACGACTTTTCAATAAAATATATGAATTTTTAACAAAAAAAAGATCAGTTTCATCCGAATAGTCGAATTCTCATTCCAAACGGACGAATCTTCAACAAAACAGGTGACTTTTCAAAAAAAAAATTACTTTTCCTCAAAATTGTTAAATTTGTTACAACCTTGATAAATTTTTCACCCAATAATCAAATTTTCATTCAAAAACATAAATTTTCATCCAAGAAGATTAATTTTTTTATCAAAAAATACGAATTTTCAACAAGATAAATTAATTATTATAGAAGCAGTTGCATTTTCAACTGAAAAAAATCAATTTTTAGTTAAATAGTTAAATTTTCAACCAGAAAGATGAATTTCCATGGAAAAAGATTAAGTTTCTACCGAAATAGAAAAATATGTTAAGTTTTAACTAACAACAAGTAAGAAAAATGTTCATCAAAAATGAAATAGCTGAATTTTTGAGTTGAGAAAAGTTAATTTCTCAAACAAAAATATAAGTTATCAATAAAAATACATGAATATTTAACAAAATATATGAATTTTTAACAAAAAAGGTATTTTTGAACCAAATAATTGAACATTCTACCAAAAAAATGACTTTTTTTCAAACCTGTTGAATTGTTTACAAAGTAGAATAACTTTAACCAATTAATTAAATTTACATCCAAAAACATAAACTTTCATTCAATTTTCTACCGAAAAATACGAATTTTCAACCATATAATTAATTTTCAATTATGTAGTTGAATTTTTCAACTACAAAGTATCAATTTTTCGTCAAATAAGTTAATTATGAAGTAAAAAATTGAATTTTCTAACAAAAAGATTGTTTTTCCAACAACAATAAAAATCAAATTTTCCAGAAAATACAAGAATTTTCAACCGAATAGATGAATTTTCAACGAAACAGTCCAATTTTCAATCAAAAATATGGATTTTCGATCAAAAATCTTAATTTTCTATAAAAAAAAGAAATTTCAACAAAATATAATAATTTATAACTAAGAAAGACAAATTCTCACAAAAAATGAATTAATTACATTTTTTATTTGAAAAAAATTAATTTTAATGAGAAAAAAACGAATTTTCAAGAAAATGGTTAAATTTTTAAGAAAAACTTTTCAAATGAAAATCGAAAATCTTCAACCAACAACAAAAAATTTGATTCTCCTACTATATAGATAAATTTTTTGCCGAATATTTGAATTTATACTAAAAACATGACTTTTTAACAAAGGAGGTTAATTTTTCACGAAAGAGACGAATTTTTAACAAAATACATGAATTTTCCATCAAGAATAATACATTTCTATCATAGAATGGAAAATTTCAAGTTTTAGATGAAAAAATAATTTTCAAACAAAAAACAAAAATTGTTTGAAAACTATTCGGATTAGCAGTTCGAATAGCGAAGCGGTTCAGCGAATTACCAAAGTAATTTTTGGAATTAAATAATTTGCTAAATAATATTTCATAAGAACGTGACAAGTAGAATTATAAGTAACCTTTCAAAGAATAAAAAGAACTTTTCTAAATTAAAATATAATGAAAATTATAATGTTTACATAAAGCGGAACAAAATACAGAAATATTCACATAACTACATTTAAATAAACAATTATAACTTAAGATATATTTTTATTGTTGACACTTACAATAGATTTCTCTTCTGAAATTTGTAGCAATAATCATTTTGCTAATTTTTTTCAATTTTATAAATCAAGTTTAGGTTCAAGTAATTTCAAACTTCACTAGAAACATCCTGAGGAAGAACAATCATCCAAACCCTGACTAAAATTAGGAAAACTTTATTAGTGCTTTTTGCTGGAAATTAGTAATTTTAATGAAAGAATTTCAATATAACATCAAAAAATTAAAAAAAAAAAACAGTTGACATTCCAAAAAATTTTAGCTTGTTTAAAATTTCTAGGTTTTTTCACCAGAAATTAGCATTAAAAAAATCATCATCAAGATGATAATTTTCTAACAATGTCAAGTAACATTAGCGGTTTATACAAAAAATTGGTATAACAAACAAAAATAATTATAATTTCGACAAGATTTCGAATGCACTCAATTTATAATTGTTTACAGTCTTAAGTTACGTTGGCTTTTTGCATCGAAAATTGGTATTTCAGAACAAAAATTATTATACATTAAATAAGATTCAGAATATTTGAACAATTTTGGATTATTGTCTGACTACTCTCGCGCTTCGCGCTCGGACATATTTAGTACTTGTACCAACCCACAAATTAAAATTTGCAAAATTATATTAACAATATTTTTTAAATATCTAACATTCACAAACATCAATTATGTTAAGCAGAAAAGGACAAAAATCAACAGCCAAGTTTATATTTTAGTTTTACATTTCTTTTCAAATACAATTAATGGTGTGGAAGAAGTTCGTCTACAATTACTGTTTCAAAATTACTTGAGATTGGGTGATCCCTGCCTGTAGGAGATTCCTCTATTTCTTCAGGCGTCATGTCTTCAACCTCGCCGCTGTACATATTTATTTTCACTCGAGTTCCCATCCGAGATCGGGAGGTATTATTGTCGTTATATATTGCACGAAGTTTTCTATTGCCATCCACTATTGCAAATACATCACCATCGGAAGTTGATAATACAGTTTGTTCTTCTCTTGGTATGAGCATATTGACCAGATATCTTTCTTTCCAGTGAATTGCTTTATCGCGTGGAAAAGTGTATTTTCGAATTTCGAATAACCGGTTTGGATTCTTGTGGGGAATAAGCCGCACAAATCTAAGCTGTTCAGGTTTAATTCGATATAGGCGTAAAGAATAGCGACTGGCAGGAGGAGACCTGGACCTGCCACGAAGAGATGGCTTGACAGGAGGAGAATTGACTAGAGAACCCGAAGAATCAGGTCTAACAGTTGGAAGAGAACTTCCAGGAGGATGATTCTTGTCAGGAGAATTGGAAGTTCCGGAGCGAGGAACACCAGGGATAGGGGCGCCATTAGGTAAGCATTCGAACTCTGAACTCAAATCTGCAAGAAGAAACATAGGATTTAATTTTCGTGGTGTATTCTCTTCTGGTATACGTATAGTGCTGAATTTTGATTGTCTGTCGGCACATTTTTCTCTTCCAGGGGAAGAAGCACCTAACTGCATTTCGTCAACAGAAATCGCGTAATTATATGCAGGTAGGCAAGAAGTGATTGTGATTTTAATTTAAATAATTGTTCAAAACAGTGTTTACTATTTGAAAGTATGTTAACGTCCGATATTTTAAGTTTTAATTAATTGAACTTCCATATTTCAAGATTAATTCGAACAAATAATAATATAAATCATAATATTAATAACAACAAGAGACCAGTAAAGGAATAGTGTCATTCTCGGTTCATATCTGGGTTGAGGCAGATTATTTTCTTATTCTGCAAAACATTATTTGTTCCACTTAATCGCTAAACATCGAATTACAACGAATTAAAATTCAACAATTTGGACGCTAACATGCTTTACAATGGTACAAAATCTTGCAAAAATTATTTACTGTTAAAACATTGTTATATTCAGTAGAATAGTTTGATTAAGTTTCAACGTTTATTTAATCAGAAGAACTCATATGTGTTCGTTCCATAAGTTAATCAAGTCTTAGTAAGAGTGTGGTGTTGTGGGGTGGGGCGCTCAGAGAAATTCTCATTTTAGATTTTTATTTTATCTTATTTTTATTTTATTTGCTTACTCTTTTATTTCAGAAAAAGCCTTACGTAATATACTGTTTACCCCCAGACATTTTACCATATTAGGTTAGGTTTTCACAGTTGGGAGTGTCCCATATGGTACGAATTTCCTACGAGTATGATAAGATTAAATTCTTACTCATTTCGGATGCACTCTCATAATGTTTGAAAGAGAATTCTACTCAAAATTATAGATATATGTGACGTGAAGTGAAGAAACCAGCCTTAGGACCAAAAACGAGTTTACGAGAAAAGGCAGATCAAAATGTACGATGACAATGAATAATAATCATATCAAGTGTTATTTTCATGTTTTATTACGACTTATAAAACAAAATTTAAAAATTCCTGGTAAAACTATCAGGATAAACTCTTTAATACTGCGCATTAAGTGGTGATCAACCGGGCTAAACGCATTAAAGCTTCGAGGAATCACAAAAACGCAACGCAAAAAAAAACCTCCCAACTTTAAGCTCCAGAAAATTCAATTTTAATCGTGGAGCAATGGGGATTTTTTAATTAGATATGGGAAATCTTCATTATTTAGAATCAATGAGGACCATAAAATCGATTTTTCGGTAGTAAGGCTGAATTATTTGTTCCACGTCATACATTATATGAATATATTTACCAATAAAATTAAGAATAACCACGAAGTATAAAACGAGTGTTGAAACAACCCTCATCTTTTCTGATCAGAGAAACAACTAATTAGATCTTAAGATTATATAATACATATATATCCTATCGTTATCTTGCGGTGTCAGTCTTGACGAAAAATATGAATTTACTACATTCGTTGAAACTGATATCATAATTCATATAATCTTTCACGTTTGAGCGCAATCCTCAGGTACATTACATGAAAAATTTATACAACAGCCCATGTAAAGCTTTACAAATAAATTTAGATTCTAAAAAATATGATCAAAGAATTGGAAAAATAATTTTCTTCTTTTCTCATTTTGCTTCGTTTTAAAGATTTTTTAGAAAGAAAAAAAAGTTTTCTTGAAAGGAATTATTGTTGCACAGTGCAGCGTAGCGAGACATTAAGGTTTAAAAAGCTCCAGATAGTGTACTTCTTAACGAATTTTAAAGTTTATTTGTTCAAACTGAAACTGATTTAATTTGGAAGAAGTACACGCAGACCGATTTTATTTAAAGAATGTCATTAATTTGTTACACGAGCTGAAAAATGCTACCTAATTTCCTCTGTTTATTGATATTTTCTCAAAAACACATACAATTAGCACATTTAGTCTCTGCGGAGAAGAATTTCATTATACAGTGAAAACTCTCCTATTCCCCTGACCTTGGAATGAAACGATTGGAAACGATTTTTTTATTCCCTAGCTGAAGGGGGCCCCACCCTTACCTTGCCGGAAAGCGCGGGTGATTTGAAATCAATAATAAATACAATTTACGTGACAAAGACCGCATTATTTCTCATAGATTTTTTTTTCTATCAGGTTCAATGAGGTCTTTCGTGAAGGGGGGACAAACCATCTTCTGTATGTTATAAAACTGAATCAGCATTAGTAGATTCTAGATTGAAGTATGCTGGAAATATTAGCTGATGTCAGAAATGATGTTTATTTCTTCAGCTATGAAAAAATTCACCCCAAAAAGAATATAAAGGATCATTTTTGTTGCAGATTATGATATTGTTCCAGGAGGGTAAACAACTTTACTATGGTTTTTAATTATAATCCCAAAATTCTGGTAAATTCGTTGAAACTAGTTCCTACCATTCCTGACGTCCCAAGTACAAAGACTCCCAAATTCTTAGTTATATACTTCTCAATATTTCGTAACGATTTGTTGAGAATATTATCCGTTAATAATTAATAATAATAATAATTTAAATAATATTTTCGTTGTAACCATCTTACGTCTGAGAAATTATTTTTTTCAACATTACTTGTTCTTATTATTTACTATTACTCTCTTTACTTTTGAAATTTTTTTCCAATTTTAATTGAGTGATTAATGAGATTAATGAGTAATTAATTAATTGAGCGATAAATGCTACGTAAGAAAGTCTTATAGACTTGTTATCTTATTTAAGATGTACTAAGCAAAGTAGTTTTTTCGTAGGTCGAAAGAGATTCAAACTTAAAATTTACGTAAATTGTGGATTTAGTACTTCTCCGCGCATATTTGTTAAATTTTGTCTCGGTTGATCCTGTAAATGTTGATGATTTGAAAAATGCTATTTATACCATAGCGAGATACGAAATAATTTTGAAAATTCTCCCATATATTTTATATTAAAATTTATGGAGTCTTCACAGTAAAAAAAGAAGACTTAAAAATGTTACACCTTAAATTCAGAAATGTACTTAAATTCAGCAAAAATTTGCTATTAAGAAGGTCAATATCAGATCTTCAGAATTCAATCATACGTTTTCTTAAACTCAGATAAACTTTACTTGAATTTAGATAAATTTGTGCTTAATTGAAGTTAATCTCTGAATTTAAGTACATTTCTGAATTTAAGTTATAACATTTTTAGGTATTCTTTTTTACTGCGATTGTGTCTAGAATGTTGCAACAAGATTATACATATGTCAAAATGAACCAATTTTGAAACATTTTTAAAGTTGATATGTAGTTAAATGCACAATAGAGTTGAAATCAACATTATCTTGTAAAAAGTTATCGATTTACATAATGCAAACATGCTATTTAATGAATTATTTCAACAAATTTGCAATAAGATTGAACCCTCAGTTGTTGCTGTGTTTGAAAAGTATCCTACATTTTCAAGAAAGATAAAAACTTATTGCAGAATCTTCTGTGGAGCACATAATTTGGACCAGAGTCTAATCATTGCACTATTTTTACTTTCATTATCTTTTAAGAAATTTTAATGTTTTGTTGATTTTTGAACTTTATTTACCCTGCACGAAAAAAATTACTCGTACTAGGGTTACGTCAAGATGATTGCGTACGGATATTCATGGACATCTAGGTTTGAAGTAACTATAATATCATGTTCTTTTTTCGTATTTATTATTGCAAAATTACTTATAATATTTCAGAAGTATTTTTAGCCACTTTGTTATTAATATTGAGTTTTGTCTAAACTCTGAATTCTTTATGTTTGCATTTTGCAAAACGAATTTTTTCGAATTTAAGAATATCTATTCCAAGTGAAATTCTTCGCTTATTCCTGAACATTATTATTTAAAAATAGACAGCTTATTATATACTTCAATTACGTTGGTTTTAAAATTTTCGTAATGTTAAATGTTCTAAGGATTCCTGTCAAACTTGAGTTTTTGAGCTTATAATTTTTTTTTATCTTATAGGTTTTTTTTTACTTCGATTAACTAAATGGAATCTACAAACTTGTTTTAACCAATTTTGAATTGTTATTATTGAACATGGCTATTATTTAGCTTTCATTTTTTACCTAATAATTGACTTTTAATGAAAAAATGGTAAACATTGTTCCACTATAATCAAAATTAACTATAAAATTAAAAGAAAGGGCTAAATACTTGCGCGTTGAAACCTCATTGTTTAAATAATGCTCTAAAAATGAGAAAAAAAACCTCATTGTCTGCAATTTTAATCAAACTTATTTTGTTATATGAGCGATTTGCGAATAGATTTCAATTTTGGGTTTCGAAATGCGAGTGAATTGAAGTTCTAAATAATGCAATAATTGTTATCAGTTTTCATATATATATATATATATGTGCTAGGATGTACGTTATAAATTGTGAAAGCTGTTTGACCTAGATTATACATTTCTAAAATTAATTTATGTTTAAATTATTCATTTCCTTAAAGTACATTATTACAAAGATTTAGGGCTGATTTTTGAAGGCTTAGCGGGTCAAAATGATCCAGAAAAAGTTTTTGGGCATGTGCAAAAGTTTTTTTTGCATTCAAATTGTTTTTTAAATTTAAAAAAATTTGCTTGAATTTTTTTTTGAAAATTTGTTTTAAAACTTTTTTTTTTAATTTGTTTACAGTTTTTTTCTAAATTTGAATTCTACAACATTTGTTTGAAAGTTTTCTTTGAATTTTTTTTCAGAATTTTGTTTGATAAAGAAAAGAAAAGAAGTTTGTGAAGACTTTTTTGAAAAAAGTACCTTTGAGACATTTTTTCTGTCTCTACAGGTATGAAAATGAGTTTTCTGTATCTTCAATGCAGTTTTGAACCTTTTACGAGCGTATACAATAAAAGTCTTCGGAGTTGTTAGACTTCGGCATTGTTATTTTTCATCTTTCAAGTTCAATTTACACAATTCTTTTTAATAATCCCAACATTGAAAAAGGGGTTTACTCCATAAACCCTACCAATTTTGAGGGGACTTTAAAAAAGAAATTCTCTTTCGTTTGTTTCTTTTTTTTTAGGCTTCGGAGTTGTTATTTCAGGTTCAAACCATAGTTTTTTGCGTGATCTCGAACGGCTTAAGAAGATTTAATCAATTTTAATATCATATGTCGTCTCAAATTTGTTTTATTAATAGAGGCTTCGAAATTGTTAACAAACCGAGACATATAAGCCAATATTAGAAAAAAATGTTATCAGTTCTGTCACATTTCAAATATGTGAATTAGTAGAGAGGAACCCGCGAAACAGCTAAAAACTGACAAGTTCATTTCAAAAACGGTATGCCTATCTGTATTTTGTTGTACTTTATCTATCTAAGGCTGATGGAAATTAAGACGCATCCATATTTAGAATCTAGTAACCTTGGACTTTGACTTCCTGAATTTTTTTTTTAACATTCTCACTATCAATGACACTATACTCTGAAACTTGACCCCTGCTAATTTTTTCGCATTCACTATTTATAAGTAGTTAATATAATGCGACATACTTTGAGAATGAGCACAATGCGATTGAGTCTCTTAAGAATTTCCAAGGTTCTGGATTCATCGAGTCCTTCGAAGGAACTTGATTGGTTCAATATTGTTTCTTGGTCCCTCAAATTCTCTTGAACATTATCTGTGGTGAAGAGTACCCTGACCGAGTCCAGCTCGAAAATAATTTGCTTGAACCACAACTCATATGCTGCATTGAAAGAAATTAAATCATCAATTTTATGTGCATATTTACAGTAGAAGAATGCAAGGAAATCATTCCCTTCTGGTTATTATTTATTTATATGGATTTACTATTATTTCTACCTTGATGAGTAACAATAAAGAGATGTTCATCATGCACTTCTTTATTGTACTCTGCACTCAATAAGCGTTGAGCCGAAAGGATCTTCTCTAAGTGGAGGTATTCTCCATAAAGAAGGCCTGGGCCCTCTGTTAGCGTTTCACCATCTTGGCCAAAATCCTCGCTGAAAAAGATGTACGGTTCTTTTTAGAAAGAGGAAATGTCCCGTAATTTAGCATTTCTTGAGTAAACTTATTTAAAAACGACTGCATTTTGTTTTAATATTTAATTTTCATAAAAGCTTGATGAAGTCACTTAGAAAAATAAGTTGAAAAACTTACGTTCTATTTCCAAGCGGACAGGCCATAGTCAATGAAATAAAACTTTGTATTGGTGAATGCACTGCTATTGATGATAAAAGCACAGATTTTGATTTATATTAATCACTATCGCGTCATTATTTCGTATTTGCGGATTGTGTTCCGTCTATTGATAAAAATATGAAGCTTGATGTTTAGTCAACATTTGTATCACCAAATTATGTTGAATGCGGTATTAATAGCTGTAGTCCAAGAGACGGTCAATGTAAGACTAACGTATGAACGGGAAAGCTCGCGCACGTCTCTTTATAAAGCAAATCTGAAGGGTGGAATAGAAAAAGGGCCTAAGTGCTATTCTTTCAAAAATTGGTGTACTAACTCAAACATTCACATAATCTTTATATTTATTTATTCAGAATTTATTCAAAATATATATTAAAAAATTACTTTTTCTCTCGCCTAAGCCACTAACATATTTCAAAAGTACTTTCTTAATTATTGAAATTTCTATTTGATTTATTACATTGTTTCCCAGGTACTGCAAATATAATTCAAGGCTAGTAATTATTATGATAACCTTACCCAATTATATCGATAAATTTGTCGGTAAAAGTAAATGAAACTGTTTTTACAGAAAATTGTAATATTACTTGTTTTCCATTTGAGATAATTGAAAAATTATCGTAATCAATGTCAAAATCTCCTTCCTTCAGTTTCCTACAGAATTTGATATTTGAAATCTTGTCAAGTGTGGACATTTGTGGTCAACATTTTTGTAGAAGAAAACATGCGATCTAAAATACTGTAGAATTCACTATCAGATCGATATATCAGCATACTTTCTAATTTTCTCAATTACCTTTGGACAAATATATTTTTCTACTATTATTGTGCTTCGAGAAAAATGTTTGGCTTAAATATCAAAACGGTTCGATTGCTGTAGATTCAATCAAATTTTTGTTTGTCCCAATAAAAATGTTTTTCTTTCAACAAACCTTCTGTTAAACCAATACAAATCAGGTTGACCTAATCAAAACCGAGATTTTGTGGACCAATAAAACTTTTCTTATTGCAACAAAAGTTTGTTGGAAAGAACCAAAATTTTTTTATCACAAAACACAAATTTTGCTGCCTCTGATGCAACTGAATTATTTTGTTTTCTGAACTAAAATTTCTTCTCATTTTTATACAAAAAGATCTTGTAAATAATCATAATTATTTTTATACCGTTTTAGGTTTCAAGTTTTCCTCCTACCAATTATTCAAGAAAAAGAAAGGATATTAAAAATTATAAGAGCATTTTTTTTATCATTAGTTTATTTTTGTAATACAGAAACAATTTATCCTCGCGAAACAGATTGTTTTTGATTATATAAGAAGTTGCTCTACATTCAAGGAGATGTCGCGGTGAGTGCAATCTTCAATAAGTTTTGATAAATAGAATATGAGATCATTGTCGAAGTCGTTTTGGTAATTAAATGCTTTTCTTTAATTCCCTTTATTTAACAGAAGCCAAATTAAAATAAATTTCAAAATTTAGTATATTGAATATATCATAAAACAAAAAAAAATGTTGTATTTCCAATATTAAAAAGGTTGTCCTTATACTTACAGCTAAAACGATTTTAAGTGCAGGATATTTTCTCTCGCCGAGTATCAATTGTATGTCGTTGATTGATTCGTTGAACAAAAGTTTTTCATAAGTAGTTCATCTACTTTCTTTCACTGTGTGAAGAGATTTGTAGATTAAATTTGTCGATTTTTTTTCATTTAAATCTTTTAATTCTAATTCAATTGTTACATTTTTTGTGGGTAAATTAGTGGTCATCCGTTGGTAGCTCTGAAATCTGATTAACAGTATTGTAGGTCCAAAGATAATATTTGATTTTTGTGAATACTTTCAACTTTTCTTCTACGAGTAATTTTTCCATTGTAAAGCCCCAAGATTGAAATCGCAAATTCAAAATTGGTAGATGTCTGTTCTGAATGTAGAACTATCCAAACAAAATTGATACATATGGTTTGTTATTTGAATTTCTGCACCTCGTGCTAGTATTTTTCATCTGGACTGTGCTTTTGTTGGATGAAGAAAAAGCAAAAACGTTTGACGTCCAATTTCGTTTACCTCCAATTGCTAGAAAAATTAGAATGCGATCACATATCCTCCATTCAACCGTTTACAATTATTTTTTTCCGGACATTTCGAAATATCTGAAACATTTTTTTATAGATTTAATTAACACGTTGGTTTACCGAGGGGATTTCTCCACAATAATTAATATTTTTTGCTAAAACTTTGGGAACTGGTAACGAACATAAGAACGATATTTGTGTACTCTTCTTTTTCAGAAGTTAAAAATAAGAAAGTTCGGTAAGAAAGGAATAAGAAAGATGAGTACACATATGTCTAGTTTTATGTTCTTTATCATTGCTAAAGTTTCAGCAGAAAATATTTATTATTTTGGAGAAGAACTTAGAGAAACTAATATGCCTCATATGATACATACTTGTATTATTAGGAGAGACCGGGGCGAGATGACCATAGTTGTCATTTTCATTAAAATATTTAAAATCTATAGTTATTTTTGAAAATGTAAATGGTTTTATAAATTCTGTGAGCCTTCATGTGTCAATTTCATGAAAGACAAAGTGTTCCAAAAATAGTAATTGCGATAAAAATATGAAAATTATAAATTATGCACAGCTCTCGTCTCATCCTATGCTCTGGGGCGAAAACGTATTGGGGCGAGATGAAAAACCTCAACTATTTATTAGCTTTTGGTAATAGAAAATTATTTGTCGTATTTTTTACGAAAATCTTCATCTTCTATGAAAAAGTACTAATTGAAACAGCTAAACTAAGAAATAAATGATTAATTTTGATCTAAACATTAAAATAAGCCACAGAATCCTAGTCTATGGTAATTAGGGACAACTCATAAGTCAATAATGTTACAGTTTGATGTCACATAGTTCTAACATCAGAAATTACGAGCCGATATCGCTTTAGTTTTTCATTACTTGTGAGTTATTTGTATTTTCAATGAAATACATAAGGAAAATAGATCAATGTAACGTGTGTAGCATGAAAATTCAGACAAGAGAAAAAAAATTATTAGCATTAGAAATAAATTAATTTTGGACACTTTATATTAAAAGATGTAGAATTTAAGAGAAAAAAGAAAAGTTCTTACCAAAAACTGCACAACTGGCCTTTGCGTTATCTGGTCCTTCATTTAGTAAGTATTGATATCCATCAATACTTACTTCAGTAGATCCTTCAGCTGACCTTTGCATCTTAAATAATACTTGCGGTTGATTCAGTCAGCACCTTTGTATTGAGGGTTTTTAAAAACTATCACTATTGTCAGCAGTCGCATAAATTCTCTTTCTCTCATCATATCTGGTCAGCTCTGCTTCCTTGAGGTGCATATTTGATCGGCATTTCAGATTAATAAAACCTAGATCTAGCTCTGTTCAGGTGCATATCTTCCGGAATCTGACGTGCCTTATACGAAAATTATGAAATTTTATGCAAACGACTTTTAAAGTTTGAAATATTTTACAAAAAAAAACAAAAAAACATTGAATTGTAACGAGGGAAACATGATGAGATGATACTATTTTATGCTGTGAATAGTTATAAGAAAGTATAATTATTTTCATGTTTCAGATACTTAAAAATGTACGTTTGCTTGATAGTATGTAGCGTCAGGACTAGAATCAGGTTTAACATAGAAAAACATCCTATGTATTTCATTTGAGAGAAAACAATACATTCACTTTCAAAATGTACAGTATTACAAAATTATACTTGAATCTAAGAAGATAATTGAGTGTTGGTCAAAAATTGAACTCATGTATACGCAACAAGATATAGCAATTCTTTTTTATGGAGCTTAAAAGTTAACTGTTTGAAAGGTTCTACATCTTTTTTTCATTGTCTAATCAATGTGACACCGCCAAATTTCACAAAAATGAGGAAAGTCATTTCTTATAGAAACTAACTTGACGTTTTTATTTGAAACGTAATGCGACAGCTCCTTGATTGGCATACCTAAGATCTCAAAAATACTGAAACTTTGAATCAAACATCTTTCCTATTTCATTATAATAAATTCGTATTTGTATTTTTGGATCATTGAATAAAATTAATGGTATCTAATATTTAGACTATTTGCCTCTAAATTTTCACCATTTATGTTATTTTCTTTGGTAACTTTATTCTTGACAGTTATGTCCCAGGCGTCTCATTGCATGATTGATATCTTAAATTTGATTAATTATGACTTTAAGATTTCCCATGTTTGTATAGTAATGTATAGTAATGAGTAATGGGAATTTCGAGAATATTTTGAGCATCGAAATTTTGAACATTTACATCAGCCCCATTTCTTAAAAGAATGCCTACATATGATGATTGACCTAAGATACGCATACGTTAAAGAGGTGTAAGACGTATTTGAGACGTACGGTTTATGTGTGCTTCACTACCTATCAGAATTTTCAGAATTATTACATTAGTTTGTGCATAAAAATGCATGTTGCATCGCTTTCATCAACAGCATTTAATCAGCTCCATGATCCAGAAGGCCCGGCGCGTTTGACCAGGCTACCGGACGCATCACCAGGTTGCGGATAGGGGGCCCTGTACTGAAGGTTTCTGCTGAATACGGTTACATAACTCAATACGCAGTCGCGCATAATGGTCCAGGGATGGTCCCGAAGGAATAATCTCCAAGCCAAGGCGTTAACAACCGTGCTGAAGGCTGAATGTGCGAACGACATGAAGTCAAATCAAAAGCAAAACTTGGAAATCAGTTGTAGTGGGGAGTTGGAGTTGTCCGGTTTTTTGGACAAATGAGACGGCGGAGGAGTGTGTCAACCTGATCTGGAAGCTGGTGGGTATTCTAGAGAAAATGGAGTACTCCTGCGGTCCGAAAAGAAATATGTACAAGCCAATCACAACGGGGCTAGAAGGAGGAGATCTAGAGACGCGCACGACCAAAAGCGGTGCTGGTAAAATCGGCTCAGAGACACAGTTACGCGCATGTACTCAAGGACCTGCAAAATAGGATGAAGCCCGACATCCTTGATGTTAAAATCAAGAGTGTAAGGCAGATGAGAAGCGGCGATGTCCTCGTAGATGTACGAAGCGAGGCAGATGGCAGTTCCGACAGTCAGAAAGAGGGGAAACGTACGGGAGCTCGTTCCCTGCACCAAAGTCGAGATCTTAGACCAAAACCTAAAGGCCTTTGTGGAGCTCAGTAAGGAGCTGGATGCAAAGCTAATCCGCGCAGGACACCGAAAGGTGGCACGGATCTCCTGCAGAGTCCGTAATAAGATGGAAACCACGAGGTGTTGTTGCTGTCACGGTCACAATCACCTGTCAGCGAAATACGAAGGCCCTGATGGGGTAAGTTTTGCTGGAGATGCGGCGAAGAGGGACGCAGGGCTGTGGATTGCACCAGCGCATCACATTGCTACCTCTGCACTAAAAAAGAGGGAGGACCCCGGACAGACCCTCTTTCGGGGACAACAAGATGTCGAATGCCGACAAGCTCGATGTGCAACGCTGTCGCGCTGCTGAGCACGTTGCGTACATCTTGGTTGAGGCATAAACCCGAGTAAGAGTATATACAACATCCGGCACCAAATACAAAAGAAAACCGGCAGGCACTCAACAGTAAAGAACACAAAACCCCCTACAGTAATGCGAAAGCGGTTCCGATGATGATTTCTGCCAACAAGGAAAGGGTGGTGTTTTTTAGTGGGTAAAACCCCGCACTCTTGAAAAGTGTGGACCAGTCTCGTGTGTCTTGTTTAAGATTTTTCACTATATCTCATGAAAAAAATTGTCCAGGAGGAGTGTCATGATTTCTGGTCCAAATTTATGAATACTTACCACATAGCGAATTGGCGCTGAACATTTATAATTTTTTATATTGACGGATGCTCCTTTACAATTTGCAAGGGTAAAAATTACAAAGTTTTCATTTGCAAATTTTACTCTCTATTATACTTCGACCTCTATAAATTTTGGACACCATCGGCAGGGCCTGCCATTTTCAGGAAACAAGTAGATAGGTCAGAACCAAACAGTTGACACCTGCTAAAACGGAGAAAAATGTAAGGTCAGTCTGGCCATCTTGATGTGCAGACTGACTATATTTGAGGGTTAACTATAGAATAGCCTTCTATATGGCTAAAGCCACTATCTCTAGAAGGTTAAAAAAAGAGGTTCAAATTGATCATCTCAAAGAGTCGACTTGGTTATCTTGGACGGTCGACTTAACCATGACAGAGAACCAAACTGATAATCACAGAGGGCCGAACTGATCATCATAGAGGATCGATTTGATCATTTTGGCTGGTCGACTGGATCAACATGTTTTGCCCTTTTTTGGCCTACTTTGTACATATATGTGAGATTCCAGTCTCTCTCTTATGAGAAACTGGAAATTATAAAATTAAAGCTTGCCTGGAGAAAATTTGTGAGCATCTTATGAAGGCCAGCACATAAACATTTCTTCTGACAGTCGAGCAGCACTTAAGGCTCTTACACATGAAGAGTTTACTTCCAAGCTAGACTGGAGTTTGCTTTCCAGATCTTCTTAAGATTGCCGATAAAAATGGGTCAGTCTGATCTGGGTTTCCGGCCATGAAGATATTGAAGGTAATGAGAGAGCAGATGGACTGGCTAAGACGGGAGCTTCACAGCCCCTGATTGACCCGAAACTTTACTGCGGTATCTCATATGCATCGTCAATGCAGCCATTTACCATGGAACCAAAGAAATGGTGTATTCTAAGAATTTTATACCTGGTAAATGTAAATACTAAGAGGACTAATGATCTCTTGAACATAAAAAGAAGGCAGATTAATGTTGTAGTAGGGATGCTTGCTGGACACTGCCGACTAAGAAAACACTTGACCAACATGAGAATCGAACCAGAAGACTTTTATGACATCTTTTGCAAATCAGTGTATGCCTTTATGGTAAAGACTGACCTTATGGGAGATAGTTCAATTTGAGGATATAGTAAAATAGGTTTTACCGTAGTACTATGGGCAGGTTTTGCCCATAGCACTACCGTAAATATATAATCATAATAATGTGACTAATAAAACTTATAAAATCTTTGTGGCTTCTCGAGATATGTCTAAAATGTCCAAGCATGTCTACGTCAAGCTTGAGTCGTCTATCACCGCTTTTGTTTGACCCAATTAAACATTATATAATGTACTATATAATATATAATATATATATAATATACAATGTACCATAAATAAGCGCTTAGCGCTTAGTGGATGATATACATGATTAATACAATAGCACTTGACACTGACCTTATTTAAGGACTGTTGCTGACCTCTAACAATCATCCTTAGAGAAGTAATCATCTCTAGTAAGAACCATGCACTGCATACACATCACTGTATCCAACTCAACGTTAATAGTCTCAATAAATAATATTTAATAGGGTTAATTATTAGCTGTAGCGTATCAGCCAGCGTGGCTGCCAAGGTTGCAGTGTTGGAACATCAGGCAATCACTATACCATCTGAGCCACGATGATTCCCTGAACAATTTTTTGTTAACAAATGAAATGCCTTTTAATTAGATATATTAAATTTGTTTAGATTAATGTCTTTTTTTTAGAAAAATTTTTCATGCCGCGCAATAGTCCAAATATTGTTTTCATATTACAAGGAGAAGAATATGTTTCGGTCAACGCGAAAAGTGTTCCGAGTGAAGTTTGTAAAGCCGTCGAATTTTGTTGCAAAAAAGAAATTTTCAAGGTATATACAAGCACAAAGCAACAAACAGTACCCAAGAAATTTTAGGCATCAGAAAGGAGACTTTCATAAGCAATATATTCTTCTAAGTAGCATGCTAAAGTGCAAGGATCCTGAAGAAATAAGAGGGTAACAAAAGTTCAACAATATGTGAGAAGTTGTAGGCTCCGGAAGCTACGATCATGGTTCCTTAAGGCAACCAATCCCGACGCAATTGGAACATGTACGTCATCCACTTCTGTGCCATCTGTCCTAGAAGGTAAGCAAGAGCGGGAAATTTATGCGAGACAATATTCTGTAACACTGTTCCTTGGAGTCAGGTCTCTAGCCGCGGATGACATTACGCGAGAGACGGGACAGTTTGAAATAAAGGTTTCACCTCTAGATACTTTTTAGAGCTAACAATCTTTCTAGAATATTATGAGGAACAGTGTTGACGGACCAGATGAAGGGATCCCAGAAGAACAGCCTTTTGTATCCGGTTCGCAATGGAATGAGCCTGACGCTGGCAAGCCGGAATCTTGTTGAGTTGGCTAAGAAATGAAGCTTTCATACCTCCAAGACAATTTTTTAAAAGCTTCTTTATTTTGTTAAAAATTAAACTGATTGAATAATTAAATTATTTCTTGAAAATTAAATTATTTTTTCTAAAATTTAACTGTTTTGTTAAAAATTTGTCCGTTTGAATTGAAAATTAAAATCTAATTAAAAAAATTCCTGTTTTATTTTTCCTCGCCTCGTCGCAAATGAGTAATAAAACTTTTATTTGGCGAGGTTTCCAAGCGAAAAGTCGATGTCTCGTTACGAAATTTATAATGGGCATAACGCAATCGTGTTTCTGTCACTGAGCTGCTATGAGTCAGCAGAGTCGATAATGCAGGGATCCTATTTGCCGTCGGTAAGGCAGAGCTCTCTTGTTGGACGACAGATTTCTTCTCTCGTCGCGGCTTCGAGCGCCATCTACCTTATTTTTGAGAAACAACTATAGTTGTCAGTCGGCCTTGCAAGGCTGCGGGCCATCGAACTCTTGGCCTACTGCACGCAATGTACCGGCAGGTCGAGTATTAACAATAGGGTGTCCTAAAAAAAACTATTTTTTTTTTGTATCACGCATCATCTAACTTTTTTTCATTTGGTGACAAAATAAATGAATATTTTTCTTTATTACAAAAAAAGTTTGAGGGGTTGAACAAAAATTACGCAAGATGGTTTTCTGCGCAATTTTGACCCCCCCCACGTTGAAAAATGGTATTTTTAACAAAATAAATGAATTTTCAAACGAATGATCGAATTTTTAGTCGACTAATTGAATTTTTAACCAAAAAATTTAATTTTGACGGAGAAGATTAATTTTTTACTAAAAAAATGAATTTATAACAAAATACATGCATTTTCGATCAAATAGTTGAATTTTCAGTAAAAAAAAATTAATTTTTCTTACAAAATAGCTAAATATTTTGTGATGAAAGTTAATTCCTTCTAGTTGAAAAGTCAAAAATGTTATTCTTTGGTTGAAGATTTCATTAATTTTTTTTCTGAAAAATCTACTATTATATTTTTGGTTGAGAATTAATCTTTTTTGGTAAAAATTGTTATTCTTTGGTTGAAAATTTAATTAATTTTTTTTTTCTGAAAAATCTACTATTATATTTTTGGTTGAGAATTAATCTTTTTTTGGTCAAAAATGTTATTCTTTAGTTGAAGATTTCAATAATTTTTTTTCTGAAGAATCTACTATTAAATTTTTGGTTCAAATTTAATTTTTTTTGTCAAAAATTTTATTATTTGGTTGAAAATTTAAATAACTTTTTTTTTTGAAAATTCTACTATTATATTTTTCTTTGAAAATTAATCTTTTTTGGTTAAAAATTGTATTCATTGGTTGAAAATTTAATTAATTTTTTTCAAAAAAATCTGCTATTATATTTTTGGTTGAGAATTAATCCTTTTTGGTCAAAATTGTTATTGTTTGGTTGAAAATTTAATTAATTTTTGTTGAAAAGTCTACTATCATATTTTTGGTTGAAAATTAATCTTTTTTGGTCAAAAATTGTATTCATTGGTTGAAAATTTAATTAATTTTTTTCCAAAAAATCTGCTATCATATTTGTGGTTGAGAATTAATCTTTTTTAGTCAAAATTGTTATTCTTTGTTGAAAATTTAAATAAATTTTTTTGGAAAACTCTACTATTATATTTTAAGCTGAAAATTAATCTTTTTTGGTCAAAAATTTTATTCTTTAGTTGAAAATTGAAATAACATTTTTTGAAAAGTCTAATATTATATTTTTGGTTGAAATTTAATCTTTTTTGGTCAAAAATTTTATTATTTGGTTGAAAATTTTGATAACTTTTTTTTTTAACAGTCTACTATTATATTTTTGGTTGAAAATTATTCTTTTTTGGTTAAAAATTTTATTTATTGGTTTAAAATTTAATCAATTTTGTTGTTGTCGAAAAGTCTACCATTGTATTTTTGGTTGAGAATTATTCTTTTTTGGTCAAAAATATTATTCTTTGGTTGAAAATTAAATTAATTTTTTTTTCCAAAAAATCCACTATTATATTTTTGGTTGTTAATCTTTGTTGGTCAAAAATTTTATTCTTTGGTTGAAAATTTAATTAATTTTTTTTTCAAAAAAATCTACTATTATATTTTTGGTTGCGAATTAATCTTTTTTGGTCAAAATTGTTATTCTTTGGTTGAAAATTTAAATAACTTTTTTTTTTTAAACTCTACCATTATATTTTTGGCTGAAAATAATTCTTTTTGGGTCAAAAATTTTATTCTTTGGTTCAAAATTTAATTAATTTTTTCAAAATTCAACAATTTTAGTCAAAATTTAGTTGAAAGTTCGTTCTTTTGGGATGTGAATTTAACTGTTTTGGTAAAAAATTCAAC
The DNA here is from genome assembly GCA_011634705.1 of Andricus grossulariae. Taxonomy (NCBI): domain Eukaryota; kingdom Metazoa; phylum Arthropoda; class Insecta; order Hymenoptera; family Cynipidae; genus Andricus; species Andricus grossulariae. The sequence continues at coordinate 274,793,581 of JAABKJ010007545.1, forward strand.
TATTTTGTTAAAAATTGGTTTTTGTTGAAAATTCGTTTTTTTGTGACTGAAACATAATTTGTTAACCTTTCCATTTTTGGTTGGAAATTGATTTTTTTCAGGTCGAAAATTAAACTCTTTTGAGGAAATTGATCTTTTTGATTAAAAAATGCAATTGCTTGGTTGCAAATTTGACTATTTTGTTGAAAATTAGTTTTTTTCGGAAAGTTCGACTTTTTTGATAGAAAATTAATCTTCTTGGTTAAAAAACAATTTAGTTGACTTTTTTTTTCCAGACTGAAAATTGTTTTTTGGTTGAGGATTGAGCTACATATTATGTTGAAAATTAGTCTTTTTGAATTAATTCTACTATTTTTTATCCAAAATTAAAACATTTTTTGAATAAGAATTCAACTATTTGGTTGAAATTTGAATTTCCAATTGAAAATTTCACTGCTTTGCTGAAAATTTGTATTTTTGGTTTCAAAATTCAACAGTTTGTTTGAATTTTTTGTCTCTAAACTGAAAAATTATTCTTGGTTAAAAATGTATCTCTTTTGTTAAAATGTGTTCACGATTATTGATATTAATTATTGATACTTGACCTAGGGTTTCATTTTACATCGCAGTTAAAAGTCTCGAAACGATTTTTGTCGCAGGTTAATAGAAATTATGTTATAAACCATTTATTTTAGAGGCTTTGTTACAAAAAATTTCTTGAGTTAGTTGAAGTTCTGGGATATAGTAACTTCTCCCAACGTTTCAACTTAACCTGAGATTAAAATTTGTCGAGATTTTTGAAAAATCTATTTAAAAAAAAAATTAATAACTTAATTCTTCTTAATCTGCGTCAAAAATCCTTTTGGGACTTCTAACTGGGATGCAAAGGGAACTTTTATATGCCAAGTATCCAATCAATATTCTTGAGAATAACTAATGTATCAGTACAATATGATGCTAATAATTAAATTAGCCACATTATTACTAATTCGGATTTTGAAAATACGAAAAGGTTTAAGGGTTTAAAGACTTTAGATTTTAGAATTTATAGAAATCTCAATCGAGGCTGAAAGAGGGCTTCTATGTCGGACAAGCTTTTCTCTATTTAAGCTCATTAGCATGTTATTTTCATTCGCAACTAAGGGTTGCTGTCCAATGAACAGTAACCCTCAGAATGTATAGTAGTTTACGCTTGCGCTCTCTACTTGTTAATTGGATGGTCACCAATTAACAAGTAAAGAGTGTAAGCTTTGCATATTGTCGGAAAAATTGTTCTTGTTGCTGTGTATTAGTTTCTATCGATTGTACAGCGACCCTTAGTTGCGAATGTATAGTAGTTTATGCTAAGGCTCTTTAGTTTTTAATTGGACAGTTGCCAATTAACAAACAGAGAAAGTAAGCTTTGCTCACACTCAGAAAATATTTTTTTGTTGCTGTTTACTGGTTTTTATCCGTTGGACAGCAACCCTTAGTTGCGAATGTATAGTAGCTCAAGCTAACGCTCTTTGATTTTTAATTGGGCAGTCACCAATTAACAAACAGAGAAAGTAAGGTTTGCATATATATTATAAAAAAATGTCTTGTTGTTGTCCATTGTTTGCTGTCCAATCTGACCATTGGACAGCAACCCTGAGTTGCAAATGCTTAGTAGCTTACGCTTACCTCTCTACTTGTTGGTTGGATAGTGACTAATTACAAGTAGAGAACACAAGCTTTGCAAACACTAAAACAAAAAAAAACGATTCTTGTTGCTGTCCATTGGTTACTACTCATTGGACAGCATCCCTTAGTTATGAATGTATAGTATCTTACAGTTACTCTACCTTTCAATTGGACGGTGGCCAATTAACAAGTAAAGAGTGTAAGCTTCGCATATTTTCAGAAAAAATGTCTTGTTGCTGTGTATTAGTTTCTATCCATTGGACAGCAACCCTTAGTTGCGTATGTATGGTAGCTTAAGCTAAGGCTCTTTAGATTCTAATTGGACAGTTGCCAGCTAACAAACAGAGAAAGAAAGCTTTGCTTATACTCAGAAAAAAATTTTTGTAGCTGTTTACTGGTTGCTGTCCGTTGGACAGCAACCCTTATTTGCGAATGCTTAGTGGCGTACGCTTACCTCTCTACTTGTTAGTGGGTCAGTGACTATATTACAAGTAGAGAACATAAGCTTTGCAAACACTCAAAAAAAATGTTTCTTCTTGCTGTCCATTGGTTACTACTCATTGGACAGCATCCCTTAGTTATGAATGTATAGTAGCTTACACTTACTCTACCTTTTAATTGGACGGTGGCCAATTAACAAGTAGGGAGTGTAAGTTTTGCATACACTCAGAAAAAAGTTCTTGTTGCTGTCTATTTATTGCTTTCATTGGACAGCAACCCTTATTTACGAATGTATAGTAGCTTACGCTTACTCTACTTGTTAATTGGACTGTGACCAATCAAAAAATATAGAGCCTAAGCTTGCATCCACTCAGAGAATGATTTCTTGTTGCTGTACATTGGTAGCCATCCATTGGACAGCAACCCTTATAGTTGGGAATGTATCTTTGTTGAGTAGAGAGAGTAAGCTTTGCATGCATAAAATATTTTAAACTTAAAATGGGAATTTCCCCCCCAAAAAAGAGTGTGGATAATTCCCCAAATTTACGCATTGTTCGAAAAATACCGGAAAAGAAGCATGCTTTCATAATCAGAACCTGCCAGTGTTCCCACGCATCGAGAAATGGATGTGAATAAATTACGCATACATAGTCATTCTCTGTGTATATGAAAATCGTGTGCATGCGATATTATTAAATTGTCTCCTCTTTGCCGCAACTCGCACTGGGTAATGGATGCGCTTCTTCTGGACTCGGCGCGGCGTTCACCGTTCAGTTGAGGGTCAATTAAATACCGATAGGGGCTGAAGAGAGCTTTAGGGCTCGCTCTGTGTGAAGAACCGCGTATAAGGCGTTGTAAAAATTGCATCATTATCTTCCAAACCCCCTTTACGAAGATTCTGATCGTCGGAGAAGGTGGATAGGAGATGGTGAGACACCACGTGGTACAGGAGTTAACGGTCCGGTATCGGAGCTGGTGCTAGCGGTACCCTGAACCGGTCCGTTATTCGGCCGACAGAAGCGCTGGCGTGTTTCTGCACTGTTCGCTTCGTAAACTTGCATTATGCTCCCCATCATATTACCGCACAAATTTTATTCGGCTCTATCCATTGCCCAGATTGTCGCGCACGATAGAACCGCGACCTGACTATGTTCGATTCTTCCAAAAAGAACGATTCTTGATTCGATCTTCAATCTAAGGGGCCCTCCTCATTGACAAAGGTAGTTCAAAGTTCTTTCAAACAGGGGAAATAGGACGTTTTTGTACAATTTATAAAAACCTACCAAGGTTTGGATGTTCCTTCAATACCCTTTTGAAGGCAACAAAAACAATCCTTTCAACAAGTCAAAAATGAGAAAATCAGGATGCTCTCCCATGAGATCTGACTGAAGACTAAAACCATATGCATAAAACATCCAAAGAAATCATTACATAATCATCCGGAACTATGTTTTTAGTTACAATTTTGTAAAATTCCCAACTATTTTTTATATTATATGTTGAAGTATTGTTCTAGAAATTGTATAGGAGTGTTAATAGTTGAAATGACTAATCCCAACTGATAGTTTTCCTTATGAATCTTTCTCAATCCATTATGTCTTTCAAGAACCGAATTTTGAGTATCAATACCTTCTCATCTTATATCATTTCCCAGAAGTCCTTTCTTATTCAACTATCAACCATTTTAGAAATATCATTTTTTAATTTTTTAATACAATCAGTAATATAATATTGACCTTACCAGCATTCATGCTAATTATGTCCGGGATTTGAGAAACTCTTTAGTTATCACGAACTCTCTAGAAATTTTACGATCAATACTACTCATATGCAAACAATTCTAATCAACAACACTTTCAGACATACGTAAAAACTTTTTTCTGTTAATCTAATATGGGAATTTAATGTATATTTGCTTCAACATCCTTCACCATTTCCATAATTTGTTTTGACTATTTATCACTCGGTTACTAAAGCCTGTACCCAATTTGAAAATATCTTGAACTGAATCAGGAATTTGACAATCTGTTAAATTTACACACCAAGGATCTCCTTCTTCAAAAATTTCTCATGGAAAGAACATCCTGATTTCCTCATGTGGACTTGAAGGTTGCCTTCCTTTTCCTCTCCTTTTTTTTTATTTTGGGTTTTTGAATTTGAATGGAGACGCTATTTGATGCATCAAAAGGTGACTATACTTTTATGATTCCAAAGGACAATGTACACAGTTGTCTTCCAATAAGAAGCAAAGTGAAAATCAACAACATAAAATGAAACTGCATCTTAGGTTCTTTGTAAATGATATAAGCTAACTAACAAAACGGAATATTATGTTTAAATAACGAAAATTGAACAACATCGATTCTATGAACAACTCCAGTACCTGTTCCGGTGATTGGTGGGGTGGCAAGTTGGGAGCTGCTAATATCTGGAGGCTGTTGGGTTGTTTGTGTTTGTTGAGTCTGTGCTGGCTGCTGTTGTTGCTGTGGCTGAGGACTGTTTGCAGCAACAACCGTTCCTGGGCTTCCTGCGCTTTCCGCCATTTTTGTATCTCAAAAATTTCTCTTTTAGCTCACCAACAACGCGAAAAACATTTCGTTTACTTAAATATACTGTTTAACCTAACCCCGATCCGTTGTCTTTCTTTACGCCGATTATACCAAAAAATTGAAAATTCTTGAAAAATTTATTTTTAATTTCCGAAGTCTAAGTATTAATGGTTGTATTGATTACTGATTATCGTATTATTAATGCTATATTTTCATTTATTTATAGTACTATTTTCTTCGAGAGGAAATTAGAGAGCCTATTTTAGTTATATCGCGTAAGACTTACATCAGCAACTACTCAACTGCAAGTTTAATATGTGGCAATTACAAGTTAATTTATATTTATATTTCTCTAGAATAACTATTACCTATTTTCGATAACGCGTTATTATTATTATTGTTATTACTGCTACTGATTATTATGAATTGAACTAATTAATTTTCTAGCTCTCAGTAAAAGAGAATTGTAATTATTTCTAGATTATCATTAATGTATATCAATGTTACGAATATATGTGATATTCACGTTCTGTAACGCTTTGTTGATTTTTGTAAAAAGGCTGCTAGACGATATCGACATTAAGGCCATGTTTTACGTGGTTTAGTCAGTCCAAGATTTTCAGTCTTCTTCTCGCAGTTCCTTGTATAACATTTCTAGCAGCCTCGATTATTTATCCTGTCATGATTAGCCTCATATTTGATGTATTAATAGAATCTATAAGGAAAAATGTAAAATAAGTAATGCACCCTAACTGATTCTTAATAGAGCGGAAATTGATTGCTTAAATTCCTTTGATCAATTGTTGCACGTGCTTCGTTCTTTCGGTACCAGGAAATTATTGATGATGATACAATATTAAAGAATTTATTAATTAACTTAAATTGGAATTCGCCGTCTAGGCTAACCAATTTGATTTTTCAGTTGGCCCCTCGTTTTTATTTCACATGCGCATATTGAATTCTTCTAATTCTTTTGAGTTCTTCTGAGTTTTTAGAATTCTTTTGAATTGCTCGGAATCTTTTAAGGATCGTTTCCAAAAATTTATGAAATATAGACTATGATCACATTTTGAAATTAATTAAAAAATATGAGGAGTGGACTTAAAAATCTTTAAATGTACTAAAAAAAAAATTCCCCCTCAATTTGGCGATGGGTTTAGATTTTGAATTTTATTTTTATTTTAGTAGGAATCATTAAAAAAGTGGCACCGAATTCCGTAATACGAAAATCATACGATGCACATATTTAAAAAAAACTGTTTACTGATGAACAATTAAAAATATTTTTTTTTTCAAACACATACACAGGAATGAAAGGAATCATTTTTTATTTTATTTCTTTTTAGATGTTCTAAAGTGATTTTTTCGAGTTCTATTCTAAAATATGATATGATCAATTCCTTGCACTATGTTAAAGTCCTTGGAATTCGTCGAATTCCTTCAATTTTTGGATTTTTTTGAATGCGTTAAATTAATTAAATTCGTGGAATTTATTAAATCCCTGGAATTTATTAAATTCGTGGAATTTATTAAATCCCTGGAATTTATTAAATTCGTGGAATTCAATTAATTCGTGGAATTAATTAAATTCGTGAAATTCATTAAATTCGTGGAATTAATTAAATTCGTAAAATTCATTGAATTCGTTAAATTCGTGAAATTCATTAAATTCGTGAAATTCGTGAAATTCGTGGAATTTATCAAATTCGTGGAATTTATTAAATTCGTGGAATTCATTAAATTCGTAGAATTAATTCAATTTGTTGGAATTTATTAAATTCGTGGAATTCAATTAATTCGTCAAATTCATTAAATTCGTGGAATTCAATTAATTCGTGAAATTCATTAAATTAGTGGAATTCATTAAATTCGTGAAATTCATTTAATTGGTGAAATTCATTAAATTCGTGGAATTCATCGAATTCCCGGGAGTCCTCTGTATTCCTTGCACTATTTTGAAGTCCTTGGCATTTGTGAAATTCTTAGAAATCCCGCAAATTTTGGAAATCCTTGAATTGGCGAAATCCTTGAATTCATGGAATTGTTTGAATGCGTGTAAATCATTAAATTCGTAGAATTAATTAAATTCGTGAAATTCATTAAATTTGTGAAATTCATTAAATTCGAGGAATTCATTGAATTGATTAAATTCGAGGAATTCACTGAATTCATTAAATTCGTGAAATTCATCAAATTCCTGAAATTCGTGGAAGTCATCAAATTATTTGAAATCGCGAATTCCTCTGTATTCCTTGCACTATTTGAAAGTTCTTGGAATTCGCGGAATTCTCAGAAATCCCGTAAATTCTGGAAATCCTTAAATTTGGAAAATCCCTGAATCTGGAAAATCCTTAAATCTGGGAAATCCATAAATCTGGGAAATCCTTAAATTTGGGAAATCCTTAAATTTGGGAAATCCTTAAATTCATGGAATTTTTTGAATTCGTAAAATTAATTAATCTCGTGAAATTCATTAAATCCGTGAAATTATTAAATTCGTAAAATTCACCAAATTATTTGAATTCGCGGAATTCCTCTGTATTCCTTGAACTATTTTAAAGTTCTTGAAATTCGTGGAATTCTTCGAATTCTTTGCGTTTTTGGAATTACTTGAATTATCTGACATCTTGAAATTACCGAAATTACAGAAATTTCCTGAATTATCTGAGTTCCTTGAATTCATCTATGATTCTTTGAATCCTTCTATAATTCCCTGAATTCCTTGCACTAACTCGCGGAATTCTCTCAAAAGAATTCAAGTGAATTAAAAAAAATTCTTCATAATTTACTAAGCTAGGAACCAATTTAAAAAGCAGAGAAGTTAGTTTAGACGTTTCTAAAATTGGGTAATTTTGTTTGTGATTTATAAACGCTTAAACACCACAATAAATTTTTTTCCAGCAAAGAAAAATAATCATACGTTTCTTTGATTTCAGCTGAAGAAATCTCATGTTCCACATATTCAGTTTTTTTTGTATGATAGAAAAATTAACACAATTCAAACAACCGTTTTTTTTTTTAATATTTTAAGAAACTTCTAACTTGAGCACACATTAGATTTTCTAATTCACAATCGTACACTATTATTCGCAACCAAAAACTGTACGTACAAAAAATTCAGCATAATGTTTTGCCCGATAGGAAAATATTTTTAAGTTTACCAAAATTTGAATGCTCAAATCCATACAGAGAACAACAGATATCATTCAATCAGAATAAAATTTGAAAGGCTAACTGCTGTTGGACAATTACAACTTCTATCTACTATCAGAATCCGCTACTCGAAAATATAGAGCAGACAAAAATAAAATTTGTTTTCAACAAAGTTTGCTGAACAGGAAAATTTTAAAGAATTCTGAAAAGGTGAAATGCAGAAATTGAAAAGCGTAAGGAGGGGACAAATTTACATGAAGCTTAATGCGCATGTATGTATGTAATTCTGGCTTAAGAAGTGAGTACTCGACCTTAACTGCACGAACGCGCCTGAAGCAGTAGGGTGCAGAGCGAGACCAGGCTAGAGAGTCAATAGGTCAGTGGGGTTTGCACTTTGTCTATCGTGACACTGAAAATGCAGCTTCAGTATCCCCATGAAAAGGTCTATGAACTTCAAGCCCAGATTGACTAATTCTAACAGACGCTCCAATCTTTACAGGTTTTCATGAAATTAGATGAATTATAAAACATGATCTTTGAGCAGCTCTCAGAAGATGCAGAATTTATTCCACCAAGTTCTGAGATTGATTGTGATTCTCAAAATGTTAGGCTCTGAAGACCTCACAGTCAAGTGTAATCGTTTAATGACAGGGGGTGTTACTTTGGCCAATGGAGGTAGCAGCAGCAACCAAGTAGAAGTAAAAATCTTTAAAAACATAAACTCAGAAGAGTCAACTTGTCCGACAGAATTGCACAAAAAGCCTTAAAAAGAGAGATGCATGTCCTTGACCAACTCTACAAATGGAGAAGCCACAATCACCTGAAGATTAGATATCGAAATATTACAAAAGTACTAGAGCACTAGGTGGTTCAATGAGAGAAGTGTGGGGATATCTAGAGATGATTGAACCAAGCGATTGCTGAAATTTTGAGTCTCAAGATTGATTCTCCAGTATCACTGATAGTATCCGAACAAACCTGTACCACTTTCACAGAACGATATCAATTAGGTTAAATCCTGACTACACAAGATCATCAAAATCTAGTCTAGAGGTGCTAACATGAAGGTAGGACAACAATTCTCGCGGAAAAGACAACTACTGTTTACCAATCGATTATTGGCCAATAACGGGGTCGTAAACGAAGCACGTGCAGTTCTAGGTGTGTCATAGCTCAAGTTCCTATCATTGGAACTGACCAGGATTTACAAATTGGAATTCAAGTTGTTTAAGGTTTAAGCAATACTCCTTCCTTTGAGGACAATCCCCTCCCTCACCATCTCTTCCCTGGTAAGGCGAAACTCGGTGGTTCAGGCCAACACAGTTCACTTGATCACTCGATGTTTAACGAAAGCTCGCGATTGCTTCCCAGATGATGTCTTTCATTGGTCCTTAGAATGGTTTTTCGAATGGTTTTTAGTGTTCACACAAGTCCTCCTTCGCGGATGCAGCAAGCTTACTATGGTTTCACGGGAAAAACGCAGAGTCGGCGGAACTGACGTTTCGTTTCGGTGGTGCACTTATGGGGAGAATTGTTCAACTTGCGACGAACGCCACCAGATGTCGGGCCGAAAAAGCTTGCGTCGTACCACCCCAGACCGAGTTACACTCGACGCCACCCTCACCTTATCGAACCTGCAACCCTCCCTTCCAGGCCTCTCCGCTTTTCGTTTTAATTCTGTTTTTTTTTTTTTTTTTTTTTTTTTAATTTGCGACCGACCTCTTTTAATGAGAGACGCTTTTTTTTCATAGAGAGAGATTCTCTCCTTTGTCAAATTTTTTATGAAAAAGTGCTTTCGTTAGGGGAAATTTATTGATTATCTAGTCAGCTTCGGGGTCATATCCGAGCTAATATTTTTTAAGTATTACAAATTATTTTCAATGCTTATTTTAACTAATATTCATTAAATTCTTCGAATTCCCGGAAGTCCTCTGTAGTCCTTGCACTATTTTAAAGTCCTTGAAATTCGTGAAATTCTCAGAAATTCCGTACATTCTGGGAATCCTTAAATTTGGGAAATCCTTAAATTGGGGAAATCCTTAAATTGGGAAAATCCTTAAATTGGGAAAATCCTTAAATTGGGGAAATCCTTAAATTGGGGAAATCCTTGAATTCATGAAATTGTTTGAATTCGTGGAATTAAACACTGATGGACATAGTCCGAAACGAGATAATCCTCAAAGAATGTGGTGCAGGGCAGACACTAGTTGATATATGGGAAAGAAATCAGTTAAGATGGTTCGGACATCTTGAAAGAATGAAAGATGAACGGTTGAATTAATACTATGAAGAACAGTACCCTCGGAATATCACCGTTCGAAGCTACCTTTGGAAGAGAACCAAATATTCCTTACTCAATTAATCCTTCCCCAAATCTAACGTACTATAATTTAATTAAAAAATGGAAGTCTAGGCATGAACTTAGTTTAAAAAGAATCAAAGAAAGAATTGAAGTTGAAAAAGAAAAAACTAAGAAATTTTTAGAAAACAGAATAGTTAGGAAACATACAATCTATAAAGAAAAAGACTGGGTTAAATGGAAAAACAATGCCAAGCAAAATAAGTTGGACCCGAGCTGAAAAAGTCCCGGGGAAATCTTAGAAATTCTAAAAAACAATAACGTTAAAATTAGACACGATAATAAGATTATTACATTACACATATATCAATTTATGCCTTATTTTGTAGATGGCGCTCGAATTGATAACCCTAATGATCCTGTTGATAACAACGACGAGGGCTAACTACTCTTTGTAAGAATTAAAAGGTAACATCTATTTAGAGGAAATAAGGAAAGTTCATTTGTTTCATAAAGAATGGAGATTAGTGATAGGAATAAATTTAACAACAACAGAAGAAAGGACATAAGCGATAGATCACACATTAATGACAGCCGAACGAGCTTGTGGAACAATTTGTGCACCCAAAGAGGAATTAAAATTAATTAAAGGAAGATACAATAGATTAACTTCAAAGATTGCAATTCGACATGAACTTTTAGGAAAACAGAGACATAAGAGAGGATTAGCAAATTTCATTGGACACATCTCCAAAACTTTATTCGGAACTCTTTCCGAATCCGATCTACGTCAAATTAACACAGAGTTCGATAAACTGTATACCGATAATAAAAATATAGCCTCAGTGTTGACTAACCATACCAAAATCTTGAAACTAATACTTGATTCTTCCTCAACGGAATATTCTAAAAAAAAAAAGAAATTGGGAAAGAACTGGGAATGGCCCAAAAATTTAGTCAAACTGTGAATAATAACACAAAGGATAACTTTGTTAATACTAAACTGATACTCGCCACTCTTTTGATTGATGAAATGAACGAAGACATCAATACAGCCATCGACGCTATCAACGATGGAAAACACGGTATAGCACACCTCCAAATTCTAACGCCAGCAATTTTGAAGAAGACCCTTGAAGAATTCGAATTACACCACAGAACCAGATATCCCTTTGATAATGATGAGGAGAATTACCAACATATTCTTGACATCAGCTTACTCTCGGTAGCCTTAATTCAGGGACTCTTCAGCTATATTCTAGATAGACCCGTCCTGGAGAAGGAAGAGGGATTCTTGATAAAAATTGTTCCTATCCCAGAAAAGAAAGGCAACCTTCACTTATTCATTATTCCAGATCACGATCAGTTGATAAATTTAGAGACTCCTAGGTCCCAGCAGATAAACAGACCATTGACCAATGCAAAACTATAGTGAGCTATTTAATATGTAAATGAAATCAGCCTGATCTCAAACTGTCTGAAAGTAAAAACTGCGAATCAAGCTAATTCAAAAGATATGAGGAACCAAATTGTAATCAATTTTTATATTTGCTTCACAAGAAAACATTCATACCAATCTCCGACGGATACATTATAATTCCCCTCGATAAGATAAGCCTCGATATAAGCTGCGAGAAAAATATAACCTCTATAGAAAAAGTCAAACCTGTTAAAATAAAAGGAAGTAGCTGCAAATTATACAATAATTATGACCAAATAGATCCAAAAAACACTTAGAAGAAGAACAGAATTACTGGATTAATGTAACTTATAACGTTAAATACAATGAACAAGATCTTAATAATTTAGAAAAGAAATTGATTCAGCTTCCTAAACAAATAGACAATGACGAATTAAAACAAGCTCGCTTAAGTTTAGACGACACTGAAAATACATTAAAAACTATAGCTACTCACAGACGTTTAAGAACTTGGACAGAAAGTGGACTAGAATGGCTACAGTACTTTGGGTATGCAGCTCTAACTTCAGGCGTATTATTTATATTATATAAGACCGGAGTTTTTAACATAATATTGAACTGTGTTCCGAAAAAACTATGTATATTTTGTGTTAAAACTGAAGTAGAGATTCCGACCCATATTCTAATCTACAGTACTAGTGTACAACCTTTGTTGGATAATACGGATACTAATATCAAAACTCGAAAGGTAAAATTTTGAAAGTTCAGAGACTAAACGCAGTCTCAAGAGAGGGTTGTAATGGCTGACCTCTATGGACCTCTCCAACTTACAAATTTAGGCTATATATACAGCGCTTTAGCCCAGCACGAGTAAATTCTAATCATAATATTATACGACAAACTGTACTCATTTGAAGAAAAAATAGTCGAGCACCATTTGGTAACTCGACTCGTTTTTAAAATCATCATTCTGATATTTCGGCACAACATTGTCGTCAATAAATAAGTTTCCTATCGATTTTTTGACGGTAAGGAGGTTGGTGTTCAAATTGTTTTTCTTGTACTGTTGAAGAATGATGCTTTTTATTTTCCTACGCTCCTTTGTATGTTGATTTTTGTATATCATTGAATTTCTCCGATTTCTTACCTTCCTAATGTTTTGCTTTTATTTCTTCAAATCCTTTTCCTTTCTTATGTCCTGGTAATCAGAGAATCAAAGTTTTTGTTGTTTTTCGCAATCAAGGTTTTTTGTTTATTTCTTTTTAGTTGATTGGATTCCATGCAGAGTTCTTTGAATACATTGCCCAATTTTGTTGAATTTCTCAGGTCTTCTTTTTGGATCGATCTTATTTCAAGTTTTATTGGAGCTGAAGAATTGTCGGATAGTGTAATCCAAGGGTTTTTTGGTGAATATGAAATTTTATTCGGCCGTGTGTTTTCTGGAGATTCTTCCAAGTTTTTGTCGTACCCTGTATTTAATCTATTTTTGAGTTTTGCTGCCTCTTGAATCGTTGCTTTCTTTTTCCTCAAATCTTTTGTTGCCCGAGTTCTTTTAGGCCTTTGATTGGATTTTGATTTAACACAATTCTTAGATGAAAAAATTTATCTTTCCGTACAATCTTTTTGTTAGGATCATCAATGCCTTTCATAAAATACTGGTTTTATTTATTTCCCACTTTGAAGCACTGAAAGTAAACGTCTTTGATGCGATGGATGCGGTTGCTCGAAATGCCCTCATTCTTCTCATTCAAAGTTGTTATATTCAAATCTTCAGGTATTTGAGTGCTTCTATCTTCAAAAATGTTCATTTCATAAAGATCTGGTCGAGTGTGTGTCATCTATTAACAAAATAAACACCCCCCAATTCTAATTTATATTTTCCGAATCGCGACGTTTTATTCACCTAGATCCTTTCTACCGAACGAAACGACTTATTCCACTTGGGTGTCTCCTTTCCCCCAAAGTTGTGAAAATTTAATTGCATTCTCTTACTTTATTGAGAAATAATTTAAGTGACAACAAAGATGGAAAACGAGTGTCAAAAGGCTCTACAAGCCTTTCAAATAAATTTCTAGCGTAAATACTTTCATTAGTTTTTGTTTTGATGCTAATAAACCTAATGTTCACTAAACAAAATTAATTTGAATTTTTTTTTAAATAACTTTTTAAAAGTGCCTTCTGCGTGGAGAATAACTCATATGGGAATAAAAAATCCTGTAAATTTCAATCTTAAAATTTAACTTTTTTGGGACGTTGTGAATTTTTCCTTTTCTAATTGTTCTGACAATAATAGAAATTCAGGGTTACTTTATTAGCAAAGAATGAAATAAGATAAAAAATGTATTCGACCTATCACAATACTATGATATACAAAGCTTTCGGAATTTTAGAATTAAAAATCATTATTACATACAAAAGATTATAATTCACGATTGAAATTGATTAGACCAATTTTTCTGAGATCAGAAAATAAATGTAAAGTCATTTTCACGATTCTAAATGGAAAAAATGATTTATTATAAACCTTTGAAATTGAGCTTTCCTGAAAATTGAAAATAGAAAGTAATTTGAAGTGAGTAACATTAAAAATAAAAAATTTGTACCAAAGAACTTTGAAATTTAAACGAATCAGAACTTCATTTGAAACTGAAAAAATGTTTAGGTTTCAAGGATTGTGGAATTAAAACTTTTCTATACTAAAGCCCTTTTAAATTCTAAATTATTTGAATTAAATGTAGGTAATATGAAAATAACAGATTTTTAGCATTTTTAATTATACTTCTCAAACTTCAACCACTACAATTTTAATTCCAAAGTAAAACCTATGGAAGGGAAAAATTGACAATTTCAGCGTTCAACATAGACATTTAGATCTCCAAAATTGTAACTATTCAAAATAAAACAAATTTTCGATTACCGAGGTATTAATTTCATTTAGTTTTATTTCTATCTATTTTGATAATCAGCAAGGCAATTCCCAACTTTTTGATTTCTAATTATTTGATTCCTTAAAATTTATTTAGAATTATTATACATTCTTAAAAATTTCAAAAGAAATATTTGTAAATTTTAAATCATTAATTTTTTTAAATATTTTACTAAAAGTGGACAATTTTGAGATAAAACACTGAAAATTAGAATAAAAAATGCAAAATAAGAATGCCATATATGATTCCAATAATTGAAGTTAAACAATTTTAAGCGTTACAATTCGATATTGTTTTCTTTTTTTTACGGAAATTTGAAAATGTTCAATATTTTGGAACATTTTCAACCCAAAAAATTCTATTCAGTTTTACAATCTTCTCATTTTCAAAGCTTGATAGGAAAAATTATTGGCTTAATTGTTCATTGTTTTGAATTTACTCTGAAGAAATTAAAACTGAAAATTGTGCAACTATCAAGTGCTTCGAGTTGCGATGTCAAAGAATTTAAAAACCCAGACAATTTTGTACGCTTAAAATTAAAACAAAATAATTTAGAATATTTAGATCTAAACATAGATTTCAAAATAATTAAATTTAAAACAAACAATTCAGAATATTGAAATCTAAAATTATTAGCATGCAAAAATTGCCCCTGTCTATATTGTCACCATATATTGGTATCTACGTGAATAATAAATCCCGAAAATTTGAATCTTTAAACTTCACTTTTTTGGAGATCGTGAATTTTTTCTTCTCAACATGACTAAAAAATATCAGAACTTCAGGGTAACTTTATCAGCAAAGAACGAAATAAGATAACAATTTTATTTGAACTATGATATGAAAGCCAAATTAGAGATGTGTTTCACGTTTCTAATGCGAGTAATAATAATGAAAATTAAAAAGAGGATCTTTTTCGCGAATACAAATTTGTAATTCTTTTTATTACAAAAAAAAGTCTTATTTTTGAAAAATTAAATATAATACCTTGAATATTTCAATTAATATTGTACAAACTTACAAAATAATTATTGTCGACAATTTTCTCAGTTTCGTATCTGCGTACTTTAAAAGGGTTTAAATTTTTGTTTATACTATTAAAAAACTAACCCTATTCAAATAACGAATATTATTTTATATCAATTTGATAAAATTTCGAATATATTTTTTATATTCAATAAGTAAAATCATAAAATAAGATGTGGCTCTAGAAGTTTTATAATCATTGAAATAAAACTGTAGGCTACAGACGACTTTTGGTGAGACGTTTTTCATTTTTGATACCGTATTCTTACAATCCTCAATTTTTTCCTCGTATGGTGGTGGGGGGTAGTTTGAGCCGATCACGTAATGTTTTTAATTATAACTAATGAATCTTCTTTTGTAAAAAATTACATAAAATGTCAAATCAGAGAAAAATACGAATTTATTAAATCTTACCCTAAACCTGAAATCAGCAAAATACAGGATAGGTTTATTTATTTTTTTTAAATTAGGATTTTGTTTTGTCATTACTTGTAATTAATGTTTGAAAATCCCCTAAGACTTATTAGCTGATTTGATTCAAATTTGTATTTATCTTTGAATAAATAATTGTAAACATTTTATTCAATTAAATTATCAGGTTAGATAGAAGAACACTTTAATACTTTAAAATTCTTCCTAATTTTTTAAACACCCAATTAATTTCAAAAAGGGTTGCAGATAAATTGATGAAATTTGGAGGGCTTATTTTCATCATTAATATCTTGAAACTGATCCAAGGATTTCTAAAAATATTTATTGAATTTTTTCATAGCGCTGAATAATATTTTAAAAATCGGTTCCTTATAGTAAAATTGTTTTCACTAACATAATTTAAAGTTGATTCAAGAATATGAAAGATGTGTTGATTCGAGACGAATCGATTGACCTGTAATGTTGATACAATTTATTGATTTTGTGAAAAATGAATATTTTTTTCGTGAAAAAATTAATTGTTTCAGCAGAAAATGCAACTAATCCGTTTTTGATAGAAAATGGATCTTTTTAGTTGAAAATTCAGCTACTTGGTTCAAAATTGAACTACTTTGTTGAAAATTCATTTTTCTGATTAAAAATTCTTGATTTGAGTTGAGAATCGTTTGGTGGAAAATTGAGACATTTTGTTGAAACTTCTTTTATTTGGGTAAACATTTTTTTTATTTTCATTTTTCAACTGCAAATTTAACTGTTTCATTTTTGTTGAAAATTTTTCTTTCTTAGTCGAGAAGTTAATGCATTTTGCCAAATTTTTGTTTATTTTTTAGAAAATTGAGATTTTTTCTTGAAAATTCATCTTCTTCATTGAAAACTGAACTATTTTGTTGAAAATTCAGATATTTGATTGAAAATGTATATATTTTGTTAAAAATTTGTCTTTAAATGAAAAATTAGTATTTTGTTGATTTGTTTTGGCTTTAGGTGCGTCCGCATTTTAAAAATCATTTGAAAACACATCAAAATTCGAAATTTTACGTTTAAATCAATGTACCTCAAATTACAGGGTCATCAGCAAAACATTCTGAAGAAATTAGAGATAAATTGATTTAAACGAAAAATGTCGAATTTTGATGTGTTTCGAAATGATTTTTAAAATGCAGACGCACCTACAAAAAGCAATTTTGGCCATTTTTCAGAAAATTGTTAAATGCATCAAAAGCTACATTATTTCCTAACCAAATAATTGCATTTTTTACCAAAAATATGAAGTTTCGATTTAGAATATTGATTCTACACAAAAAGCCGAAATTGTAACAAAATATATACATTTTCAACCAAATAGCTGAATTTCCAATAAAATAGTTCAGTTTTCAATTAAAGAAGATCAATTTTTAAGGAAGAATCTTAATTCTCTACGAAATAAACGAGAACTAAACAAAATGCATTAGTTTTTCGAATAAGAAAGACAAATTTTCAACAAAAATGAAACAGTTGAATTTGCAGTTGAAAAAATGAAAAAAATAAATTTTCAAAAAACTGTGTAAATTTTCAAAAAAATCATTTTCAACATGAAACAAGTTGCAATTTCATTTCAAACAATTAATTTTTTTACGAAAAAAAAAAAATTATTCACAAAATAGTTAAATTTGCAAACAAAAAAGGAATTTTCAAATACCTGTTAGGTTTTAACTAAGAAAGGCAAATTTTCCCCATAAATGAAAACGTTGAACATACAGTTAAAAAAATGAATTTTTATTCAAGAAAATGAATTTTCAACTTTTATTCGAACTATGATAATCTCTCTCGAAAAAATAGGTGTGTTACGAAAATCTTGAAAGCGTTTTTGTCGTTTATTCTCAATGCCGATTGAGTAATTCAAAAAATTTAAGGTTTCATTTAAAGGACAGTGACAAAGAATGTCACATTTGTTTGCATACTAGAACTGATAAAAATTTTATATTTATTCATGTAAAATTTCAGAATTAGATTTTCAGTTGAAATAATTCATTTTCAGCCAAGAAAAAAGTAATTTTCAACCCATCTGTTGATTCTTCATAAACAAAAAAATTAATTCTCAACAAAAAGATTGATACTTGATATGTGTACCGAAATTTTTTTTAAGTTTCGATGAAAAACTGTTGAATTGAACCAAAAAATAAGAATTTTCAACAAAAAAGCTAAATTTTCAACCAAGAAATATTTTTCAATCAATGAAGAAAAGAAATCTCATCCAAAATCTTGAGTTTTCAAGTCATAAAGACGAATTTTAACAAATAAATTGAATTTACAATAAAAAATATGCATTTTCTAACAAAATGATTTAATTTTTGGCGAAAAAAAGACAAATTATCAATAAAATAGGTTAATTTTCGACTGAAAAAATTCAATTTCCTAGCAAAGATGAAATAACTTCACTTTTAGTGAAAAATTCATTTTCAACAGCAAAAAAGAAGCGAATTTTCAACAAAATTTATTTAATTTTTGCCCAAAAACATGAACTCTTAACTAAAATGATTCATCTCCAATCAGAAAAATAAATTTTCAACCAAATAGTTGATTTTTCAACTCAGAAGATGGATTTTCTACAAAAAAAAAGACAAATTTTTCACAAAATGGATGAATTTTCAATCACAAAAGAAAAATTACCAACAAAAAATAGAATCGGTAATTTAATTTTAAATTAGGGAATAACTTTCTAACCAAATAAAATCAATTTTCGACGAAATAGTTCAATTTCAACCAAACAAATGAATCATCTACCAAAAATATTAAATACCTATAAACAATTTTTCAAAAACAAAATGGAATAGTTGAATTTTTATTTGAAAAAATTAATTTTTAATACAAAAAAATTTAATTTTTACACAATAAAATGAAATTTCAACCAAAAAAATTAATTTTCTGACCAAAAAGAATAATTTTCAACAAAATACATGAATTTTTAACCAAATTTTTTAATTTTTATTGCAATATTTAACCTACTATAATAGTTGAGTTTTCAACCAAAGAGGGTAATTTGCTACCAAAAAAAGATAAATTTTTAACAAAATAGATGAACTGTCAATAAAAAATAGAATATTTCATTTGTGAATTAGAGAAAAAAGTTTTCAACCAAATACAAAACATTTTTAACGAAATAGTTTCTTCAACCAAGAAATCAAATGTCTATCAAAAAAAAAAAAAAATTTATTGACTTTAGCGAACTAAGCGAATTTATTAATTCAGTAAATTTAGAAGAATTCAAGAGAATTAAAAAAGTCAAGAGAATTCCAAAGAATTTAAAAGAATTGAGGATAAATTAATAAGAATTCTGGGTGAGTCCAAAAAATAATTTCAAATCTCTTCAAGTCCTTCGAATCCTACTAATTTCTAACCAAAAAAGTGACTAGTGACCAAAAACAATTCAAAAGAACCAAAAAACGGTTTTTTATTCAGTAAAAAAAAATCTCATCCATAATCTGCAGTTTTCAAGTCATAAAAACAAATTTCGGAAAAAAGTTAAATTTACAATCTAAAAATATACATTTTCTATCAGAACAATTGAACTTTCGACGAAAAAATAAGAGTATTCAATAAAATAAGTGAATTTTCAACTTAGAAAGATTGATTTTCTATCAGAAATGAATTAGCTTTATTTTTAGTAAAAAAATCGTTTTTAACAGCAACAAAAACGAAATTTCAACAAAATATTTTTAATTTTATACCAAAGAAATTACTTTTGACTAAAATGATGCATCCTCCATACAGAAAATTAATTTTCAACCAAATAGTTGAATTTTTAACCCAGAAGATGAATTTTCAACCAAGAAAGACAAATCAACGAAATAGATCCATTTTGAACATAAAAGATTTAATGTTCACGAAAAATTAATTTTTCATAAAAAAAACTAATTTTTAGCCAAAGAAATGTAATTTCAACTAGAAAGAATACTTTTCTGGAAAAAAAGATAATTTTAAAGAAAATACACGAATTTTCAACCAAATATTTTAATTTTTAATGAAATTTTCAACCTAATGGTTGAATTTTCAACCGAAAAAAATTATTTGCTATAAAAAAAGACGAATTTTAAACAAAATGGATGACTTTTCAATTAAGAAAGATAAACTTTTAACAGAACATAGAATAGTTTAATTTTAAGATAAAGAAATAAGGTTTTAATCCTATAAAAAAATGCAACAAAAATGGAATTGTTAAATTTTTATTCGAAAAAATTAATTTTCAATAAAAAACTAAATTTTACCAAAAGAAATAAAATTTCAATCGAAAAGTTTAATTTCTACCAACAAACAATAATTTTTAACAGAATACATGAATTCTCAACCACAAATTTTAATTTTCAATAAAAGTTTCTACCAAAAAGGTTATTTTTCTACCAAGAAAAAACAAGTTTCCAACAAAATAGATGAATTTTTAAATGAAAAAGATAAATTTTCAATGAGAAATAGAATTTTTAGAGTAATAAGCTTTTAGGGAAATAAACAAATTTTCTACGAAATAGTTCAATTTTCAACCAAACAAATTAATTCTCTACCAAAACCATTAAATGCCCATAAAGGGAAATTTTGACAACAACTTTAGTTAAATTTATAGTTGAGACAAATTAATTTTCGAACAAAAATCTAATTTTAAACCAGAGGAACCTAAAAGATTAATGTTCTATCGAAAAAGGATAATTTTTAACAAAATACATGACTTTTCAACTGAATATTTTCATTTTTAATGGAATATTTAACCTAATAGTAGAATTTTTAATTAAAAAAGTGGAGAAGTTATCAAGAAGATTTATGTTCTACCACAAAAGACAACATTTTATAAAAATAAAGGAATTTTCAAACAAATAGTTGAATTTTCAACTAAGGAAGATCGGTGTTCAAACAAACATGATATAATTAAATTTGCAGTTAAAAAATCAATTTAGAATAAGAAAAACTTTTTGAAGCCACAAAAATGAATTTTCAACCAAGAAGATTAATTTTTTACCAACAAAAAATAATTTCTAACAAAGTAGTTCCATTTTCCACTAAGCAGTTGAATTTTGAACCAGAAAGGGTTTATCAAGCGCTATTCACAAATAGCAAAAATCTTCCAAATTTAATCAAATATTCAGTCATATTTTGTTAATGATAAAAATAATCGACCAATTTTGAAGAATTGTAAGTAAATTGAAAAAAATAGTGCCATCCATATTGAATTTACAAGAAATTTCTCGTTATGATAAAGAAACTTCTGTAAGTAATATACAATGTTCTCATATCATATGAGATTTTTTGTGATCCTTTGAAATCCCACTAAATTACTTGAATATATTAAAAATTTATTTGTAATATTTCTAAACAACGTAAAATATTTACAATTTTTTGGAATATTTCAAAGTCGAAGCTCTTGAAATGTCCAAATAAGTTGAAAAAATACTTTGAAATATTGCGAATCATTTTATCAATTGATCTTCTGGATCAATTAAATAAAAACTCTTAAAAATCCAAAAAAAGTCCATTCAATTAAGTAGAATTGAGTAGAAGAATTCAAGTGAATTGAAAAAAGATTCAAGAAAATTAATAAAATTCGAAAGAATTTAAAAGAAGTCAGGATATATTAATAAAAATTCAAGGTGAATTCCAAATACACTTAAATCTGATAAAACAACGAGGAATCATTTAAAATATCTTAAAACCTTATAGGTCCTCTAAAATCATTCCATATCTTCCGAAATCATAGAAAATTCTCTATCCTAAAATACTTTAAACGTTTTGAAATCCCTTCTAATTAAGCAAATAATTAACAAAAAGTTCCTTGGAATCATTAAAAATTCCCAAAAAATTTCAAATCAAAAGCTCCTAAAAATGCCTCAGAAGTTTTCAAAATACCCTAAAATCTTACAAATCTGAATAGAAAGTCTTTTTTGGTTAAAAATTCAACAACGACATTTACTTAAGTTATTTAAGTTTACCTCAATTGAAAAATATCCTGTTCCAAGTCAGAATTTCGATTTGTTCCCAAAATTCCCTGTTCAAAACCAAAATTTTAATTCTTTTCGAAAATTTCCAGTTCAGAATTAAAATTTATTTTGAAATTAACAACTCCTTTTCACATGACAGAATTCAAATTCTGCTGAAAAATTCCCCTAAACAATGCAGAAAGCTTCGACAAATCATGACCGGATAATATTATCGTATAAACAGGCCGGGCGTTACAATTTAAAATTAAAATAAAAACAAATGTTTGTTATCAAAATGACCCTGAGACCATCACATTGCCGGAATCGTGTTGTGTTTCCAAGTGTGATGAAGAATATGCAGCCAGTGGAGGAGGAAAAGCATTGCGGGAGGTTGAAGACTCAAATCCTCTCATGGCATTTGCGAAAAAAAAATTCAAAATAATTGCATCATATTATAAGCGTCGTTCTCGATATTACAAATGTAGTTCTGCTACTTTACACCGAATGACGCCATATACTAGAGAGTCTAGAAGAAAAATAAAATTTTCCTCAGGTTGCCTAACCTGCTCTTACCATACTTCATATTGTTTTTTGTGCTGAATGACGCAACACGTGCTGAGAGTTAAATTATTTGCGAAGTATCGTAGAAATCTTGATTCACTAAACTAATTGATCCTATTCGTTGAAAAATGGCCAAGTTCTTGATTTTTTAAGTCATTATTAATTCTTGCAAATTCACAAAGCAACATCGAAAAGAGTCATCCGAAAGACTTTTCATAGCAACACAGAAAAAATGAATCAGAAAGACATTCTTGGTTAATTCTACGAAAAAAAATTAGCCTATTCATTGAAAATAACCAAAATCTGAATTTGTAAATAAACATAGAAACAGAGTCTTCGGAAAGACATACTTAGTTGACTCCGTAAACAAATTGTTATGAATGTGTTTATGAAAATTGTTCAAATAATCAATAATTATTGTCAATTTTAAAAGTATCATAGGAAAGAGGTATTTAAATCACATTTTTATTGATTCCGTAAACAAATTTAGCCTATTCTTTAAAAAATAGCCAAACTCTTGATTCGTTTATCAAACTTGTTTAAATAATGATTCATTCTTTGAAATTCGCAGAGCATTATAGCAAAAAATTACTGGGAAGACATTCTTACTCAATTCTATAAAAAAATGTAACCTATTCGTTGCAAAATAGCCAAACTCTCAGTTATCAAATTGAAATTGTTTAAATAATTAAAAATTCTTGTAAATTTACGAAGAAACATAGATAACAGTAAGCGGAAAAATATTCTTAGTTGAATTCATAAACAAATTTAGCCTATTCGTTGGAAAACAGCCAAATTCTGAATATTTATGAAAGTTGTTAAAATAATTAACAATTATTGTAAATTTGCGAAGTAACATAGGAAAGACTTATTTTTGATACATTCTTTTTGATTCTGTAAAAAAATTGAGCCAATTCGCTAAAAGTAATGATATTACAAATAATAATTTTTGTAAATTTACAAAGCAGCATAGAAAATAGTCATCGAAAGGACATGAATCTGAATATGTTTAGGAAAATTGTTACTAATAATTGTTGAATATTTACAAATTATCGTAGAAAAAATTATTTGGAAATATATTCTTTCTTTATTTCCTAACCTAATTGATCATATTTGTTGAAAAATTATAGATCTCTTAATTTGTTCATGAAAAATGTTTGAATATTTAATAATTCTTAAAAATTTGGAAAACATCATACAAAAAAGTCATTGGAAAGATATTATTAGATAATTCTGTAAAAAAATTTAGCATATTTGTTAAAAATAGCCAAACTCTATCTATTTGTTAAAAAATAACGAAACTTTGAATTTTTTCATGAAAATTGTTTAAATTATTAATAATTCTGGTGAATTTACAAAGCGATATAGAAAAAAGTCATCGAAAAGACATTCTTAGTTGATTCAGTGGACATTTCGAGCTTATTCGCTTATGAAAATAGTTTAAATAATTAATCTTTCTTGTGAATTTACAGAAGCAACATACAAAATAGTCATCAGAGAGACTTTTCTTAGCATCATGGAAAAAAGTAATCTGGAAGATATTCTTACTTAATTCTTAAAAACTTGAGTAGAAAATATTGATTGGAAATACATTCTTTCTTGATTTCCTAAACTAATTTATGCTATTTGTTGAAAAATGACCAATTTCTTAATTTATTTATGAAAATTGTTTAAATAATTAATGATTCTGGACATTTTGAGAAACATCACACAAAAAATTCATTGGAAAGATATTATTAGGTAACTCTGTGCAAAAATTTAGCATATTTGTTAAAAAATAGCCAAAATCTACCTATTTGTTAAATAGTAGTCAAACTCTACCTATTTGTTAAAAAATAATCAAACTTTAAATTCTTACATGTATTAAATTTTTTTATTTTATAAATGAAAAGAAATGTTATTACTGAAATAAATTGTGATTTGTTCGTTATAACATTTATATGAGTATATAAATCTTAATTTAATAAATTAAATTTAATAAATTTAAGAGAAATTAAAAATATGAAAAAATGCATTGAATTCAGTGAGTTTCCGACTTTCAATGGATTAAACGAAAACTAAAAAGACATAAAAAACATACATTGATATAAGTAGAATTAACTCAATTTTTAAGAATACACGTGAATTAAAAAAAATCCTGAAAATTCTGCATAATTCAAAAGAATTTATACGAATTCAGGGTGAATTCGAGATTAAATCTCGTGAAATTATATTGAGTCTCCCGATACTTCTTAGAATCCTTGACATTTATTCAAAAATCTTAAGAAATCTTAAAATACTCCAAAAACATAAATATGTTTGAAAATTTTATAGAATCCCTTTTAATATTTTGAAATATCATGAAATAATGAATAATTTAAAAAAATGTCATATTCATTCAAAATTTTAGTCATAAATTACTTTTTAATATTTAAAAATTCCCTAAAATATTTTAAATTATTTGAAACTCTTGAAATCACTTGAAACTTTGTAAAGTTCTTAAGAATCCCTTGAAATTTTAAAAAACAACCTCAGATATTTCAAATCCTTTGAAATTGTTTAAAATGCCTCAAAATTTATTCAAGCTCTCAGAAATTCCTTTGGTTCTTAAAAATACCTCAAATATTTTTAATTCGTTGAGTTGATTGAAAATGGAAAATGGAACAAGTTTTCAAATCCTCTAATTGTTTTTTTATTTTCTAAGATATTCCTAATCTATACAAATTTCTTTAAATAATTGAAATAAATACAAAATTCCTTGAAATACTTCAAAATTCCCTTAAATCTTTTAAGCTCTTTAAAATCTTTTAAAATTCCTTAAAATTATTGACATCTCTTTCAAATTTTATTCTTTTTAAATATCCTAAAATATGCCCAGTCCTTTAAAATTTCTTCAAATTATTAAAAAAGATAAAAAATTCCTTGGAATCGTTTGAAATTCTTTCAAATATTTTCCTACAATATATGTATCAATTTGAAATCTTTTAAAATCATTTGAAAATTTTTATATCCTCTAAAATCCTAATAAATTAGTGAAATCAATTGAAAACTCCTTAAAATCTTTATTATACCTCAAAATATTTATAATTCTTCGAAATCTCTTAAAATTATTTGCAATTGTTCAAAGCTCTTGAAAATTCTTTGGATTAAAAAAAATACCCTATAGTCTTTAAACTTCTTTGAAATCCCTTCTAATAATCAAAATCAATTCCTTACAGTATCGGTGATTTTTTTTAATAGGAGAGTCTCTTGAGAGCACAAAAGTGCCTAATTTGAACATCTTTTTAAATTATAAAATGTTTGATCTGTAGACATTAACAGATCTCTGATACACTTCTATTCAAACATAAATAAATAATTATTTGAATATGTCCTATAAGGAAATTGAGATTTCAATCCTATAGGTAAAGTAGAACCGAAACGTACACGAGTTTTACAAACTATGTCTCTATTCAACACAGTAAGAGTAACGCACCATGACGCTATACTCTTCTCTTCATTCACCAACTTTATCTCTTTCATCATTCATTCATCTTGTATGCAAACACGCAGATCACATTTCTAAATACGAAGAAACACGTTCTCGTATTATCGAACTCGAAATAGAATTCAATTCGATTATTATTCACAACGGTGATGCCAAAATATTTGCGGATGCTTGGAATGAACGATGCTCATTGGCTCTGGTTCGCATACAGGTGCGCATTACAGCCAATCAACTATACCATAATGCAAACATGCGAAGATAAAGACGACTTAATCAGCATTACTGATTTCAAATGCAATACCACACACAGACATACACTACTTTTGAGCGGATAGGATATGAGCGGCCTGCAGTAAGCAAGCGTTACTCTTGAAAATCGTCATAATCGAAAACGACAATATCGTTTAGAGATTTTATATTAAGGATAGGTAAAGTTGTACCGAAACGTACACGAGTTTTACAAACTCTGTCTCTATTCAACACAGTAGGAGTAACGCACCATGACGCTATACTTTTCTCTTCATTCACCAACTTTATTTCTTTCATCATTCATGTACGCAAACACGCAGATCACATTACTAAATACGAAGAAGCACGTTGTCGTATTATCGAACTCGAAATAGAATTCGATTCGATTATTATTCACAACAGTGATGCCAAAATATTTGCGTATGCTTGGACGGAACGATGCTCATTGGCTCAGGTTCGCATACAGGTGCGCACTACAGCCAATCAACTATACTATAATCCAAACATGCGCAGACAAAGGTTATTAGTTAGCATCACTGATCTCAAATGCAGTACCACACACAGACACACACTACTTTCGAGCGGAGAGGATATGAGCGGCCTGCAGTAAGCAAGCGTTACTCTCGAAAATCGTCATAATCGAAAACGACAATATAGTTTAGAGATTTTATACTAAGGATAGGTAGAGTTGAACTGAAACGTACACGAGTTTTACAAACTCTGTCTATATTCAACACAGTAAGAGTAACGCACCATGACGCTATACTCTTCTCTTCGTTCACCAACTTTATTTCTTTCATCATTCATTCATATCGTATGCAAACACGCGGATCATATTACCAAATACGAAGAAACACGTTGTCGTATTATCGAACTCGAACTACAATTCGATTCGATTATTATTCACAACAGTGATGCCAAAATACTTGCGCATGTTTGAACTGAGCGGTACTCATTGGCTCTAGTTCGCATACAGGTGCGCACTACAGCCAATCAACTATACTATAATCCAAACATGCGCACACACAGACACATACTACTGTTGAGCGGAAAGGATATGAGCGGCCTACAGTAAGCAAGCGTTACCAAAAATGTTACTCTAGAAAATCGTTATAATCGGAAACGATGATATCGGTCAGAGATTTATTAATAAGAATTGTCTCTTATCAGCTGGAAAGGAGGTAGCTAGAAATCTAGTTGGAAAGTTGCTTACTTGTGTCCTGATTTTGGTCCATAAAATGGATCCTAAAAGAGTAGATTTCATGTTAATCTTAAAAGAAAAATGTATTCATTTCTCAATTTTCGAACATACAGCCGGATCTTATCAGCCTTGAATTAAGAGTTAAGTTCATCGAATGGGTCGACTTGTCCCCACACTAACTCCTCGTGCTCTAATCTTCCTCGAAGCGTAATAAACCCTTTTTACGATCAACGTCGGGCAAATGTCGTGGCCAGAGGGGAAAATGGGTTGGGGAAGGGAGGACTAGGGAAGAGTGAGTTGAAGCGCAATCGAGAGATGATCGATTAGTGTCGTTTCCAGCGACGGGGCTTGAAAAGGAGGCTAGATAGTACGATGAGTTGGAAAGTCAACGAAAAAAAAATAAAATGGAAGGAAAGGAAGCCAGACCATATTACTTCTGCAATCGTTTCCACTGCAGCATACGTCAACTGGAAGTCATTTTCGAGCCGTAGACTACATGCAGAAGCATCATCTCCATTAATGACTGTCTGCCTTTGTATGTTCCCATCCAGATTGTCATCGTGGCTTCACCCTGCTTTTTGTTCTCGTTCAATCCGCTAGTCATTATTTCGATGCGAATGATGTTGAGAATGATGGCTGATGCTCTTAAATCAGTCATTCATTTAGAACATCAAGATTTACTCTAACAAGTAACCACGAACTCAGTTAAAACTCTGGGATGAATTTTGTTGCATCTAACTTCATGATGGAGTGTCATCTCGCTCGGACTTTGGGTACGAAACTACTTTAAGTCAGAGGGCAATGATATCTTGATGCAGTCTCTTTTTCTGTCACAAAAGTGTAAGAACAATTGACAGTAGGAGGTTTTTCGTACCCTGAGTCAGAGGGAAACTATACCTTGTTGCAGTCTTTTTTTTTTGTCACAAAACTGTAAAAACATATGACAACAGGAGGCGTTTCATACTCTCAGTCAGAGGGAAAGGATACCTTGTTGCAGTCTTTTTTTGCCACAAAACTGTCCCTTATGAAAAAGAAGTATTGCTAAGTATTGGATCCGATACTTACCAATACTTCTTTTTCGTAAGGGTGTACAAACTATTGACAACAGAAAACTTTCGTGCCCTGAATCAGAAGGAAACAATACCTTGTTGCAGTCTTTTATTTGCCACAAAAACATAAAAACAATTGACAGCATGAGGTGTTTCGTACCCTAAGTCAGAGGGAAACGATACCTTGTTGCAGTCTTTTTTTTTGCCACAAAAGCATAAGAACAATTGACAGTAGGAGGCGTTTTGTACCCTAAGTCAGAGGGAAACAATACCTTCTTGCAGTCTTTTTTTGCCAAAAAAAAACGTAAAAACAATTGACAGTAGGAGGCGTTTCGTACCCTGAGTCAGAGGGAAACTATACATGACTTTTCAACCAACTAGTTGAATTTCCAAATAAAAAAGATAATATTTCAATAAAAAACGGATTTTTTTATTTTTCAGTTTGAAAAATTACTGTTTAACAAAGAAAAAACAAATTGTCAACCAGTTGAATCAATCGAAAAAGGACGAACTTTTTACATGAGCTAAATCCTAAATTAATAAATTACTAAATTAAATAAATTTTCAACAAAATAGTTCAGTTTTCAAGCTAAAAAATCAAATTTTTCAGAATAATAATTGACCTTCAAATCAGAAATGAAAAAAAATTGCAACAAGAAACATAATTTTCAATCAAGAAAGACCAATTTTAAACTAAAAAAGATAAATTTTCAACGAAAAATGAAATTGAGGAATTTTCATTAAAAAAAACTAGTTTTCAAAATATCAAAAAATTATCAATCGGTTGAAACTAATTAAAAAATAAGAATAATTTTCTACCCAGATAGACTTACTTTCCACCAAAGAGTTGAATTGTCAACATATAAAGAATAAATTTCCAACAAAAAATGGAATAGTTAAATATTCAGACAAAAAAAATGTTTTCAAAAAAAAAACGAATTTCCAAGAAAATAGTTCTATTTTCAAATAACTAGTTTAATTTTTAACCAAAAATATGAATTTTCAGCAAAAAAGGGAATTTACAACCGAGTAGTCCAATTTGCTACCAAATTGTTAAAGATTGAATTTAAGATCAAATTTTCAGTTTAGAAACTAATTTTCATTTAAAAAAAAATCTAATTCCATCTTGGTGAATTTAACTTAAAACGACCAATTTAAAAAAAAACACCAAAACTAAATGGTTGAATCCTATACCAAATAGATAAATTTTCAGAAAACAAAATCTATTTTCTAGGCAAATAGCTGAATTTTAAACAAATTGTATTATTATTCTTCCAAATAGTTAAATTTTTAAATCATAACAAATACATTTTCATTTAAAAATTAAATACTGAAATTTTCAGATATTAAAATTAATTTTTAACAACAAAAAATTAATTTTCAACACAATAGTTACATTTTTAAAGACATTGGTTTCGTTTTCAACCAAATAGTGTAATTCATAATAAAATGGTTTAATTTTTGACTAAACTTTTGAATTTTCTACCAATAAAGGTGGAATATAAAAAAAAAAAATAATAATTTTCAACAATGAGGCAGTTTCAACAAGGCAGTTGATCTTTACCAAAAAGATGAATTTAACAAATTATCCTTAAATTTCCAGTTTGAAAAACTAATTTTCAACAAAGAAGATGATTTTTAGCGAAGAAATATTAATTTTCAAAACAAGAATTTGTATTTTTAACGAAAACGGACAAATTTTCAACAAGACAGTTGATTTTTCTTACCAAAAAATAATAAATTTAAGATTACATTTTCAGTTTAGAAACTAATTTTCCACAACAAAAAAAACGAATTACAGCCAGGTAAATTCAACTTGAAAAGATAAATTTTCAAATAAATGGTTAAATCCTATACCAGATAGATAAATTTTCAACAAATAAAATCAATTTTCTACCAAAATAGATGAATTTTAAACAACATGCATTATTTTTTTCCAAATAGTTGAATTTTTAACTTATAAAGAATACATTTTCATCCAAAAGTTAAATACTGAAATGTTCAGATGTTAAAATTAATTTTCAATACAATCGTTACATTTTTAAAGACATTAGTTTCATTTCTACTTAAATAGATTAATTTATAACAAAATGGTTTAATTTTTAACTGAACTGTTGCATTTTTAACCAATAAAGGTGAAATATAAAAAAAAACATAATTTTCAACAATGACAAGGCAGTTTCAACCAGGTAACTGATCTTCACCAAAAAAGATGATTTTAAAAAATTAGCTGAATTGAAAAAAATTAAATTTTTAACAAAAAATTAGAATTTTTACCAAATAGCTGCATTTTTAACCTACAAAGATGAATTTTTTGCGAAATAATTGAATTTTTAACTGAAAAGGGCAAAAATGTACAATTCTTAACCAAAAATGGAATCGTGAAATTTCCAGTTTAAAAAACTAATTTTCAACAAAAAGAAGTGATTAAGTTTCTACTGGAGTAAATTAATTTTTAACAAAATGCATGATTTTTCTTAGAAATAGTTGAATTTTCAACTATTAAGAATACATATTGATCCAAAAATGAAATACTTGAATTTTCAAATAAAAACCATTAATTTTCAAGAAAAAAAATCATTTTTAACAATAGAATATAAATTTTCAGCAAAATCAGTTTTAATTTGAAATAAAGGACAGATAATTTTTAACGAAGACAGATGAATTTTCAAATAAAAAAAAATCTTAACGAAGCATTTGAAATCAAAAACAGTTGAATTCAACCAAAAAGGGTGAATTTGTAACAAAACTGTTGCTTTTATGACAAAAAAAGTTGAATTCAAGAAAATAGTTAACTTTAAAAAAATTTAATTTTCAACACACAAATTTGAAAAAATTAAAAATTTCAATAAAAAAAGGATTCTTAATCAAAAATGTAATCGTTAAATTTTCAGTTTTAAATAGTAATTTTTAAGGGGGAAAAAAATTTCATATGGTTCAAGTTAACCAAAAAAAGACAAGTTTCCAAAAGAAAATTTGACGAAAAAAGATAAAATTTCAACCAAACATGCAATGCTCAAATTTTAAGTTCAAAAAGCTGATTTTCAAGAGAAAAAAAATAACAAATTTTCATTTAGTTGAATTAGACTGAAACAAACAAATTTATAAACAAAATTGTCTAATTCTCAACCAAAATGATGAATTTTCAAGAAAAAAGTTTTATTTTCTACCTAAATAAACGAATTTTTCGGAGAATGCATGCTTTGTCTATGAAATAGTTACACTTTTAAAGATATATTTTAATTTTTAACCAAATAGTTCCATTTTCTGACAGAATTCTTTAATTTTCTACCAAGAACATGAATTTTCAAAAAAAAAAAGAAACATTTTTTTACCAAACCGTTAAATTTTCTACCAGAATATTAAATTTTCAAACCAAAAACACGACTTTAAAAAAATAGTTGACATCCAAAAAAAAATTAAATTTTCATCACAATAGTTGCATTTTTTACCAAACAGCTGAATTTTTAAACTACAAAGAAGAATCTTCCACGCTAAATTTGAATTTTTAGCTAAACCGGATACAGAAAAATTCTTAACCAAAAATGAAATCGTCAAATTTTCAGTTTCAAAAACTAATTTAAAAAAAAAAAAAATTAACTAGTTTAATTTAACCAAAAAAGAAAAGTTTTCGAAACAAAAAAAAAACATCTTTCACTCAAAAAGATAAATATTTAACCTAAGATGCAATGCTTAAATTTCAAGTTCAAAGAGCTAATTTTCAAAAAAGAAAAAACGAATTTTCAACTAGAAGAATTTCACTGAAGGCATGCTTTGCTCATTAAATAGCTAAATTTTCAATGACATAGTTTAATTTTCAACCAAATAATTCAATTTGCTAACAAAAATGGTTCAATTTCTGACCAATAATATAAATTTTTGAAGAAAAACAAAAATAATTTTCCACCAAACAGTTTAATTTTCTACCAAAATATTGAATTTTCAACAAAAAGGATCATTTGCAATAAAGACATATGAATTGTCAAGAAAGCATTTTCATTTTCTACAATTTTGTTGAATTTTTAATTAAAAAATACGAATTTTCTACAAAATAATTGAATTATGAACAACAACAATGAATTTTAAACAAAGCACGTCATAGTTAATATTACAATTAAAAAAGTTTCTAATTTAAAATCCAAAACAGTTTAATTAAACCAAAAAATACTAATTTCCAACAAAATAGTTAAATTCTTAATCAAAAGAGGTAAATAATGAACCGATCAGTTTTTTTGTAACAAAAGCTAAATTTTCAACAAAAAAGGTTTATTTTTAAACACAGCACAATAATTATTTATTATAAAAGAGGAATCATCAATAAAAGACATGAATTTTCAATAAAACAGTTCAATTTTTAAATAAAGAAGATTAATTTTCAACCAACTAGATTCATTTTTCACTGCAAAAGATAAATTTCAAACCAAAAATGGAATGGTTAGCTGATTATTTTGTAAATTTTGAAAATAAGCTAGAAGACCATTTTTCTTTAGCTACGATAAGGATTGTACCATTACTCTTCTGAATCTTGATCCGACTATAAAGCTTCATGCGATTATCGAGATTCAGAAAGCTCAAAAGCTTTTTTCGATACCTCTCAGTAAAAATCAAGTATTGAAACTCTGGTTTTATTTCTGAAAGTACTGAGAAAAATTGCAACGTTAAAGGAAGATGCAATAAAAAAAGAATCTGAATCTGACATCCTCCTTCAAGCTTCATAAAATTTAGCGTCTGTTCTCCACAATAATTGTTTTGCCTTCAATTTTTCAGAAAACTGGGTCACTGCAATGAAAGTCTACCCTTCATCAAATGCAAATGGTCTCACAATTATTTTCTTTCACTGACTGTCAGATTCATAAAAAGCAAAACATTCATACTATTTTATTTTTATTATTTATTTATTTTATTTATTTATTTTATTGTTATAATTTATTCATTATTTTATTTATACTTTCCCCTTAAAAAATGACACTTTGTAAATGACGTGTAATCTATGCATATTTTTTTATTTTTAGTGGACTATTACAGGGAAATGTGACTTTTTAAAACTGACATGAGTCACAAAAAAAAGTCGAAAAATATATTTGTTTAGAAATGCAGCGTAAAAATTTCAGATAAAGGTCTCCAAATGGTAATAATAATTCTAGTAATTACTTAATTATATTATTATTTTGTTGAACATGTTACTATTTTGTTGAAAAGTTATCTTTTGTTGTTGAAAATTCAGTTACTTGGTAGAAAGTTGAATTATTTTATTCAAATTTTACTTTTTTGTTGTTTTATGAAAATTCAATTCTCTGCATAAAAATGTAACTATATCATTTTTAGAAAACTAACCTTCTTGGTGGAAAAATCATTTTTTGAGTCAAATGTTAAACTCTTTTTTTGAAAATTCCTTTTTTCTTTTGAAGATTCATAATTTTAATTTGACATTCATCGCTTTGGTTGAAAATTTAACTATTTTGTTGAATTTTTTATTTTTTTATTGCAAACGATCTGATTGGGAACTGATTTTTTTAACTAAACATGTAACTATTCCATTTTTTTGTTGAAAACAGATTGAAAATAAATCTTCTTGGTTGAAAATGTATCCTCTTTGGTTGAAAAATAAAATGTTTGGTTTAAAGTTAAAATGTTCTAAAAAAAAGTGTTTTTGGTCGAAGATTCATCATTTTAGTTGAAAATTCATATTTTCTTTTGAAGATTTATAATTTTAATTAAAAATTCATCGCTTTGCTTGAAAATGTAACTATTTTGTTGAAAACCTTTTTTTTCAAATTGCAAATTATCTTATTGAAAATTAACTTTTTCAACAAAACATTTAACCATTCCATTTTTTTGTTGAAAACTGATTGAAAATTAATCTTCTTGGTTAAAAATGTATCCTTTTTGGTTTAAATCAAATGCTTGGTTTAAAGTTAAAATATTTTTGAAAAAAAGTGTTTTTGGTTGAAGATTCGTCATTTTAGTTGAAAATTCATATTTTCTTTCGAAGATTAATGATTTCAGTTTGAAATTCATTGTTTAGTTGAAAATTTAACTATTTTATCAGAAATTCGTTTTTTGATATTCAAAACCAACTTTTATTGAAAATTAATTTTTTTAACTAAACAAGTAGCTATTCTATTTTTTTGTTAAAAACTGATTAAAAAAAAAAAATCTTCTTGGTTAAAAATGTATCCCCTTTCGTTAAAAAATAAAATGCTTGGTTTAAAGTTAAAATGTTCTAAAAAAAAGTGTTCTTGGTTGAAGATACGTCATTTTAGTTGAAAATTCATATTTTCTTTCAAAGATTTATAATTTTAGTTTAAAATTCATTGTCTGGATGAAAATTTAACTATTCTATTGAAAATCCCTTTTTTGAAATTCAAAACCAACTTTTATTGAAAATTATTTTTTTTTTAACTAAACATGTAACTATTCTATTTTTTTGTTGAAAACAGATTGAAAATAAATCTTCTTGGTTGAAAATGTATCCTCTTTGGTTGAAAAATAAAATGTCAATAATACACATGAATTTTTCCTGGAAAAAAAAACTTTTCTCAACAAAAAAATACAAATTTTCAACAAAAAATTGAATAGTTAAAAATACCAGTTAATTAATTTTCAACAGCAAAAAAAGAGTTTTCAATAAAAGTTTAAATTTTTAGCCGAAGAGATGAATTTTTCACATAGTAGTTAATATTTTAACCAAGAATATGAGTTTTCGAAGAGGAAGATTAATTTTCTACTAGAAGGACAAATTTTCAATTACACACATACATTTTTTCTAAAAAAAATTATTTTTCAGTCAGATAGTTACATTTCTAACCAAAGAGGTGAATCTTTAACAATTAAATTAAATCTCAGCGAAAAATGTTCAACTAAAAAAGACAAATTTTCCACAAGAAAGGAATATTTAATATTTAAGTTAAATAATTTCCAACACGAAAAAAAAGAGTGTTCACAAAAATGGTTAAATTTTCAGCGAAAGAGATGAATTTTTGACATAGTAGTTAATCTTTTAACCAAAAATGTGAATTTTCAAACAGGAAGATTAATTTTCTACTACAAGGATGATTTTTCAATAATACACATGAATTTTCAACAAAATATTTCAAATTTCAAGTAAACAGTTTATTGTTCCTCGAAGAAGACCAGTTTTCTGAAAAAAATAAACTATCAGTTAAATAGTTCATTTTCTAACCAAAGAGGTGAATCTTCAACAAAAAACTCAAATCTTCAACAAACAAATGAATTTTTCACAAAGTAATTCATCTTTCAACCAAAACGATTTTTGAATTAATTTTTGACAAAAAATTGTCAACTAAAAACGACAAATTTTCAACCAAAAATGGAACAGTTAAAATTTCAGTTAATTAATTTTCAACAAAAAAAATAAGAGTTTTCACCAAAATGGTTAAATTTTCAGCGAAAGAAATGAATCTTCAATAAACAAATGAATGCTTAACAAAGTAGTTTATCTTTCAACCAAAAAGATGAATTTTTGCACAGGAAGATTAATTTTCTGCTAGAAAGACAAATTTTTAATAAAATACATGAATTTTTAACAAAATAGTTTGATTTTTAACGAGAAAAGATAGATTTTCAACTGAAAAAGGTACATTTTTATAAAAAAAAATAAAATAGTCATATATTTAATTTAAAAAAAGATAAATTTTCACCAAAATTAAATTTCATTTTCAACCAAACAGATTAATTTTTAACTAAGAAGATTACATTTTTACCAAAAAATACGACCTAATAATTAAATTTTCATCTAAAAAAATAAAACATCAACAAACACTGAAATAGATAAATGATTAATTTTTAGAAAAAAAACTAATTTCCAACCAAAAATATGAATTTTCATACAGTAAGAATAATTTTCCACTAGAATGACAAATTTTCAATAAAAGAAGATTAATTTCCTTAAAAAAATGAACTTTCATTTAAATGGTTAAATTTTCAACCACAGAGGTAAATCTTCAACAACAAAAATTGATTCTTAACTAAATATTTTTAACTAAAAAAGACAAATTTTCAATCAAAAATGGAAGAGTTAAAATTACAATTAATTAATGTTCAACAACAACAAAAATTTCAACAAAATAGTTCAAGTTTCAGCCCAAGAGATGAAATATTAACAAACAAATGAATTTTCAACAAATTATTTCATCTTTTAACCGGGAAGATAAATTTTTGAACAAAGAAATGGATTTTCAACCAAAAAGCTAAATTTTCAACCAAGAAGATTAATTTTCAACTAAGAAGATTAAATTTTTTTCAAAAAAGACGAATTTATAATCCAATAGTGAGATTTTGAGCTGAAAAAGTTGCAATTTTAAAGAACACTGAAATAGATAAATAACTAATTTTCCATGTAAAAAAATTAATTTTTAACAAAATAGTTAATTTTTCAACCAAAGATATGAATTTTTAACCAAAAAGGTAAATTTTCAACCAATAGGATTAAACCAAATAGTTGGATTTTTAATGAAAAATATGGATTTCTAACAAACAATAGATTAGTTAAATTGACAGCTAAAGAAATTAATTTTTAACTTAATAAACGTATTTTCAACTAAATAGTTGAATTTTCAACCAAAGAAATGGATTTTCAAACAAAAATAAAAATTCTCAATCAAGATGATTAATTTTTAACCAAAAGAATAAATGCAACCAAGAAGATTAATTTTCTACCAAAAATAATAAAGTTTCAATTAAATCCTTAAATTTTCAACCACGGAGGTGAATTTTTAAAAAAGGAATTCTCAGCAAAAAGTTTAGTAGCTGCTATTTTCAAACAAAAAATATTATTTTATTATTTTAAGCAAAATAAATTCAACTAAAAAAGATAAATTATTATATAAAGATACAATAGTTTTATTTTTAGTTTAAAAAATTAATTTTTACGCAAATTAAATGCATTTAAAACAAACAGATAAATTTTTAACTAAGACGATTAAATTTCTACCAAAAAATATGAATTTTTAACCAAATAGTGAAATTTTAAACTAAAAAAGGTAAATTTCCAACCAAAAAAATGAATTTTTAACCAAAAAGGTAAATACTCAACCAAGAAAGTAAAACCAGATAGATAGATTTTTAACGAAAAATATACATTTCCAATCAAAATGGAATAGGTAAATTGACAGTTAAAAAAATTATTTTCAATTTAAAAAATGAATTTTCAATCAAATAGTTAAATTTTTAGCCAAAAAGATAAATTTTCAACTAAGGAGATTAAGTTTCTACTACAAAAGATGAATTTTTAAAAAATCACATGAATTTTCAACCAAATAGTTGATTTTTTTTTAAATAAATAAATTTTTAATTAAATGATGAATCTTTAACCACGAAAACGAATTTTTAAGAAAATAGTTCTACTTTTAACAAACTGCTTGAATCCTTACCAGAAATATGATTTTCTACAAAAAAGTCAATTTTTTAATAAAATTAATTAATTTTTAACTAAAAAAGATTAATTTCCATGCAAATATAGATTATACAAAAGAGGTTAGAAAAATTAATTTTGACTCACATTTAATGCATTTTTAATCGAGCAGATGAATTTTTATCTAAGAAGATTAAATTTCTACCAAAAAGGACGAATTTTCAACCAAATAGTGAAACTTTCAACAAAAACTTAATTTTTTTTTTAAAACTTAATTTTTCATAATAAAAAATCATATAAAATTTTCCAAAGAATCTGAAGAAAAGTTTTTTATTTTCTTAAAACTTTTCAAAATTCTAAAAACCTGCCTTAAAATCTTGCATCACTAATCAAAACAAAAGAACCCTTTTTTGATAATTTTGGGAATCTTTTGAAATTTTAAGAATCTTTTCAAATATTCTATTAAAATTTAATTTCCACATGCATCTTGAGAAAAGTTTTTTATTTTCTTGAAACCTTTCAAAAATTTTTAAAATCTTCGAAATTCATTATTAGCAATCATCAAAAATCTATATTTTGATTTAAATGTTTTGAAATCTTTACAAATTTGTAATTCTTTTTGAATCTTTTCAAAACCTTTGAACCTTCTAAATATCGTCAGAATGATTGTAATTTATTTAATTTTTTTATAAACTTTTGCAAAATTAAAAAAATTTTCTAAAATTTTCTAGAGTCCTTTTTGACAGTTTTAAAATTGTTTAAAATCCTCTCAAATATTCTCTTAAAATTAATTTTCTCCTGAAAAAAAAATACTTTAAATTTGTTTAGGATCCTGAAGAAAATTTTTTTATTATTGAGAATGTTTTCAAAATTCTTAGAAAGCCACTTTTTTCGAAATCTTCAAAAATGTATCATATGTTTTAAAATAATGTAAAATTTTCCTACAGTTTTTTAAAATCGTCGAAAATTAAAGAAATTGTTTTAAAATCTTTCAGGTTTTTCTCGACATTTTTAGAAATCTTTTGGTATATTTCGAAATTTTGTTTAAAACTTAATTTTTTAGAGCAAAAACTCATTAAAAATTTCAACAGGAATTTTAAGAAAAGTTATTTATTTTCTTCAAAACCTGTTAAAACCCTTAAAATGATTCAAAACTAATTTTCAAAATCTTAAAAAATCTTCACTTTGCTTACAATTTTTTGAAACCGTTTCGAAATAAAAATTGTTTTGAAATTTTTCTAAAACTTCTAAATATCTTTTAAAATAGTACAAATTTTTCCTACCATTTTTTTAAAATTCTATAAAATTGAAAAAATCACCTTAAAATCTTCCAGATTCTTTTTTAATAATTTGGAAATCTTTTGAAATGTTTTTAAATTTGTTTAAATATTCTATTAAAATTAAATTTTCCAAATAAAAAATCTTATTTAATATTCTCAGGAATCTTGAGAAACGTTGTTTATTTTCCTGATACTTTTAAAAATTCTTAAAAATCTTCGCAATTTTTTGTTAGCAATCATTAAAAATTTAGATTTTAATTTTTTGAAATCTTTTCAAATTTTAAATTATTTTTGAATTTTTTTGAAACTTCCAAATACCTTTAAAATAATTCAAAGGTGTCCTCAATTTTTTTTTAAACTTCCAAATTCAAAAAAAATTCTTACAATTGTTCAGATTCTTTTTTGACATATTTTGAAATCTTCAAAACTTAAAATTAATCTTTAAAAATAAAATCTAAATCATTTCTCAAATTTCCCAAGAAATCATTCACAATTAAAATATTCTCTTTGATCAATAATGATTAGAAACATTTAAAAATAAATTTTATCACATTTTTATTTTATTTTTAGCTGTTCAAAAATCCCTTTTCGGTGGGATTCGAACCCAGGTCTTCAGATTGCCGGTCTGGTGCTCTTAGCCACTACGGAGAGCACCAGACCGTGAATCTGACGACCTGGGTTCGAATCCCACCGGAAAGGGATTTTTTTTTAACAGTTCAGAATAGAATCTACTATCTTTTAACTAATTATAATCATTAAATATTAAATGTTCCTGTATTTTAACTTAAATCATTTTCTATGCCACCCTTTTGTTATATAAATAAAATTTAAATAAAAGAATGTATCGAAATAATATTAAAAAAAAGGAAATGAGTGGGTGTAAGATAGTGATTGAAAGTAGTCCATTGAATGACAAGGTGAATAAACAGCAGGCTCTGGAAACGTGGGATAGAATGAGGGTATCTGTCTCATTGCCTTTCATGAGGTTACGAGTAAGCATCAGGTACTCAAAGAGCGATGGTCTCTATTCCAGATTCCATCCAATTCTTCTAAAAAGTATCCTGGAGGAAGAATCATAAATAAAGATAACGAAAGGAAAGTGACAAAATGTGGTAATTTCTATATTTTTTCAATTGTTTAAACAATTATTATTTATCTAACTAAATTTTCTTTACCTAACTAGATTTTCTCTATATGTAACTCAGGAAAAATTAGTATTTCCCAAGATTAATGGATGAAATAAATTTTTGGAAAAATATTGTACAATTGTTTAAACAATTATTAAATATTTTTTATCGCTGAGGAAAAGACACAATCAATGCAGATTAGAGTGGTCCATTTTTTTTATTTTCATACATACCTCCCCTAAATTTTTTCGAATAAAAAAAATAATAAGTTTGTTGCTTGAAAACAAAAATTATATCTAAAGGTCCCGCAAGCCCCATAAAGTTTAATTCCCATAAGAAAAAATACGTTTTTGTACATTTTATTCAGAATCGTTAATATCAGGTGTATCGAGTTGACTCTCACATCTTCAAAATTAGCCACAGGATACGAATCCAAAATCACTTTTGGAATTTCACCCCCATAAGTCTGTTTTTATAGGGACCCAGAAAACCCCATAAGTGAAAAATGGATCTTGCGAATTTTTTACGCTAATGATTATTTGATGGCTGTTCCTTTCAGTAAAAGTCGTTCATAATATATAAAATATTATTTTCGACTAATAATTATGTATTTAATTAAATTGTTCAAACAATTTATTATTGTTTATAGCAATTCCTTCTTAGAATAAAGCTAGAACGTTCTGGTTTTTTCTGAATTTTTCAAATTGCTCATAATGTTTCATTTAGAGTGAGACAATAATCAATTAAATCTAACAAAATAAATTGTTTAAGAAATGTATTATTATTTATAACAATATTCTGTTAGAATAATGCTAGAACCTTGAGGTTTTTTCCGAAATTTTCCACTTTTTGTCTACCTTTCAATAGGAGTGTGGTAATAATTAGTTCGAGGTATTGAACATAATTTTTTAAACAAATTATTAGTCAAAAAATATTATTTTTAAAAAATGCCATAAGGTTTTCTTTTTTTTCTGAAATTTTTAATATTTCGTCCACTTCTCACTTAGAGCGAGGTAATACTGGATGCAACTTAACAATAATAATTTTTTCAACATTTTATTGTTTATAACCATCTTCTCCTATAGTAATCGTAGATAGTTGCGATTTTTTCTGAAATTTTTATCTTTTTGTCCACTTTTCACTAAAAGTGAGTTAATAATTAATGCAACTTGACAAAAATAATTGTTTAAAAAATTCATCATTATAAAAGTCTAAAAAAACTGAAATTTCAAGAAAAAACTGCAACTTTCTGGCGTTACTCTGAGAGAAGATAGTTATAAACAATAATACATTTTTGTAAAGAATTATATTCGTTAACTTAGATTAACTATTAGCTCACTGAGTAAAAAGTGAACAAAAGTTAAAAATGTCAGAAAAAACTACAACTATCTGACATTACTATAGGAGAAGATAGTTATAAAAAATAATCATTTGTTTAAACAATTATGTACCTCAAATCATATTAATGATCACCTTGCTCTGAGTTGAATGCGAATAAAAATTCAAAAATTCAGAAAATACCGCAACTTTCTAACAGTATTCTAAGAGAATATTGTTATAAATGATAATAAATTGTTTAAAAAGTTATTTTTGATAACTTTAATTAATTATTGCCTCGCTCTAACTGAAAAGTTAAAAACAAGTTGAAAATTTCAGAAAAAACTGAAACTTTCTAGCATTGGTCTAAGATAATATTGTTATAAATAATAATAAATTGTTTAAACAAATATTTTTATCAACCTCAATAAGGTATTGCCTTGTTATAACTGAAAAATTGAAGACCAGTTTAAAAATTCAGGAAAAAGAGCGACTTTCTATCTCTATTATAAGAGAAAATTCCAATAAACAATAATAAATTGTTTAACAAATTAATTTTAATATCTAATTATTAGTAGAAAGTAATATTCTATATATTAAAAACAATTTGTACTAATATGAACAACACAAAAAATAATTATTATCGCCAAAACCTCGCAAAACCCAATTTTTCACTTATGGGGTTTTTTGGTGTTCTTCTTGGGGTTTTCTAGAACACTAAACATCATTTTTTTTTAAGCGTTTTTTTTATGGAGTCGAATAAATAAATGAATATGAACAAATAAATCTTTTAAGTTGATTAATAATTCCACATATTTATAAATATAGAATATTTATTATTATTAATAATGAAAATTATAAACATATTCCAAAATTAGTCACTTTCACATAAAAAAAGAATAATTTTTTATACTAAGCAATATTCCAGACAACTAAATAAAAATATTTCACTAAGAAAATGAGTAATTGACTCTTAATATAGTTATTTTTATTGACAAATTATTAAATAAATATTCATTCTTCAATTTTTTTGCATATGTGAAGATTTTTTTTCTCGTGAAAAACTTAAAAATGTTTTCCATTGATTAAAAATCACATCAATTTATAAATATATAAATATATATTTTTGTAATCAATAAAAATGATAAATTCTAAAATAAGTCACTTTAACCTACAAAAAAATTATTTTTCCTGCTAAATAATATGACTTAAAGATATTTTTTAAAGCAAATCATAATTACAGAACATTATAATTCTTATTGTCAAAAAAATAAATCAAAAACAAATTTAAAAACTAGTCAGTTTGAGTAATTGTTTATAAATTACTAAATAATAACAATAGTATTTTCTCAATTTGAATTAATTTATTATTGAATTTCCCTTACTGACTTTTAAATTCATATGCACGAAATAAAGAGCTTGTTTCTATGAAAAACAATTACAAAAGAATATTTATATAATCATTTGTTTGTAACAATGACAATTAAGAGTCAGCAACGCATTTTCTCAACGTGATATTACAATTCGGTTATATGAAATATTTTTTAGTAGAAAAAATAATTTTTATTTAATTTGTTGCCTAATTTTGGAATTTATTTATAATTTTCATCAATAATAATGATAAATATTTAATATTAAGCAATTTTGTTGATTATTAATCAATTTAAAACCTACTTGGAACAAATTTAAAAAGAAAAACAATATACTACGAAACAGATGTCTGTCACTGAGATTCTCATACAAATATTTGTTAATATAATTTATTTATAACAAATAGATTGAATCATCAACTAACCATTTATATTGCTTAGGTTTACCTCTATTAATTCCGATCCACAGAAACTTTATTCAAGTCTTTTCCTTAACAATAAAATAAAATATTTTTATAATGTTTCATTTTTCCTGTTTATTTATTTATACAATAAATAACATAAGCATTAAATAAAAAAAATTTTATATTGTGAATTGAATGCTGAACATTTGTAAAAAACATCGAAATCATATAAGAATTGTAAGAAAATCCCAGAAAAACATTTTTTATAACATACTGAAAAAAATTGTTTAAACAAATAATAATTGATTAAATAAGTTTGATGTAACTTCTCAAGAAGTGAAATACTTTAATAAGCAATATAGTTCAGGAGATTCGAAAAAGTTAGAATATTCTCGACCTTTTCCACGAAAAGTAACAATTTAATTATTAATTGTTTAAACAATTAAAAATAATGGGGTATGCAAAAAAAACTTCGCTTGAGTGTGAAGGGTGCATGGATGAGATCATTTACAGGGCACCATAAAAAATAAATCATTTGTAACGGTTATTATTATTATTTTATTATTCACTCATTTATTCAATGTAAAATTCTTAATTTGATTCTTAAATTTATCTTCAACTGAAAACAAAAAATTTTTTCTCGAAAATATTTACGAGAATTTCATAACCGTGCTGATAGAATTCGAGTGTGACTTTCCATGGTTTTTTCATCCTCTTTTATATGTGTGTAAGCACGTGCAGAACTTAGCAGCCCATTCTTCGGCGTATCTAATTTATGTGTGGAAAAGAGGGTCACGTGTATCCTTACAATCTAGAAGTGGGTCGAAAATTTTAATTCTTTTAGGAAATGGCAATAAATATGCCACGGAATAGTAATTTCCATTACATTTTTGATAAAAATTGAATTAATATTCTTGTTTATTTTTATCAGTTCCGAAAATAAAAATTTATAATATTGAGACTTTATTTTAGGCTTATGATAAAGTGAAAACTACCAATCTTTAAATCTTTTTTATGATAAATGTTAGAAACCATCTAATTGTGTTTTAATTTCTATATATAATTTATATCAGTTTGATCCAAAAAATGCTTCATTAAAAAAAATAGTATCCCTATAAATTTCCCCTTGATATAAAAATCAATACCAGTACACACTGGATAATGCGAATTTTCTCATAACATGAATGATATTGACCTTCTCTAATAATTTTTTCCGGAAATGTAGTCTTTCAAAAAGTATAATCAAATTACTTCTCGTAAAAAATTATTAAAGTTCATTAATCTCATTTATGCTATGAAAAAATACACACTATCCACTGTGTACTACCCTACCCTTTAGATTTTTTGAATAGGACAATCTTTGCTCTTTATCATGCCTTTTTCAACGCAGGTAAGGATTATAAAATAAAGAAAGGTTGAAAAGAGTATAAAAGACGTGACTGACGATAGCGAGGCCAATCAAATTCTGAAGATAAGATAGCCACCCTAACGAGTGAAGTAAGCAACTTCTCTCAGAACGTGGTTTTTTTTATCCTAGCCAATAGTTCATCTAGGATACATAAACGTACATTAGGGTGATTAAAAAAATGTATTCAATTTTCATACATGTAAAATTATCCCCCTTTATAATTCCACCGTTTCA
Organism: Andricus grossulariae; assembly: GCA_011634705.1. NCBI lineage: Eukaryota > Metazoa > Arthropoda > Insecta > Hymenoptera > Cynipidae > Andricus > Andricus grossulariae. Next base: position 274,838,447 of record JAABKJ010007545.1, read on the forward strand.
AATAATTTAATGCACATTTTTTAACTCATTTTTAAGGAAAATAACCATTTTTTCTCATTTAGTTCACATATTTAGGGTTTTGGAGCCCTTACAGTTTCGTTTTGGTGTTTGTTCGCCGGTCGTACTTTTTTTCTTACCCGACTTTACCTTGTACCATAGCCGACTTTACCCCGTAACCTAGCCGACATTACCACATACTCTAGGCGACTTTACTCCGTACCCTAGTCGATTTTTCTCGTACCCAAGTCGACTTTACCCTGTACGTTACCCGACTTTACCCCCTATCGTGGACGACTTTATTCCGTACCCTTATTGACTTTACCTCGTATTCTAATCGACTTCATCTCGTACCCTAGTTGACTTTACTTCATACTCTAGCTGACTGTACATCATTCTCTAGCCAACTTTACCCCGTATTCTAACCGACTTTACCCGGTACCCTACCTGAATCTCCCCCGTACCATAGCCAACATTACCCCGTACCCTCGTTGACTTTACCCCGTACCCTATCGGACTTTACCCTGCACCCTAATCGAATTTACCCCGTTATCTAGCCGAAATTACGCTGTACCCAGACGATTTTACCCTGTACCTTACCCAACTTTTCCCTGTACCCTAGCCGAATTTACCCCATACCCTAGCTGAATTTACCCAGTACTCTAGAGCACTTTACACCCCACCCTTGCCGACTTTACCCCGTACCCTAGCCGACTTTACCCCATGCCCTAACCGAATTTACCTCCATTCTAGCCAACTTTGCCCCGTGTTTAATTTAATTTTTTTCATAAACTGTAAATATTTCGCCTTCTTCACACTTTGAGGGAGAGTTTTATAAACAAACAAATGAAAAAGTTGAAAGTTCCGAGCTGGAGGCTTTTCAGAAAATAATGTGCTTCAATATAAAAAAAATTTTGCCCACTGCGCGAGCACAACTGAAATTTAGTCATTGTGAATTCACTTTCGTTAAAGCTCTTTCGGCTTTAACGAACACTTTCTCATCACGTGTCTCCTGAGAAAAAAAAGGTTAAAAAGCAAATGTTTTGAATTAATTTAGGCAAACTGTTTTTTTATTCAACATTTTATTGTACCTAGTATCAATTTTCCAACAATTTAATTTGTTTATTTATCTATTCATTTTTTCGTATCTTTTTCCGTTTTTCCAGAAATTTAATGTAATTTTTTAATGTATTTTTTTACGAATAAAACAAAAACTACGCGCCCCATCAAAAAATAATTAAGAACAAATTGATAAATCTCTTTTGGGTGAATAACTTGAATCTATTTTTTTTGGATCTTGTGTTGGTTTTCTAGAAATTAATTTTTTTATTTTTCAATGTTATTTTTCACGATTAAAACAAAAACTACGCGCCCCATCAAAAGAATTATAGCAAAAAGATTTGTAGATCTTTTATGGATAAACGACTCGTCTTGATTAATTTTTTTCGTATCTTTTGCCGTTTTTCCAGAAATTTAATTTTTTTATTTTTAATGTATTTTTTTACTACTGAAATAAAAACTACGCCCCCATAAAAAAATAATGAAAAACAAATTGGTAGATATCTTTTGTGTGAATAACTTTTTTTCAATTTATTTTTTCCTATCTTGCATAATTTTACCGAAAAATTGACTTTTTTATTTTTAATATCATTTTTCACGATCAAAACAAAAAACGTGTTTTTTTTTAATCAAAAAACGGTATCCAGAAAATTTTTTCATCTTCTTAATCACCTGTTGCATACGCTGTTTTTCTAATAAATCCAGGGAATTTTTGATTTGAAAAACTATAAAAAAGAAATTTTCCAAACACTTTGAAAATTTCTGGTAAATTTACCAAGCAGTACCGAAAATTTCCGGCAATTTTTAAATATCTGAAATTGTCAGAAATTTTGGAAAATTAAGTTATCCAAAGCTTTCTGGAAGAAATCTAAAAATTTCCGAAAATTTATAAAAGTGAAGAATGTTCGCTTTTTTAGGCATGTTTAATAGGGTGCCCAAAAAAGCGTGATTTTGAAGTTTGCAAACGCTACTTCCTAAATTTCTTTTTTTTGGTACAAACATACTGTCGTAGATTTTATTTTATTTTTAGAAAATTGTGTTTTTTATGTATTTAGAAAATCGTGATATTTTTTCGTCAGCAGGTATACATTTTTTAAATTTATTGCTCATGGAGAATGTTTTTTCTTAAATTTTTTAATTTCCTTCGGCATTTTATTTATTAACAAATAATAAATAAACGTCAGAGAGAATAATCTCTTAAACAATCTCTTTTTCTTTTTTTATAAAATGGAATTCAAAATAATATATATATATATATATATATAAATGAAAAGTCAAAGAAAAGCTGCAATTAAAAAAAAATATATATTTTCCTGGGATAATATATAAAATATAATTACAGCGGAATAATTGAATTTTTAACAAAATATTTCAATTTTTAATGGAATTCTCGACCTGTTAGTTGAATTTTTAACCAAAAAGGTGAATTAATCACCAAATTTCAACAATATACAGAAATTTTCAACGAAATATGTAGTTGAATTTTTAACTGAAAAAAATAAATATTTAAACGAACATGATATAGTTAGACTAATAATTAGGAAATTAATTTTCAATTAAAAACTAATCTTCAACAACAACAAAATTAATTTTCTACCAAAAAAGAATAATTTTTAATAAAGTACATGAATTTTCAACCAAACAGTTCAATTTTCCACTAAAGAAGATGAATATTTAACCAAACATGGAATAGTTAAATTTTCAGTTGAAAAAATAATTTTAGAAAATGTTAACAAAATAGTTGAAATTGAAAAAAAATATTTCGTAAAACTTGTCAAAATTGAATGAATCAACGAATTGAGAGATTTCCAAAATTATATCGTTTTAAGAAATTTTGAGTTAGAAACATTACAAATTAAAAGATTGAATTTTTTTATTAATCAGTATACAAACAGCAATTACTTTAATAAAATAAACATTTTGTTTTTAAAAAACCGACTTGGGAGACCCCTACATATAATTTTTTAATTTTGCAAAAAATCGGAAGCACTTTTGCCACCAAATGAACACTTTGTAGGGGTGTCATTTAAGAAAAATGTATTGTTCTTGTGTCCACCCGAATAGCGAAAAAAGTACTAGAAAAGCTTAATTTGAAAAAAAATTGTTTAAAGTAGTGCAAATCTGGAATTTTTTATTCAAGAAGGTTTACATCCTTCAATTATTGAACGCCTGAAAATTTCATATTTAGAATTAAAGATCATTAAATTCGCTTAGATACATTTTTAACTGTAAGAATGGTCATGCGGTCTCACAGACCGCACCATGCTGCTCTTATGAGAGGTACTTGGACAACGTGTAATCCTGTGTGTAATTGGTGAGTGATAATTATTGAAACCTCATACGCGGTCCGTGAAACCGCACAACCATGGTGACATCACAATTTTATATTTCTGTTTCAATTTGTTTCAAAGTATTTGAAACGCAAGATGTCACACGCAAAGAACTTTAAGCATGATGCGGATACCCTAGAGAATAATTTTAAGTCCCGATTATCCCTAATTTGAGTAAAAATGGACAAATTAGTGTGGACGTGTGGCTATGCGGTCCCTCAGACCGCACCATGTTTCTGAAATGTGGGAAAGTAAAGCATTCTAATCCTTTTTTCACGAAAAAGAATTCTTTACCGTGTATTATATATCGAAGTAACTGTTAACACTTAACATTTAGCCTGGTTGTAAATAATTTAACTTGAAAAATAGAAAGTTTTCATCTTTTTTTCGCGAAACGAAATACGTTTTCATTTTGTATGTATCGTAATAGCTTATCAGACTTATTCTGCTCTGAAATATTGTTAATGCTTAACATTTATTTTTATTATAAATAATTTAAACAAACAAAATATACAATTTTGATCATTTTTCGTGAAGAAAATTCCCTCTTGGAATAGTTAACTTTTCAGTTAAAAAAAAATAATTTTCAACCGAACTGATGAATTTTCAACTTAAATGATGAATCTTTAACTGGAAAAGTTTATAATTTCTACCAAAAAAGACGATTTCTCAACAAAATACATGAATTCTCAACCAAGTAATAGAATTTTTAACTAAAAAGATCAATTTCCAACCAAATAGTTGAATTTTGTACCAGAAAAAAATCGGTTTTCAATAAACAATAGGATAATTTAATTTTCACTGAAAAAAAATATTTTTCCACTAAAAATTTTAACCAAAGTGATGAATTTTTAACTAATATTATAAATCTTCAACTGGAATTATGAATTTTTAACATTTTCAACCAAAAAGATTAATTTTCAAACAACATTAATTTTCTACCAAAAAATACGATTTTTGAAGAAAATACATGAATATTCAGTTGAAAAAGATCATGTTTTGACCAAATATCTGAATTTTTAACTGAAATTATTAATATTTAACAAGATAGACAAGTTTTAAAACAAATAGTTGAATTTTGAATTACAAAAGATTGATTTTCAACCAAAAATGGAATAGTCAACTTTTCAATTAAAAAATTAATTTTTAACCAAACTGAAAATTTTTTAACTAAAATGATGAACGTTGAACTGGAATAGTTGAATTTTGAACCAAAAAGATGAATTTTGAATCAAGAAGATTAATTTCCATCAAAAAAGACCAATTCTCAAGAAATTACATGAATTTTCAACTAAAAAGATCAATTTTCAACCAAATAGTTGAATTTTGAACTAAAAAATATCAGTTTTCAAAAAACAATGGAATAATTTAATTTTTATTGAAAAAATTAGTTTTCCCCACAAATTTTGTAATTAAAGTGATGTATTTTCAACTAATATTAAAAATCTTCAACTGGAATTCATGAATTTATAACTTAGGATTAATTTTCAAACAGGATTAATTTTCTACCAAAAAATACGATTTTTGAAGAAAATACATGCATATTCAACTGCAATATTTACATTTTTAACCAAAAAGATTGATTTTCAAACAAGATTAATTTTTTACCAAAAAATACCATTTTTCAAGAAAATACACAAATATTCAACCAAAAAAGATCATTTTACAACAAAAAAGTGGAATTTTTTAACAAAATATATGAATTTTCAACGAAACAGTGGAATTTTCTACAAAAAAGACAAGTTCTAAAACAAATAGTTAAATTTTGAACCAAAAAGATGAATTTTGAATCAAGAAGATTAATTTCTATCGAAAAGACCAATTTTTAACAAAATACATAAATTTTTCACCAATGATAAATTGTCAATCAAAAAATGAATAGTTAAATTTTCAGTTCAAAAAACCAATGTTCAAGTGAAGAGATGAATTTTCAATAAAAATCGTAGAATATTCAATTAGAATAGTTACATTTTCTGCTAAAAAAAAAGATTCAACAAAAAAAAAACTAATTAAAAAAAAATAGTTACATTTCTAAACAAAGTGATGAACTTTTAATCAGAATGATGAATCTTCGACTGCAATAGTCGAATTTTAAAATTGAAAAAATGAATTTTCGCCTAAAATTATAAACTAAAATTATTTTCAGTTTAAGAAAATTAATCTTCAACAACAAAAGAAATACATTTTAAAAATATGGCTTATTTTTCAACCAAAGATATGAACTTTCAAGTAAAATGATAAATCTTTAACCAACTAAAATTTTTTTGTAACGAAAGAATTTAATTTTTAACCAAGTAATTAAATTTTCATCACAAAAAAGATGAGTTTTGAACGAAAAATGTAGTAATTGATATTTTAACCAAAAACGAGTTTAATTTTTAATAAAAGACTGCTGAATTCTAGAATAAAAAAAGAATTTTCAACAAAATACATGAATTTTCAACCAGATACATGAATTTTTAACTAAAAACTATCAATTTTCAACCAAAAAAATAATAGTTCAATTTTCAGTTAAAAAAATTAATTTAAAACTAAAAGAATTTATTATCAACGAAATAGTCAAATACGATAATATTAAGCTAGTTTTGCAAATGAAGAATCATTCTATTCAATTTTATATTTCAAAAACATCAAAAAACAGTCGAATTGAACCAAAAAAGAAGAATTTTCAACCTGACTTGAATTTTTACCTGAGGAAAATTTTTCAGTCAGGATAGAGAAAAAATTGCAAACAAATTGTTGAATTTTCAAGTACAAATATGAATTTTTGACTAAGAAGATTGATTTTCTACAAAATGAATTTTGAACCAGATACTTGAATTTTCAACTAAAAACGATTAATTTTAAACCAAAAATAGAATAGTTGAATTTTCAGTTAAAAAAATTAATTTCAAACAAAAAAAAGTGAATTCTCAACAAAATAGTTAAATACAGTAATATAAGGCTATTTGTGCAAATAAATAATCGTTGTGAATCTATTTGATATTTCAATTAAAAAAACATTAGACACATTATCGAAAGAATTCCTTGACTTGAAAAAAAAATCCTGACATTTTCAGGCTTTCCAGTAGTTTAAGAGATTTAATAAACTATAAAATATTGTTAATACATAACGTTCATCATTGTTATTAATGATTTCAATAAACAAATACAAAATTCTCATCTACTTTTCGCATGAACATAATTATTCATAATTTTATATTTATCAAAATAACTTCTCAGATTTACAAAGATCCAGACATATTGTCAAAATTTCCGATTTCCTTTTTTTTTTTGAAAATTTCTATATAGCCTTGCAAATAGCTTATCAGAGTTACTAAAATTCGTCATTTTCTGAATTCAAGTGGGGATGATAAGCTATTTCGATACGTAAGATAGAAAATAATTTTTTTTTGTATGGAAAAAGGATAATTAAAATGTTCTTTTTGATAACTCAAATTATTAATAACAAAGCTAGTTTAATACGTATTAGATGGCAAAGAATTTTCTACGTAAAAAGGTCTTAAAATAGTTAATTTGTTTATAGAATTTATTTTTAAAAATAAAAATTTACAATAAACAAATTATTGACTTTCTTTGTAAGCGAAATTTTTCGTAAAACTACCCCTTTTCCAGCTCATTGAAGATCAGTGTTATTGAAAATTGCGTAATATTATTAGTCAACACGCAAAAGCTAAAAAAGAAATTTTTTCCCTAAAAATGCCCTGTTTTGTAAATTTTTGTCTAAAAAAAACTAAAAATTATAAACGTTAAAAATATCGTAACGTACATTTATTAAAAATGTAACGCTCTTTAATTGGAAAAATAATTTTTAATCAGTTAAAAATTGAACACTGTAGATTCGTACCACTGTTTGCTGACATAGAACTCTTGTTAAAATCTGATTAAAATGTTAAAAATAATAAAGAGGAATTTTTCTAATATTTTTATAACAATTTCTTGAAAAATTGACAATTTAATAAGGATTTGTTTTATAACGAGTACTTTAGTGGTACTTTTGTTTTGTATCTTATTGGGAATTCATTGACGCTTTTTTAATTAGGGGCTAGGAATTGGGGGGGGGGGGGTACTACTTAAAAAACAGAAAAATAGAGACTGAAATGAAATATTCATTAAGATGTACGCAATAAAACTGAGCGATGCACTCGGGGAAGCACTGCAGGTGTTATTGGGGCGCGAGTAATATCAAGTTAAAAAGTATAAAATAAAAACGAGTTTCGCTGGAAGTACCTCTATATGCTTTAAGTACAGAAAAAAGGAAATTATGATTCATAGCCGGCAGAACCGAAATTAGGAAAGTTTGAAAAGATTCAATAATAATAATAATTAATAATAATAATGATTAATAATAATAATAATTAATAATAATAATCTCATATATTGATTAATATTATTATTCTAGATTATTATTATTTCTTACAAACCATTTCACAGTGTGCTGAAAAAAATGAATTTTATAATATTAATTTTAATAATAAATACTTTAAACTAATGCTAGTGTCATTATAGAAAAAATATTTATCATCAAAATAATATATTTTTAAAACAAAATTAGACTCTTTTATTTCTGTATTCTTTGCAAGTAATAGTGCGTTTTTATAATAGAATTCAAATTTGATGATAAAAAAAAATTATTAATATTGAATCTCCAGGTGAAAATAGTTATGTAGAAAAAAACGTAGATTTTTACGTTAAATTGAACGTCGAAATTTACGTGAATGTATTCAATCATGTGGAAATCCACATGGAAATGTGAGAAATTCCAGATGGAAATTTAGGTGAATTTCTACGTGAATTTATACAACTGCATGGAAATCCACATGAAATCCACATGGAAATGTGAGAAATTTCAGATGGAAATTTAGGAGAATTTCTACGTGAATTTATACAACTACATGGAAATCCACGTTGATTTTAATCAAATAATAGATGTATTTTCGCGCGAAAATTTACGTGGAATTATATGTGAATTTATGTAATAGCGTGAAAATCCACATTCAAAAAATCAAACCTTTCATGTGCATTTCCACGTGGAAATTCGTGTGGATTTGCACGTAAATTTATACAATGAAGTTGAAATCCACATGGAGATTTGCAACCTTCCACGTGTATTTTTAAGTGAAAATTTACGTGGACTGACATATGAATTTATATTATCACGTGAAAATCCACGTTCAGAAAATAAAACCTTTTATGTGTATAACGACGTAGAAATTTGCGTGGATTTTCACGTAAACTTATATGATGACGTGGAAATCCACATAAAAAAATGAAATCTTCCATGTTTATTTTAACATGAAAGTTTGCGTAGATTTTCACGTGAATTCACAGAACAACGTGGAAATCGACATGGAAATTTGAGAAATTTCAGATGGAAATTGAGGACAATTTCTACGTGAATTTATACAACTACGTGGAAATCCACGTTGAAATACACATGGAAATTTGAAACTTTCTAGGTGGATTTTTACGTGAAAATTTACGTGGACTTACATGTGAATTTATATAATCACGTGAACACCCACATCCAAAAAAGCAAACCTTTCATGTGTATTTCCACGTGGAAATTTGTGTGGATTATCACGTAAATTTATAGAATGACGTAGAAATCCACATGGAAATTTGAAACCTTCCACGTGGATTTTTACGTGAAAATTTACGTGGACTCACATGTGAATTGATACAATCACGTGAAAATCCACATTAAACAATTAATCCTTTGATGTGTATTTCCAAGTAAAAATTTATGTGGGTTTTCACGTAAATTTATACAATGACGTGGAAATCCACATCAAAAAATTAAATCTTCTATGTTTATTTCAACATGAAAGTTTGCGTGGATTTTCACGTGAATTCACAGAACAACGTGGTAACCCACATGGAAATTTGAAACCTTTTATATGCAAATGAACGTGAATTTCCGGGTCAATTTATCCAACCTTCGATGTGTATTTCCACGTGGATTTTCACGTGAACTTATTACAACCATTTGGAAATTTAAAACTTTCCATGCTAAATTCTACGTTGAAATTTACGTGGCTTTTCATGTGAATTTATATAACTACGTGAAAATCCACATCAACAAATAAAACCTTCGATTTGTATTTCCACGTTGATTTTCACGTGAATTTATTACAACTATTTGGAAATTTGAAACTTTCCATGCTAAATTCTACGTTGAAATTTACGTGGCTTGTCATGTGAATTTATATAACTACGTGAAAATCCACATCAACAAATAAAACCTTCGATTTTTATTTCCACGTTGATTTTCACGTGAATTTATTACAACCATTTGGAAATTTAAAACTTTCCGTGCTAAATTCTACGTTGAAATTTACGTGGATTTTCATGTAAATTTATGTGACAACGTGAAAGTCCACATCAACAAATAAAACCTTCGATGTGTATTTCCATGTGGAAATTTACGTGGATTTTCGAATGAATTTATGCAAAGAGGTAGAAATCCACATGGGAATTTGAAACTTTTCATATGAAAATTTACGTGGATTTCCACGTGAATTTATACCACCACGTGAAAATCTATATGAAAATTTGAAATGTGGTGAGCAATTAAACTGTTCGGTTAAAAATTAAACTACTCTGATGAAAATTCAACAATTTTGTTAAAAATTATTTATTGTTTCAAAAACTCGTGTTTTTTAGTAGAACAATCTTGAGGAATAATAATCATAATAATAATAACAATCTTCTTGAGAAAAATTCATTTGTTTGGTGAAAAATTTAAATATTTGGTTCAAAATCAATCTTTTTTAGATGAAAATTGAACTACTCAGATCAAAGTTGAATTGTTTGTTAAAAATTCACAATTTTTTCAGATTTACCTACTTGCTTGAAAATTTATCCATACCGTTTAAAAGAAATTAATCTTTCGGGTTGAACAATCATCTTTTGGGTTTAACTCTTTTCTTGAAAATTCATTTTTTCAAGATTCGTTATTTGAGCTAAAAATTCATTTCTCTTGTTCAGAATTCGTTTTTTTTGTTTTGGTTGAGAACTTATTTTTTTAACTAATAATGTAACTATTCACTTTTTCGTTAATAATAATTATTTTTTATTTGAAATCCATCTTCTCTACTTAGCAATTAAGTTTTTTGTTAAAAATTTATATTTTGGTTTAAACTTGACTATTTAATAACAAATTGAAGTATTTATTAGAAAATTTATTTCTTGGTAGAAAATTAACTTTTTTGTTGGGGAACTCATTGTTTTTTTTTGTTGAGAATTTATTTGTTTAAACTAACAATATAAATATTTCATTTTTGGTTGAAAGGTGATATATATAATTGAAAATTTATCTTTTCTAGTTGATCATTCATATAATTGGCTGAAAATTAGTGTTTTTTGGTCAAAAATGAATCCTTTTAGTTGACAATTTAACCTTTTTGGCTAAAAATGCAACTGTTTGGTTCTAAATTAATTTAGTTTGGTGGAGGATTCAAGGCAGAAAATTAAACTATTCGGCTAAAAATAACCTTTTTTGCTAGAATTTTTTGTTTGTTCCATTGATTATTATTATTATTATTAAATTATGAAATATAATATTCAGATAACGTAAATTATAATTCAACTAAAAAAGATTTTAATTTTAAATAAAAGATAGCTGATTCATACAAAAAAAAACGCAAATTTTTAACAACACCTGAATCCTCAACCAAAAAAAAGGGAACTTTTACCAGTATGATTTTAAACAAAACAAAAATTAAGTTTTTGCAAAAAGAACACAAATTTTCTACAAAAAAGTTAAATTTTTTAACACGAAAATATCAATTCTCAACGAAATAGATTAATTTTCTACCAAAAAGGCAAATTTTCAACAAAATAGTGATATTATTAACTAAAGGAATGAATTCTTAACTAAAATGATGCATCTTTGATAAAAAAATTGATTTTTAACAGAGTAGTTGAATCCTCGACCAAAAAAGATTAATTTTCAATCAGTTGCATTTTTTACCGGAAAAGACGAATTTTGAACAAAAGAGTGGAATTCTCTTTCAAGGGAGATGAATTTTTACTCGAGAAAGACGAATTTTCAACCGAATAGTTTAATTTTTAACTAAAAAAAAGTTTTTCAGTAAAAAAAAAAAAAAATCACCCAAATTATAATTTGAGGGGATAAATGATTTTTAACACAAAATGAGATTTTTGAAGATTTAGGATATGTCGAAAAAGTAGAATTTTTCGTTATTTTACAGGATTTTGAAAAATTTTAGGAAAAATTCGAGTCAGTTTAAAAGATATTTCGGATTTTAGGAGTTTTCAAAATAAATATCTTCTAAACTGAATCGAATAATTACTAAAATTTTGAAAAATCTTTTAAAATTAAAAAAATTGTCCTCAAATCTTCTAATTTTTTTGCGACATTTTTAAAATTCGAAATGTTTTAAAACCTTTTCGGAATGTTTTGAAACCTTTTCAATTTTTTTTTAAATTAATATTTCACAATAACAAAAAATTTCTCCTAGGATTCTCAAGAAAAGTTTTTTATTTTCTTGAAGCCTTTCAAACTTCTTGAAAAGCTTCAAAATTTCTTTCAAATATTCAAAAATTTACATTTTGTTTTGAATTTTTTAAAATCTTTTTAAATTCAAATTTATTTTTTTAAACATTTCCAAAACTTTTAAACATTCTAAATATCTTTTGAAATTATTCGAATTTTTGCGAAATTTTTCTTAAAATACTGTAAAAGTATTTTTTTTTTGTTTTACAGGATTCTGCAAAATTTTGGGAAGAATTAGAGTCAGTTTGAAATATATTTAGGACTTTTAAAAAAATTATATTTTAATCTGTCTTGAATTAGTCCTAAAATTTTGAAAAATCTTTCAAGAATAAAAATTGGAAATCTTTTTCGAAATCTTCAAAAATTTATATTTTGTTTGAAATTATTGGAAATCTTTTCAAATCCTAAATTATGTTTTAACCATTTCCAAAACTCTTAAGACTTTTAAAATAACTTTTAAAATTATATATATTTTTGAAAAAAGAAATTTTCTTACAATTCTGAAAAAATTGCCTTCAAATCTTCTAGATTCTGCTTTAATGATATTTGAAATCTTTTTAAATTTTTTCTTATACTTAATTTTTCAAAATAAAAATCAGTTCAAATTATTCCATGAATTTCAAGAAATTTTTTTTATCATCGTGAAACTTTTCAAAATGCATAAAAGATTCAAAAACTTTATTTCAAAATATTCAAAAATGTACATTTTTTATCTCCTTAAAAATCTTTTGAAGTTTCAAATGAATTTAGAATATTTTTAAAACTTCTAAATATGTTTTAAACTCACCACAAACTTTTCTATAAAACTTTCTAATCTTGCTAATCGAAAAATTTGGCTTTAAAATCGTCTATATTCTTTTTAAAAATTTTAAGAAATAATTAAAAATATTTGGAAATCGATTTCAATTTTCTATGAAATTTATCTTTCAAAATAAAAACCCAGTTTAAATTTCCCCAGGAATTTTAAGATATTTTTACCATCGTGAAGCCTTTGAAAATCTTTAAGAAGCTTTAAAATTGTCTTTTCCAAATATTCAAAAATGTACGTTTTTTCTAAGTTTTTTAAAATGTTTTCAAGTTTTAAATTAATTTTAAATCTAATTTCTAACGAAATAGTAACACTGTCAAACAAGGAGATGATTTTTTGACTAAAATATTGAATTTTTAGTGAAAAAATGCATTTTTAACAAAGTAGTGAAATCCCTGACAATAACAGATTAATTTTTAATCCAAAAAGAGGAATTTGCGACCAAATAGTACAAATTTTATCTTACAAAAATTTTGCAGTCATGGAAGAAAAAAAATGCACCCAAATTATTATTTTTGGGGCATAAATAATTTAAAATACAAAATAAACATCTCTACGAAACATTTATTTTTTGACATTATTTGTTTATTTGTTTTTAAAGTTAAATAAATATATAATTTTCATAAGATTCTTGAGGAAATTCGAATTTTTTTTTAAGCTTCCAGATACATGTCGATAAAGTAAATTTTGTTATTTTTCAGGATTTTGAAAAATTTCAGGGAAAAATTCGAGTCAGTTTGAAAGATATTTATGACATTTAGAAGTTTGGAGGTTAAATATTTCTTGCACTGACTCAAAATTTGCCTAACATTTTGAAAATTTTTTCAAAATTAATAAAATTGCAGATATTTTCGAAATTTGTAGAAATATTTTGAAATTATAATAATACTTTCAAATATTTTGAAACTTGTTCAAATTTTCTTTAAACATTACTTTTTCGAAACAAAAAGTAATAAAAAATTTTCCTTCTAAATATCTTTTACAATTCTTCGAATTCCTGGAATACTTTTCTTGAAATTCTGAAAAATTACCAAATTTGCATTCAAATCTTCCACATTCTATTTTGACAATTTTGGAAATATTTTGAAATGTTAAAATTTTTTTTATATATCAGCTTAAAATTAATTCTTTTTAAATAAAAAATCAGTTTCAATTATCCCATGAATGATGAGAAATATTTGTTATTATCGTAAATCTTTTTCAAATTTTTTTCAAAATTTTTATAAAATTTCGTAATCTTGCTAATGGAAAGATTTTTCTTGAAAATTTTTTCCATTCTTTTTCGCAATTTGAACAAATAATTAAAAATCCTTGTCATTTTTTGAAATTTTTTTAAATATTCTCTTGAAATTAATTTTTCAAAATGAAAAATCAGTTCAAATTTTCCCATGAATTCCACGAAAAGTTTTTTATTATAGTGAATCCCTTCGAAAGCCTTAAGAAGCTTCAACAATTATTGTCCTATGTTCAAAATGTACATTTTTTAAAACTTTTTGGGAATATTTTCAACTTTTAAATTAATTTGTAATCTTTTAAAAATTGCGAAATGTCTCTTAAACTTACTCGAATTTTTTATAATTTTTTGTAATCTTGCTATAATTGAAAGGTTTTGCTTAAAAATCTTTCCCATTCTTCTCCAAAATTTCAGAAAATAATTTAATTAGTAAATTCTTAAAAAGCTTCTTTGGTTCTGAAATCTTCAGAAATGTATTTTTCATGTTTCAAGATTTTGAAAAATTTTAGGCAAAATTCGAGTCAGTTTGTAAGATATTTAGGACTTTCAGAAGATTGGAAGATAAATATCTCTTAAACTGACTCGAAATATTCCTAAAATTTTGAAAAATCTTTCAAAATAAAAAACATTCCCGAAACTCTTCCAGATATTTTAGAAATTTGTAGAAATATTTTGAAATTATAATATTTTGAAAATGTTTCAATTTTTGTTGAAAAATTAATTTTTCAAACAAAAAAATAATAAAAATTTTTTCCAGGAATCTCAAGAAATTTTTGTATTTTTCTTATACCTCTCAAACTTTACAAAAAGCATTTAAATTTTTTTCGATCAAATTTGCAGAAGTGCTTCGTTTTCTGTGATTTTTAGCTATATCTACGATGCGGAGACAGAAGGAATTTTTTTTTATGAAACTTTAGCGGAGTGTTTTTGACTCCCAAATGAAAGTTTTCATTGCTATTAGAACTTCGAGCAAACAAATTTTTTTTGTGCGCCCTTTTGTGTCAGTGTTTTGCACTGCCTAGCTGAAAATTCCTGTACAGGAACTTTGGAGGATCCTGCACATTTTCATGTACACGAACCTGCACACGAAGCTGTACAGGTATCCTTGAAGGTTCCTGTGCAGAAATTTCGCAAAGGAAGCTGTACATGACCCTGCAAAGAAACCTGCACCGACAAAGGAACATTTGAATGCTCCCGTACGGGTTCCTGTACAGATTCCTTTGCGAAGAAAATGAAGGCGCAGGTTCCTGTACATAAACGTGTATAGGATCCCTTACAGAAAGTTATCAGAGGAACTTTTGGAAGGATCCTGTACAGAAACACGTATAGGGTCCTTTACTAAAAGCATTGGCGAAAACTTATGTCGCTTACAGCTATAAAGTTGCATTTCCTTTATTCCCTTGAAGATCCAACTCATCATCGAGAGAGCCAAGTCACTAGCGAACCCTTGCGGATTAGTTCCTACGCAGGTTCATTTATAGGATCCTGAACATGTTCCTGCACAGGATCCATCAAGATTATCTGTATAGGTCGTGTGCAGTTGCGTGCAGAGGAAAATGTACAGGATCCTCCGAGGTTCCTGTGCAGGAATTTGTAGCTGGTTGGAATACCGAAATCTGGGATTTCCCATCTTTGTAATCTTATCTATCGATTCCCTTTGAATTTGTTCCACAAGGCTTATCAAAACGTCGTGGCTGTATCTTTGCTATATCTTGGATGAAGATTTGCTCAGACAAATTTTTTTGCTTGGGTGTTTTTCATCCATGATTTCATACTCCTTACCGAAATTTCTCCGTTATTCTAATTAATTCTTAGGTTATTGAATTATTGATTATTATAATCATACTTTTATATATTATCTCGAATGCCACTCTGTAATTTTCTAGGTTATTTTGTCAACCATTTGAGAGTTTTTACATAAATATTACATATATTCTTACAAACAAGCCTTATATACTATCTTACCACCAATTTACTACATCTCGTCTCAATTACTATTCTTACTTTTAAGCGCTTGCGACATGTCCTGAGGCTTCCGTGTCTTCTTACCATTATCAATGTCAATTGAATTCCATTCCACAACACTACTATCTAATTCTCCATCAGGAGTCACTTTTTGGCTTCTTATCTTTTCTCCCCTGTGCCACCAGTTTTCTCTCTTATATTTTCCAGATTCTTCATCAATTCTTTTCCCTGACCATTTCCATTCAAAATCCATTTCACTCTCTTCCACGCTTTCCCCTCCACCTTCATCACCTGGACACCTATCTAGGACATGCAACCATGTTTCCTGCTAATACCTTCAGACTCTACAAATATTCTCTTCTTCATTCATTCAGTACCTGCATTCTCTTACATCCTTTACCATTCTGAATCTCACCACTCTATTCCATTTGTACTATTCTTTAACCTTTCTCGGGTACTCTGGTCCCTACTGCATCTTAACCGTTGGATACCAGCTGTTGTACCTGAACTCCGTGATTTTCTTACATTTTTCCTCTCCTTGCCTTACTGTCATCTGTTCCTCTATTTCCTGTCACTCTCTACCCCTCACTTGCATATCACATTCAAATTTCATTTCATATCTCTCCTCTTCCCATTTTAAACGTCACATGTTAACCCTTCTCTGTTTATCCATAACCTCCCGTGCACACACTTGTGCAATTCTGCTTCCCTCTCCCCTTCTTAGTTTCTCTTCAAAATTCCAGTCTCTTTTCACTAGCCTAACAATAATTTTTGCTCGTCCTATGCCCCATGGCCCATCTCAAAAATCTCTTATGCAGACTTTCCACTCTCTTATGCTCTTCCAACCTCAAATTGCGACTCCATACCTTAACACTGACCGTACTAGCACATCGAACATCCACACTCTAATCCTCCAGTCGTCCAGAATTCCTCTTCTTTCTTTTCTCCTATCTTCACCCTTATCTCATGATTATTCCCTGGGTTGAGACCATAAGAGCCCTTGGCGCTTTAGCGATACCGTTGCGTCCCCTAGTATGCCTAAGCATGACCCCAAAGCCCTCTCCATACAGCAAGGACCGTAGTCACGCTACTGGCCGATACTTCTGACTCACTGATACAGTTACTGCCCGTGAGTGTGAGTCATTTCTCGGCAAACGCGGGACAGTGACAGAGGATATGAATAGCTGTCTCATAATCTCGGTCAGCCAACTGTTGATATCTTCAGTGACTAACTTACTGGAAATGCCTAAAACTGGCCCGGGTCCAGTCAAGTTTTCTCTTGCTGCTAGTTTTGCTAGCCTGTTTGATATCTCATTACCTTTGATTCCGCTGTGCCCAGGGATCCAAAGCAGAGTCACTTGGTTTTCCCTCGCTAGGTTGTTCAGTGCCGCAAAACACTATCATACTAGTAGCGACGTAGTCGTTGTTCCACTCAGGGCAATTATAGCAGCCCTGCTGTATCAGCATATACGGATTTTTTTTTGTGCCATACTCCTGTGCTTTATAGGAGCACTGGAGCATGGCCATAAACTCAGATTTTATAACTGTGGCGTAGGATGCCATCGGGATTGTGAAGCCCAATCCACGCCTTCTATGATAAACTCCGGCTCCTGTATTCTCCTTGTTTCTGGAGCCATCTGTAAACCAGTTGTCCCCATCACTGGGCAGGTGTGCTTCGCCGTTAACCTAATCCTCCTTCGTGGATAGGTTGACATGATATTTCTTGTCGAAAAGATAGCCAGTGGGTGTTTTGTCCCTGATCATGCTCAGGGTTGGCCTACTAGCGATGTCGGTTGGGATCCGCACCGCCGTCGAGATCCTTCCGTCTTTTACCATATTCAATTTCCAGGCCGCCTTCGCATCCACGGCCTTGATGGTGAGATGAAGAGCCTCCAACCCTGTTGGTGCCCCCAATGCCATTGTGGGTGTCGACTTTGAGGCAACAGTGACGCCTCTTAGAATCAGTCTCCTGATTCTTTCAAGTCGAGACTTCACAGTGGACAGTTCGACCGTGCTCCAACAGACCACCAGCGCATAGGTTAGCCTGGGTCGCAGGATCACTGCGTAGATTCCGCATAAGTGTCTTCTGCTTTAAGCCTAAGCGTTTTGCTATGGCTCTCCTACAGAGCCATAGAGTTGCTTCTAGCTTTTTCGACTTGTTTTCTCAGCGCTCGTTCCATGACAGCTTCTGATCTAGGATGACTTCTATATATTTAGCTTTACCTTCAATTTCCAGTTGTTGTCCTCCCAATTTCAGTGTACTCGTGGTTCCCCACTTACACCGTCTGGCAAATACAACCACGTCTGTCTTACTTGAATTGACCGATGACCCGGTCATCTTGCACCAAGAATTTACCATCCCTAGTGCTTGCTGCATTACTCCGAAGAGCAAATCCAGATGTTAACCGCGCACGATAACCAATATATCGTCTGCATAGTTTATAATGTAGTAGCCCTGGCTCATGAACAGATGAAGCAGTTAATCTACTATTAAGCACCACAGCAGGGGCGATAAAGTGCCTCCCTGTGGACATTCTGAGTCAACGGTTCCACCATGTGAAATCATGGCTGCCCTAATCACCTCTCTGGAGGTGTAGCTGAAGGCTTCTTCGCTATCCATAAAGGTTCCGATCGCGAGACCTTTCTGCTGCAGTTGTCCTTCGATTAGGTTTACTGCCATTTAGGGCCGTTTCGGTCGACTGACCAGCCCTATAGGCGTATTGTTTTTTGTGAAGTGACCTACTTGACAAGACATTTTCGCGGATACAAGTCTTTCCACTATTTTTAGTAGAAAAGATGTAAGACTGATGGGACGCAAATCCTTGGATGAAGTATAACTGATCCTGCCTGCTTTCGGAATGAAGAGTACTCTTGTACTTCTTCATGCTGTTGGAACATATCCCAGAGTCAGAATAGCCCTAGCAAGTCTCACGAGAGCGGTCCTATGATGATTTCTCCCGCCCTCTGTGAGAGGACCCGGGTATATGCCACCCGGACCAGGAGACTTTTAAGAACTGAAAGACTTCAGGGCCCACCTGACCTTGAAGGGAGTAACAATCTCGTTGGCTAACCGATTTTTTGGACCCAACTGCGCCGCAGAAGGCTTCGGTTGCCTCTGAGGTGTCGCCGTGTTTTTTCTCCAGACCTTATGAAGCCCGGAAAATGTGCCTTGATCAGATGAGCCAAGCTCTCCTCGTCCGACGCTGAATATACCTTGTCAGGCAATTGTAGGGTGTCGAGAATAGCATCTGGGTTTTGAGAAAGCAGCTTGTCCAGTCTAGCTCCGTCTGCTCCTTTCTTGATATCTGTGCAAAAGTTGGTCCAGCTTTCTTGCTTCCCCTTACGTATTGCACCCCTGTATTCATCCCTCATCGTCGTAAATGAGATCCATAGTTCATTCATTTCACCAGCACCGGCACGTCTAAACCTCTCTCTGTTTTCGCTGCGAAGCTCTTCTAGTTTCCCGTTCCACCAGTATGTCTCCCCAGCCTTTCGGACTCTTGTGGGTCAACAACTACCTTCAAAAGCAAATTTGATGGCATACGTGAAAATCTTGGATGCCGTCTCCAGGAAATCCGCAACTCTAATTGACCTGAGCACCTCCGAAAATGCAGTCAATAGTTCCGTGAAAAACTAGTCATAGTCTGTTTTTCTTGTGTTCCTAGCCCACTTAGGGCCCGTCGGTACAAAGGATTCCAATAATGTAATGCCGATGACTTCCTCCTTAACCGAGTTACGAAACGTCGGGGTACTCCCCGTGTTAAGAATATCTTAACCAGTAGTGATGAGGTATTCCAATAGGTTATTACCTCTTGAGTTAATGTCCGAGCTACCCACAAAGTATGCTGGGAATTAGCATCGCACCCTAGCAGAAGAGGAAGTCGCCTTACCTTGAAGTAATCCACCAGTGTACATACCTCCAGTGGTGGGTTGGTATCGCTGTTATATGAAAAGTAGGCTGATCCCATGACTACCTTCCTCATTCCTTTAGGATCTGCGGCTATCACCATCAGGTCTTTCGAACGTAACTCTAGAAGCGGGACAACCTTGACTCCCCTCTGCACAACCGCAGAGGCACCTTTGCTGTGATGCAAGTTAATTTGGGTATTGCTTAGGCCAAGAACAGACATTTTAAGTCAGCTCCCGGTCTTACTGAGCCCTGAAAGGCTCCTTCTGTCCTTTGTCGGTAACCTTAAACTTGACCTGTCCAAAGTGGTAGAAGGGTTTGTTGTTGAGGTCCGCAAGAGCCCTCGTCTGGGACGCAGGAATTTGCATAACTAAGAGAAGCTTGATACCTCCCGCTGTATCTTCTTTCTAAGGCCTGTCGTGCCTGACGATTCGCCAGGACGCTGTCTTCAGTGAAGGGTTGAATCCCTCCAACCTCTGAAGGAACACAGATGGGTCTTCCAGTTTACTTGGGAACCACGCTGTAGCCCTCAACATCCTTCGGAACAATTCAAACCCACCCACTTTTAGGTCTGCGCCTTCCCAAGGCCTTGTCTCAGCCAGCGTGTTACGTAGCCGAGCTTTAGCCGCTGGGTTAGCTGCGACGAATACGAAGACCCCTCCCCTACAGAAGGCGATCTCGAATTTTGCCCATTGATCCGGAGATACTCTTTCAAGCGCCCTCCAGGTGGCCTCCCTGAAGAGCTCAACCTGCTCCGCCGGGGGTTAGTACTCCGGGCAGCTGTCAGTCCAGCCCCCAACGATCACCCTTATCCTAGTTTCTACAAATATTTCTTTTATCCTCTCTATTGAACCTTCGTCTACTCCTCTCTGTTTCATGGCTGTACTTAACACCCTCCTGTTAATTGAGGCAAATGCTGCCTCAAACTCTACAAAAAGTGCGACTAATTTCCCTTTCTTACGCCCTAGGTTCCTATTGACTCAATAGTTAAGTACGTAGATGTTGTCTGTGGTCCTCATCCCTCTCCTAAAACCCATTTGGTTGTAAGGTATACTTCCCTTTTCTTCCACCTGTCTTTCCGATCTCCTTCTATGTACTTCCGCGTAAATTTTTCATTCCATCAAAATGCGCGTGATATTTCTATATTTCTCCACCCGTTTGCCCTCTCCTTTTTTAACCAGCGGTACTACCAGCCCTGTCTTCCATTTCTTTGGCCTCCCTTCTTCTATCCACACCTTGTCGCAAATCTTCCACATCTGTTCTTTCAACCCTATCCTCCGTCTTTTATTCTTTTATTTTCGAAACCATCCTCCCATGAGGCCTTGTTTCCCTTTACCCTATTTTCCATACCCTCTAACACACCCTTGCAATACTTTGTCCACTCTTTCACCTCGACTTCTTCATTTATGCATTTTCTTCCCCCTCTATCCCTGTTTATCACTTCCCACTGCACCCGTTCCTTTACCGCTTTCTCTACCTCTTCAATGTACCTTTCTTTCTCCTTCTGTCATTTTTCTCTTATTATTCTTTCGTGCTTTCTCCTCCTCTTGTTGAGTTCCTCTTTTTCCAGTTCCCCTTTCCTCCATTTTCTTGTATTCTCCTGGATCCCCTGCATTCATCGTCCCACGAGCCTCTCCTGACCTCCTCCTCTTCTTCACTCAGTCTCACCTCTTCCCTTAACTTATCAATCACTACTTTGAATTTTTCTAGCAGCCTGTCTACTCCTTCCTCTTTCATACTCTCTATATCCTTGTTTTCTATTTTTTCTCTTAATTCTTCTAACTTCCCCCCTCACCTGCCCATTTTAAATTTCTTTTTCCCCTTGTTTTCCTTCTTCCCCCTACCGCGCTTTGGACCTCCACGTTTCAATATCGCGATCACCGGGAAGTGCTTTGAACATATCTCATTGCCCAATACCATTATAACCATCAGGTTCCTTATTATTCCTTCTGCCAGAATGTAGTCTATTGCGGTGTCCCCTATACCCGCGTACGTAAATTCCTCTTCATCCTTTCCTCTAGTATTGCCGTTAAAAAAAAATTTCCGCCTCGCCCAACAAGTCCAGTAGCCTCCTAGCCTCCCGATATGTTTTTTTGTCTTTCGAGTTTCTTATGAAGCCCTCCTTTTCTGTATCTCACACATCTCCTTGTTCCCCAGTCCACGCATTCAGGTCCCCCTTATCAGCATCAACCCCTTCTCCTTTTTCTGACCATTTCCTTATTGCTCTTTATCCCCCCTCTTCTTCTCTTCTCCTGTACACGCATACAACATCCACAACCACTTTTCCTACTTTTATTCTTCTCGCCATTGTCACGTCCTCTTCTTCCATATACTCTGCGTTTCCTTCCTCTACCTCTACTTCTTTTCTTACCACTGACACCATACTACCCATCCCTTTCCCTTTCACGTAATCCTTTCTCGCTGCTTGCATCTTCCTCACATATGCTTTCGGTAACAATCTTTCTATGCCCTTCGAATCTTTCTCATCCGCCCAAGTTTCGCTCATCATTATTACGTTCCATTTTGTCAATTCCCCCAGAAACCCTCATCCTTGTTTTTTGATCCTGAGATATTCCAGAACGCCACTTTCACGTTACTTTCTTCTCCTCCCGCTTCTTCCGTCCTTGTGCTCAACCCTTTTGTCATTTTGTAAACCCCTAAGCGTTTTTTTTCCTTATCATTTCCCTGTTCTTTGTCCTCCTCCTTTCCTTGACTTATTTGACAAGCACAGAATTCTTCTGTTTCTTCGTCCCTGATCTACCTCTCTTTACCCAAATTCTATCTCTCCCTATTATTAACCTGCTACATTTCCTTATTTCCGCCCATACCCTTCGTTCAATCAGACATTTTCTTTTTTTTTCCTGCTAGGTCAGATCTTCTTTTATTATCTCTGTTCTTCCTTTCAACAACTTCCTTTTCCTCATTGTTTCAAACCTATGAGAATCAAACTCTTTTTCCTCTTAGATCCTTGCTCCTCTTCTATTCGCCTTTCGAACTGTGTCAATCTACTACGTAGCCTCTCATTCTTTATATCTAAGCTCAAACCACCTTCTGTTGCGTCCTGGATACCTGTTACCTCAGTCCTCCTTTGCTCAGCACTTACTTCTAATTTACTTTCATCTCCCTTTTCCTATTTACATCTTATTCTCTCTGCTGATTTTCTATGCTTTTCAGTTTTTGCCAAACTTTCTCTTTTTCGCATTTCCATAATTCTTCCTAGTCTTCCCATTTCTATCGTATTTTCTTTTACCGCCTCCTTAAACTCACCCCCTTGCCTGTTCATATTTTCCAATATTCCACATGTCTCCTCTCTAAATCATGTAAACATTGCCTGAATCTGCATCAGCAAGTTTACCTCGCCCTTCTCTCTCTCCGGCGTTTTTCTTTTTATCCTTTTCTTACTATTTTTACCCCCTTTAAATCTTCATTCCCCTCTTCCCTTTTCCTTTTTTCCTCTGCTAATTTTTTCCCTCTACTAACCATTCCCTCGCTGCTTATCGCACTCCCCGATTCCAGCAATCGTCAAGAAACCTGATTGATCCCACACTATGCGAGAGCTGTGCAGTTCTGTTGAGTTTTTGCAAGTTCGTTGGTCTAACTTGCGTATTACCAGACTCTCGACCTGCTGTTAGACCGTAAGCAACTAACGTAAATGGCAACGTGATAGGGATGCGGACAATTTTCACCTGACAGGTTCGACTTACAATGACGAACGTAAAAATGCGTGCCTTACAGGTCTCAGTGGCAGAGGTGACCGGTGGCGACCTGGCAAAGACGCCAATTTTTATGGTTCATTGAAGTGACTCGGATAAGCTTAAAAATTTGTGTACATGTAGAAGATGACATATAAATTGCACCTGCGAATTGTAAGGCACTTCATCTGGATGCAAAAGTGCTGTAAGGCACCTTCAAAGTTGCCGAAAATTAAGGTAAAAGTTCTTGATATTGATTTTACAGGAAAAAGTTTCAAACAAATATTGGTCTACTCCGAAAGATGAATATTTTCATTTTCATATCATTTTTTGATAAAAATGATACATTTAGAGAAAAAATCGATTAAAGGAATAGCAGAACAATCAAAAGCTGTTTTTCTGTGCAGCAAGTCATTTTTTTCGAAAATTGTCAAGAAAGAGAAGATACTCCCCTGCAAGTGTGCTCTAACATTACTGAGAAATATTTTATTCAAATTTTTATATTTTTCACATTAACATTACTTATTTTTGTTAAAGTTTATATTTTTCGTTGGAATGTATTCGATCTTTATTACCAAGACGAAAGTCAATTTTCGGGACGCAGCATGGAGTCGTCTCACATTTTTTCATCGCCATTGGCGTAGGCGTAGACGGTTACACTGCTTGAACCAGAAGTTTTATTACAAATTCTTCGTAGTGTATTTTTAATGCAATTCTACAACATGCATTCAGAGGTATCATTATGCTACTTCGAAATACAAAGTGATCCAGAATGTGAATTCGAAAGGTAACTCCAAGAAAAATTAAAAATTAATTTTGTGTTCCAAGTTGCGTTGAGTATTCATCCATTTTTTCAAAATTCGTCTTTTTTGTTGAAATCAACAATATAGTGGAATTTTTTCTTCTTTCTTGGGTCAAAATAGAGCGCTTTCGTTCCAAAATGTTTTTTTTTTTTTTTTGTAACAGATTGTTATTTTTTAGGTTGAAAATTCAATTATGTTGCTAGAAAATGAATCCGATGTTGTTCAGGATTCAACTATTTTGTTGAAAATTCGTCTTTTTATTTTGACTTCGACTGTAATTGATTTCAAGTAAAAATATTTTCCAATTAAAGTAATATAAACTATTACATTTTTCGCTGAGCATTCATCTGTCTCGGTTGCAAATGTTATTACTTGGTTGAAAAATCATGTATTCCTTTGAAGTTTCCACTATAGTGGTAGAAAGGTGAACTATTTGGTTGAAAAGTAATTCTTTTGTTGAAAAATCATATTGTTATGTTGACCATGCAACACCATTATGGTGAAAAAATCCCTTTTCTTCTGGTTGATCATTCAACCTTTTTGGTAGTAAATTAATCAAATTTCACTGAGGATTCAGCTTTTTTTGATGAAAATTCATCTTTTCTGGTTGAAAATTTAACTACTTCCTTCACAGTTGAACTACTTTGCTAAAACTTTAGTTATGTTGCTTGAAAATTTATAATTTTGGTTGGAAATTCATATCTTTTGTTGAAAATGTCACTATTTTGTTTCAAATTGGTTTCTTTTTCGGGACAGAAAATGCAAATATTTTGTTAGAAAATTGAACTGTTCCGTTGCAAGTTAATTTTGTTGTTGGAAATTATGGTTGCCTTATGTTAGCAAATGTGTGTAATTCCTTCTATGTACACAATTTATATTAAAATGCTTTCATTGTTACTGAAACTCCACAGTTGAAAATGACGTCAACGCGATTTTGAACACAAAATTAATTTTTCAATTTTCTTGGAGTTACCTTTCGCATTCACATTCTCTATCACTTTGTATTTTGAAGTAGCATAGAATAGAATAGCATATAGAATTGCATTAAGAATGGACTATAAAGAATTCAAAATGAAACTTCTGCTACAAGCAGTGTCACCGTCTACGCCTACGCCAGTGGCCATCGCAAAATGTAAGAAGACTTCATGCTGCGTCCGGAAAATTGACTTTCGTCACGGTTATAAGGATCGAATGCATTTCAACGAAAGAATATAAGCTTCAACAACAATAAATAATGTAAATGTGAAAGTGAAGCGATTTTGTTATTGACTTTTTGTAATAATATTCAGCTTTATTACAGCCCTCTACGATGATTAGAAGCTGAGAACGTTACTCTGTTTATCATTGCTTATAGCAGAATAAGTTATTATTACACCTGAATATGGCTGACGCCAATTTTTTACACAAGACTTACACTATTGATGTACTAATTTTGAGAACACCTTCTTTTGAATTGCTAAAGATACGACAGGTGAAAGGAAAAATGGAAAAAAATGAAAAATGCGCATAACTTGGTAAATATAAACATTTGAATAAAATATTTCATAGAAATTTTGGAGTATACTTGCAGAGGAGTATCTTTTTTCCCTAGACCATTTTCGAAAAAATGACTTGCTGTACAGAGAAACAGCTTTTGATTGTTCTGCTATTTCTTTAATCGATGTTTTCTCTGAATGTATGAGTTTTATCAAAAAATGGTATTTAAATATTCATCTTTCGGAGTAGACAAACTTTCGTTTGAAACTTTTTCCTGTAAAATCAATATCAAGAAATTTTACCTGAATTTCCAGCAACTTTGAAGGTGCCTTACAGCATTTTTGCATCCAGATGAAGTGCCTTACAATTCGCAGGTGCTATTTATATGTCATCTTATAAATGTACACAAATTTTCAAGCTTATCCGAGTCACGTCAATTAACCATAAAAATTGGCACCTTTATCAGGTCGCCAGTGCTCACCTCTCGCATTTTAATAAGTTCAAACTGCTTTTCGATATTTCGAACATACGTGGAGAGTGAAGTGCATACCCAGCGGACACTGTTATATAACGGTGATGTAACAGTTCTAGAACACAGAAGAACAAGTTCTGTAACAGAATTAGAACATACCTAGACCATGGTCTAAGTAATGTCGTCCCCAAATGGACGTAGCAGTTCTGTGGCGCTGTTACAGAACTATATTCATTCAGAGATCTGTAACAATTCTGGAACAGCGTTACATGTAACAAAAATATTTTTAGAACAATTTAGGAACAGGGTTACAGAGTAACCATGCTCTATAATATTGCCGTAACACATATGTAACAGTGTGACTATGTACATTTCTTCTGTGACTGTTCTGTAATAATTCTGGAACAGCGTTATATGTCAAAAAATATTTTTCGATCAATTCAGGAACAGGTTTACAAAGTAACATTGTTCTATAATGGTGCCGTAACAAATATGTAAGTGTTACGATGCAAATTTGTTCTCTAATCGATCCGTAACAATTCCATGACGGTGTAACGACGTTTTCGCATTTATTGTAACAATTTCGTAACAGTGCTACAACGATATGTAAAAAAAAAATTATTTTTGTATTATTGCTGCACTTAGCTTATATTTTATATAATCCAATTTCACGCACGGTCCCCTACACATATGTGACCTTCCGCGAAGAAAGGGACCTAATGCGGAAAAAATCGATTTTCATTTTCTTACGCCAATCGATAGTTTCTAATTTACTCTTTTATTTCCAATAATCAGAAATAGTTTAAGTTAATTACTTTCCTTGTTATTAATCTACAAACATAGGCATGACAAGCGTACGCGGAGACCGAACGAGAGGCCTACGAAAGTCAGCCCCACCACTTACCACAGTTTCGCCGACCTGTCGTTGTGATTTCGTCGTGTCCTGTGACCACCCATCTCACGGTTGTGTGACGTGGCCATGAATATGGGATTTACCGCGATCCTACTGGGAGCCCATGTCATTTTTTTAGATGACAGTTGCTCCCAGTGGGACCCTGTGGTGGTTGTTAACCTTTAGTTTTTAATTATATATATATGTGTGTGTACCATATAAAAAGTTTATATACAGTTTATTCAATAATTTATGTACGAGTACATAAAAAGTTTCACAATTTTACGAAATGTTGAATTTTGAACAATTTCTTTTTTTTAATTGTAACACTAGAAGTACCGAGCGGGCTCAATTGACCCCTTTCGATTTTTAAAGTGGTAAATCTCCGCAGCGTTTACTTGCAGAGAGATGGCATTTTGTGACTTTAAATTATTTATAAATAGGAGTATTTGACCATTTTTTCGGGAATATTGGATGCGCACTTTGAAAAAAAAATATATTTAGAAATCATTAAAAAATTATTAGATAATGCCGGTACTTCTAGTATTAAGGGTGGGCTCTGGACTGGGGAATGATAGTGAATTTATTTGTTGACCAGGAATTTTCCAAATGTTTAGAAGAAAAATCTCTTTAATCACTTGGAATATCACAAATTTCATATCACACGATGATATACCGCAATTAAAAATAATCTATCTATCCTTTCTCATTTTTCAGAAATTATGTACAAATTTAAAATAAGTTCGATTTCAACTTTTTTAAAAGTTAAGTTCCATTGTTAACTTTTTCAATTATGGTACCATTCAGTATACAATGCGTAATTTTACCATATTTTTCTTTAAAAATGTCAATTTTCAAGCGTGCATTGTTAATTTAAAGAATTTTAAAATGCAGTTTTGAAGTCCTAAACAATTAAAAATTAAAAGGTTTGATATTTAAAACTGTTGATAAAATAGGTTTTTAGTTGATAAACAATAAATATAAATTAATTAATGATTTTAAAATTTGAACTGTACTATAAGTATTAAAAATTGAACAATAATTGATTTCACAAGACGATTCTGAATCCGTTCAAAATTAAAGAACTTACAGATTTTAACGTTAAAAATTGAACTGTTTCAATTCGAAAAGCTGTAGTAGTTAAACAAATGTAAACATCCAATTGAACTTTTATAAAATATTTTCAATTTTGTAATAACTTCAAATTAATAGATAAATAATTAAACGCTTTTATTCAATTCCAAATTCTATCCCAATATTGTTTCAGTTTAAAATATTCTAGTTGACTATTCCTTTAAGGCCATTTGACGAGTGGGTCACGTGGCCGGCTTCCTACCTTACCGATACTTTTTTTCATTTGTACTTATTTTCACACGAATAGCCACATCGAGTTGAAAATTTGGGATAATAAATAAGAAGCACTAAGAAACGCAGCTCTGATCCTAAATTTTTATAATTATGAAAAAAGCAACAACAAAATTATTTACAAAAAAAACTTTTTTTATAATTATAAAAATTTAGGACCAGCGCCGCCTTTCTCAGTGCTTCTTATTTATTATCCCAATTTTTCAACTCGATGTGGCCATTTCTTGTGTGAATAAGTTTACAAATAAAAAAAGTGTCGCGGTAAGATAGGAAGCCGGTTACGTGACTCACTCGTCACATGGCCTTAAGGGTTCCTTTTTAGTTCGTTGATATCCGACAGATGGCCATCGGTGGGTGCCAACGTTTTCATCTGCGCATGTGCCGAAAAGCGCGGGCCTATTTGAGACCAATAAATACTATGAATAGTGGTACAGATAAATATTAACATACCTTTTTTATTCTTTATTGAAGCAAATTAAATTGAATTATAGAAATACCTATCTTCTTTAAAAAAATAATATTAACTTACTATTGCAAGTGTATGTTACATAATTTTAAATAGTACCGCGCTTTTTATGCATGCGCAGTGGAAACATCGGATTTTAAACATAACCTTAAAGACTGTTACATTTAATGTGCGATATCTTCCTTTCAAGAATGACTAATGTCTATGGTTTTAGTTTCTTCAGTACATTTTTCCCAGTGCAATATTATTCAATTTGAATTATAAAGTAAAATGTGCATAATTAACTTGTGAAATCTTTTAAGTGAATCAAGGCTGAAAAGGCAAAAAGGATCTATTAGAACCATTTGAATCCATGCTTTGGGCTCATTTAGAAACCATTCATCATTTTGGGTTCCTTTTCAACAAAAAGGTAACTTTTCGTTGCAGCTCCTTTGGAACCAAAAATTGGTTCTAATAGAAACCCCAGTTTTTTCTGAGAAGTTGTACAAAAGTGATATAACCTCAATTCTCAATTGCTGTCGTTGTCATGCACATGCACGGTTGTCATGGAAACACTGGCGCTCACTTGCACGCTTCTTGCTGGAGAAAACGAGATATCAGATAACAGTGCGCATGCGCGAATAGTCTGGAGTGCTGGCTTGACATGCCTGAATTTGGCAATAAAGGTGCAGTTACCGCAGTCAAAACGCATGTACGGAGAACGGTCTCCTTATTATTACTCCGTCGATTCCACATCCATATTTTCTAAATTCTGATGCATTATTTTTTATATTTACGCGAAATGTCAAATTGTACAATTTATCGAGAATCTTACCCGATCTTGCCCGTCTTCCGAGATTTTCGACCAAAATCACGAGATACGGGACAACTTCTTGCTGTCGTCAGTCGAAATCGATGTTTTCTTGTCTCGTCCGAATGCATCTTAGAATGACATAATCCGAGGAGGGAAGACGATGACTGCAAGGAAGATGATGGATTGTGTGTATCGCACAAATGGATAAATATAATATTGAGAGATCGCCACCTGGAAGTTGATGCTGCGTACGATTCTTTCTCTCGTAATATAAAGCCTGTATCCAATCTGTAAAGTTCCGCGCTCCCGTCCAGGGTGGAAGGGGCGGGGGAAGGAGAGGGAGAAGGACAGAGAACGGACGGTCCTCCGCCGTGGCTGGTACCACCATTCTCCTGTTCCTCCTCTCGCATTTATTCCCCCGAATCTCCTCTCCATATGCCACCCAAGCGCCCACGTTTACATTTTACACCTCAACTCGTTATGATGTAGACAAGGAAAAATCTCAAATCCATCTCATGATGTGGACCATCTTTCGTGCCAGAGAATAATCTAATATTGTTGCAATGGTTCAAAGTCGAGAATCAGAACCGAAAGTATGAAACAGGTTTCAACAAGTGTTTTCTATTTTTGTTTTTATTTAGACTGGATTAGCAACTGGAGATGGAATTTGTTTTTTACTTTCTATTTTATACATATAGTCATTTATGTAAGCAGATTCTGTTATTAGGTTATAACAGTTCTATTTTTAACGTTATTCAATTTTTTATTTTGCTGTTTTATTCAATTGTATTTTTTTATTTTTGTTTGTGGAGCTGCAGGGTGTTAAACTTTGGTCTCGCTTCGACGTAATTCGAATGCGGCAAAGTCCAAGAATAAATTTACTAAAAGTTCCGAACCGCGACCTTGAACTTGAACGAACAGCTGATTTTATAGAGGGGTTCTCATACGCTTAGTATCGTCTAATCGAAGACAATTTTATATAATTAATTCAAATCCGAAATCATTGGTGAATAATTAATCAAGATTGAAGCATTTGTGTAATTTCTAATCTCAAATTTTAATTATCCATCTATATCTTTATGAATGTCTACTTATTATTCTGTGGCTTTATTGCCTATTGGATTCTAACCCTGATCTTGGATTTCCAAAAATATCGTTTTAGAAATGTCAGATTAATTATTAGTTGCTGTTCTATGGCGACATTTGTAATAATAGTCCTAGGAGTATTATGGGCTTATATTCGTACAGCTCGCATGCGCATTCGCAGTTGCCCCTGTACGATTATGGCCGTATCAACCTAACCTCAAATTTCAGACTAGATAAACTTCTAAATCATACATTTCTTACGTAAAGTATAGTGTGCACCAAGAAGGCAAACGTCTTTTCATCCGAGATAAATTATTAAGCAAAAATGGAATAGTTAAATTTCAAGTTAAAAGGTTAATTTTCAACCAAAAAGTAGTGCTTCCAATTCGGCTCCCCAACCGCACTGCGCATGCGTCGCACCAGCAGCCTCATTGGATGTTGATCACGCGCTTATTTGAAATGATTAAATATACAAATCAATTTTTTAGAATACATAATGAATATAAAGTACAACAAATATTATAAACTATTTAAAATTTATATTTGTGAAAAAAGGTATTCCTGCCTTTGAATTTAACATTCATAATTTATTTATAAAGAGTAAAATGACTCTAAAAGACTATTTTGTGGTCTAAAAATTAATTTCATTAATTCTACAATAATGATTTATTATGAAAAATGGATTTACTTGTTTAATAATTTCAAAAAACGCGCCATTTACAGCCAATGAGATAGCCGATGCGACGCATGTGCAGTAAATCAGGGAGCCGAATTGGGAGCACTGCCAAAAAAGATGTATTTTTAACAAAGTAGTTCTACTTTCAATTAAGCAATAATAGACACCAAATAATAGAATTTTTATCCAAACCTCTGCTTGTTTGAACATTAATCTTTTTGTTTAAAAATTCGTCAGTTTTGTTGAAAATGAATTTTTTTCAACTGAAAATTTATTTATTCCAGTTTTGGTTGAAGACTGATCTTTTTCAGTTCAAAATTCGACTTTCCGGAATTACATTTGTCTTTTTCCGTTGAGAAATCAACTATTTCGATGAAAATTTATGTATTATGTTGAAAAATCGTCTTTTTTGTAAAAAATGAATCTTCTTGTTTGAAAAATTAACTTTCTTGTTGAAAATAAATTTAATTGATTCAAAGTTAAACTCTTTTATCAAAAATTCATCTTTTAGGTTTAAAAGTCATCTATAGTAGATGAAGATTCATCATTTTAGTTGAAAATTTGTTTTTTCTTTGGTGGAAAATTAATTTTTTTTTAACTGAAAATTTATGATTTTCTTTTAGTTGAAATGTGATCTTTTTCACGATTTATCTTTATAATAGTTGAAAATTCAGGTAGTTTGTTGAAAATTAATATTTTTCGTTGAAAATTCAACTATTCTAGTTAAAGATTTGTCATTTTAGTTGAAAATTTATCTTTTTGAGTTAAAAATTCAACTAGTTGGTTGAAATTGTTTCTTGTTTAGTTCAAAATTCATGTAATTTGTTAAAAAGTCGTCTTTTTAACAAATTACATTTCTTATTTGAAAATTCATCAGTTTGGTTGAAAATTGATTTTTTTTTAACTGAAATTTGACTATTCTATTTTTGGTTGAAAATTGATCTTTTTCAGTTCAAAATTCAACTATTTGTTAGAAAATGTATCTTTTTCAGTTAAAACATCAACTATTTCTTTCAAAATTCATGTATTTTGTTGAAAAATCCTCTTTTTTGGTAGAAAATTAATCTTCTTAATTGAAAGTTTATCTTTTTGGTTGAAAATCAATCTTATCGGTTAAAAGTGATCTTTTTTAGTTCATAATTCAGCTATTAGATTGGTTGAGAATCTATCTATCGTGTTTCTCAATTCTCACTTGAAAAGTGAGAATTTAAAGCGGTTTAAATTGAATTGAATATAGTACCCACATTAATTTTACCTAAATGCACTGAACTTGAAGTTTGGGAAGATAAAATAAAATTTTGTTTGGATTATTATTGAAATTCATGAATTTTAAAGACAAAATAAATGATTAATTATGTTTTTAGTATTATTTAATTAATTGGTTTGTCAACGCTTTCTAAATTAAACATATTAATTGAATACCTAGAAACTGAAAAAACATTATTTATAATAAAGTCGCGAAAATTCAACAATATAGTGGACATTTTTTTACACTTTTGGTTCTAAATTCATCTTTTTCGTTTTAAAATTAATCTCTTTTGGATAAAACAATCTGATATTTTTTGGTTGAAAATTCAAATATTTTGTTAGGAAATTAATCTGTCTTGGTTGAGGAAGTAGCTATTTTGTTAAAAATTCATCTTCAATGTTAACAAAATAGTAAAATATTAAATAAAAAAAAAAAGATTTTTCAACTAGAATGATGAATCATTAACCAAAAAAGTGAATTTTTGAGAAAATAGTTCCACTTTCATCTAAGTAGTCGAATTTTAAACCAATACAAGTTTTTCAGTCACTATTCATGATTAGCGAAAATCTTGAAAACTTAATCAAATATTTATTTCAGAAGAAAAATCCTTAAACCAAAGTCAAATTCACAGGATAATTACTCAAATCATCCTGTAAATTTCACATTTTCCGAGTTTTTGTTCTAAAGAAAAGTTATGATTATATAAAATTCACTCAAAAAAATGTCTGGTTAAATCAACCAGAATTCTTATTGATTTAAAACATAATTATGTACGTGTAATTTTAAAAATTTTATTCAGATATTCATTTCACAACATCACAAACATTTGAAAAAACTAGAACATTGTAATTAGAGTCTTGAGTAACAATTTTATTATGTTTTGATATACGAATCTGTGAATCGCAAGTCAAGCGTGAAAATTTGACTGATTAATAACCTTTTAAACTAATTCCAGAAAGTAATAAAACATATGTAGGTGTAATTTTAAAAATTGAACTCAGATAACCATTTCACAACCTCACAAACATTTAAAAAAACTAGAACATTTTAATATATAATTATAAATTATTAAATAATTAGATAAATTTGTTGCACAAGAATCTGATCACAATATTCTAGTTTTTTAAATGAAAATTACATGTACATAGGTTTTATTATTTTCTGGAATTAATTTAAAAGGTTATTAATAAATCAAATTTTCACGCTTGACTTGCGATTCACAGATTCGGAACAATTGTTGCATAAGACTCTAATCATAACCTGCACTTTCTTTTACTTTGAAAAAATAGAATAATAATTAAATAAGATAATAATATACAATAAAACTATACAAAGAACATTTTGCAAATATTTAATCAAATAAAATAATTTTAATACCTGAGATACCTGAACAAGCTGGCATCTTGACATTTACTTCTGATCGCATTAAAATTGAAGTTTTCATTATTTCAATAATTTTTCATATATGAGCGCGTTCATTAGGTTACTGATTTATTTACTTATTTACGGTTTATGGATCTTAGATTTTTCAGATTATCTCAGATTATCTCAGTTTACATTAATTAAATTATAATTTATTATTTTTCAATAGTACTAATTTTTGTTGACAAATAGTTTTTATTGTAATAAGAAATTAAGAATATACTTTAAGATACTTAATATTAATAAACTTATTTGTTCACGTGCAACCATCATTTAATGCACTTGACTCAATCTAGAAAATTTAACAATTTTACCATGAAACCCCGAGAAATGACCGCCTGCTTTTTATTAATTAAAAATGCTTATCATATGATCTAAAGAATTTCACGTTCCTTGAGTCTGATTTTGTATATTTTTAAATATATCTATACTTTATGAGAGAATGAATTTTAATTTTTTTCCATTATAAGAAAAACTTTTGCAATTTTTTGCTCTGTGAAATTTTTTTCGCTGGCTTAAGTTTTATAATCGAACTGATGATATTCCAAACATGAAAAAGTAATCATTTTCTCAATTTTTCAAAAAATGGATTTATCACATTTTATTTGCTTACTCCTCATTTATCCTGACTTGGAATAGAGAATTTTATAAAATAATTATCGTTTTTATTTTAGGACAAGGAGTTCCCTTAAAG
Source organism: Andricus grossulariae (assembly GCA_011634705.1). NCBI lineage: Eukaryota > Metazoa > Arthropoda > Insecta > Hymenoptera > Cynipidae > Andricus > Andricus grossulariae. The sequence goes on from JAABKJ010007545.1 coordinate 274,873,354, forward strand.
AAATATAATTTCACTTGGAACAGGAAATTTTTGACATGGAACGGGATTTTTTTCAAAGAATTATAATTCGGATTTAGAAGAAAGGTGTTTAAAAAATCCCAGTTCCAATTCAGAATTCGTCACAATTTAAAAGTTCCCTCTTCCAAATTTTAGAAAAAGAAAGTACTTCAAGTAGTTTTTAGAGTAGAAGTAGTATTTCAAAACTTTGTTGAAAATTCAACTATTCCAGTTGAAGATTCATCATTTGAATTAAAAATTCATCAGTTTGGTTGAAAATTAATTTCTTCAACTGAAAATTTAACTGTTTCATTTTTGGATGAAGATTGATCTTTTCTAGTTCAAAATTCAAGAATTTGGATGAAAATTGGTCTTTTTTAATTGAAAATTCAACTATTTCGTTGAAAATTCACGTATTTTGTTAAAAAATATTTTTTTTTGTGTGGAAAATGATATTTTTTTTTAAGTTAATGTCCTTGCTTAAAAAATATTTCTGGTTAAAAATTCAAGTATTCCAGTTAAATATTTGTCATTTTAATTGGAAATTAATCTTTTAGGTTGGAAATAAAATTACATGGTTTGGAAGTTAAACTCTTTATTTAAAAATAATTTTTTTGGGTTGAATTGTCATTATTTTAATTAAAAATTAATTTCGTTAGTTGAGTAATGAGCTATTTGTTGGAAAACTTGTTTTTTCTTCGGATGAAAAAGAATTTTTTTTTGGGTGATTCTGAAACCAATCCATTCAGATTATTAAATTTTTCAGTTAGGAAAAGAAAACAATCCAAAATATTTGAATGCATTTCTAAATAAATTTCTAAAATTCAAAACATTCTTTTTACAAAAATGTAAATAAAAAGAAGACTTCTTTCAAGAAAATTGAGGTAAAATATGTAAACTCAATTAAAAGAAATCTTAAAAAATATTCATAAGCAAACCCTGCAGATTGGAAAGAATCATGAGTTTAGTGTCTCTATTAAAATTTTTTTAAAATTAATATTGAAAAGAAATCCATTTTTTCATGAATAATTTTTCTCCCTCTTTTTTCATTGTGTTATTCTTGTCTCTACTGAGCCGAAAATTAAGGGTTTTTTGATATTTAATTTTTTTTATTGTGAATCAATTTTTGCTTATCCTGCAAAAATTATTCATTATAAAATGGATTTCTTTTCAATCTTAATTAATAAAAGGGATTTTTTTGTCGAAAATTTAACTATTTAGTTGAACATTATTTTGTTTTTAAGCTGAAAATGTAACTATTATTACAGTTGAACATTCCATGATTATAGTTCAAAATTCATTTCTTTGGTTGAACACTCATTTTTTTGACTAAAAATTTAATTCCTCAATTTTTGGTAGAAAAATGATCATTTTTTGTTAAAAATTCGTCTTTTTTGGTTGAACCTTGATTTTTTTAACTTAAAACTTAATTATTTAAGTTTTTGTTGACAATTTATCTTTTTTAGTAAACATTTTTTTTGTTTGGTTGAAGATTCAACTATTTCAATTAAAGACTCATTGTTTTAATTGAAAGCTCATTTTTTTGTTTAAAATTCAACTATTTCAGTTGAAGATTAATCATTTTAGTTAAAAATTTATCAGTTAGATTAAAAATTAATGTTTTGAAATAAAAATGTAACTATTCCATTTTCTATTGAACTATTTTTTTAGTTTAAAATTCAACTATTTGGTTGAAAATTTGTCTTCTTTAATTGAAGATTCAACTATTTCGTTAAAAATGCACGTATTTTGTTGAAAAATTGTATTTTTTGGTAGAAAATTAATCTTTTTATTTAAAAAATAATCTTATTGTTCAAAAATAATCTTATTGTTTAAAAATTAATTTTTTGGTCTAAAATTCAAGTATTCCAATTAAATATTTGTCATTTTAGTTGAAAATTCATCTTTTAGGTTGGAAATAAAATTACTTGGTTGAAAGGTAAACTCTTTTGTTAAAAATTTATTTTTTGCTTGAAGATTCATAATTTTAATTAAAAATTCATTTCTTTGGTTGAAAAATGATGTATTTGTTTGAAAGCGTCTTTTTTCGTCGGATGAAAAGGAATTTTTAGCCGAATATTTAACTATTTTGTTGAAATTTTTTAAAAACTGAAAATGTAACTATTATTCTTGATGAATATTCCATAATTTTAGTTAAAAATTCGTCTTTTTTGGTTGGTCCTTGATTTTTTAAATTTAAAACTTAATTACTTAAGCTTTGATTGACAATTTGTTTTTTTTTTAGTAAAAATTAATTTTGTTTTGTTGAAAATTAATTTTTTTTAAACTAAAAATGTAACTATTTCAGTTTCTGTTGTAATTTATTTTTTAGTTCAAAATTCAACTATTTGGTTCAAAATGTGTCTTCTTTAATTGAAAATTGAACTATATCGCTAAAAATTCATGTTTTTTGTTGAAAAATTGTATTTTTTGGTATAAAACTAATCTTTTTGTTTGAAAGTAATTCTTATTATTTGAAAATTCATTTGTTGTTGTTGAAAATTCAAGTATTCGAGTTAAATATTCATCATTTTAGTTGAAAATGAATCTTTTTGGTTTAAAATTCAACATTCCAGTTGAAGATTCATCATTTTAGTTGAAAATTTATCAGGTTGAAAATTAATTTATTTAACTAAAAATAGAACTATTCCTTTTTCTGTTGAATTTTTGTTAGTTTAAAATTCAACTATTTCTTTAAAAATTCATGTATTTTGTTGAAAAATTGTATTTTTTGTTAGAAAATTATTCTTTTTGTTTGAAAATTAATCACACTAATCACATTAATTTTTTTAACTATAAATATGACTATTCCATTTTCTGTTACATGTTTCTTTTAGTTCAAAATGCGACTATTTGCTTGAACATTTGTGATCTTTAATTGAAAATTCAACTATGCAGTTATAAATTCATATATTTTGTTGAAAATTTGTATTTTTTTGGTAGAAAATCAATCTTTTTGGTTAAAAATTAATCTTGTTTTTTGAAAATTCATTTTGTTGTTGTTGAAAATTAAAGTATTCGAGTTAAATATTCATCATTTTAGTTAAAAATTCATCTTCGTGGTTTAAAATTCAACTATTCCAGTTTAAGATATATTATTTTAGTTGAAAAATGTCTCTTCTTTAATTGAAAATTGAACTATGTCGTTAAAAATTCATGTTTTTTGTTGAAAATTTGTATTTTTTTGTATAAAACTAATCTTTTTGTTTGACAATTAATCTTATTATTTGAAAATTCATGTGTTGTTGTTGAAAATTCAAATATTCGAGTTAAATATTGATCATTTTAGTTGAAAATTCACCACTTTCGTTGAAAATTGAACTATTTTGTTGAAAATCCTTTTTTTTGTTTTTTTATTTTTTTGTGGAAAATTTAAGTATTGGTTTCAAAATTAATTAGTTTTGCAATTTTTTGCTCTGTTGTGCTAAAAGGTATTTTAGAATGAACGTTATGAATTAAAATAAATGTTTGCGTTTTGCGGCAAATATGAATATGTTACTTTTACTTGACCGGGAAAATTGAAAACACTTGACCGGGAAAAACCGGGAATTTGAAATCGACCGCCAAATCGCTACCCTGTTGGAAAAAACCTGGAATTGTCATGATTTTTTTTCAGGATTTGAGTAGAGTTTTTAGGTAAAATAAATATTATGGAAGGTAAAATTTGTGGAATATTCATGCGCCTCATATGGAATTTCCTTATTTATACTTTCATCGCAGCTCAAAGTAAAGTCCACTCGAAAGATTCCTCGAGTTGAGTCTACTAGCCATCACAAAGTGGTTTCGGTGAACGTAGCAGCGGCACGTCAGACCGTCAGTACAGCGAGAGCCGCCGCACGGCTCGTATCGGGTTTTTCAACTTGTATTTACAAGTCCAGACTTGCATACATCCGTTCGAATAATTTTCTGTGCAGTGACGTACGAATTCGAATTTCAGTGGTGCACATCACAGGAATGCATATTGTGTAGCTTCAACGAGACTAGTGGGTTTTTTTTCTCGACGAATTATTCTCGAAATACCGAAATACCTTGGTGAGTTTTCGACAAACACGTTTTGAACTTATTCGTGACTGCGCGGCTGCCTAATAAGTGAAAGTTCTGTTGATGTTATCTCACGAAAATCCGAAAGGAAGAAACCTGGGAAGTGCAAAGAATTGCTGAGACTTGAGTTACAAATTTAGGCATTATAACTAATAATTGTTAATTATTAATGAAGGGACCTTTGAACAATTTATTTTAAAAGCCGTGAATTCGAATCATTTTCAGTCGTAAACAGGAGCAAATGCAAGTTTAAAGTTTTTGTAATTGAATAATTTTAATTTAAAAGCAAGTTAAAGAATTGAATTCTACAATTTTTATATTGTCATTCATGAGAGTGTAATGTAACCGTCCAAATTTTCGATCTCTGGTTTTTAACGGATCTTTACGTTTTGGCACTCAAAGATTCCGAAAACCATAAAATTTTGTCGGTGTCTGTCAGTCTGTCTGTCTGTCTGTCTGTATGTATGTATGGTTACCTGAATGTTGTAGCCACGCTAACTTTTGCAGGGTTTGTCGAATCGAGTCAGCCTTTGATAAAATTTTTGAGGGTCCCAAAATGAAGGTCAAGTTCGTTAACCAGATATTTCCGACCAAAATTAAAAATTTTAGAGCATTTTCAAAAATAAAACATCATGCGCCTAATTACTTAATTGATCAAAAAATTATTGTGTCCAATGAGTCTGATTGATTCGAAAATTCTTCGATATCCCATAATAAGCGATAGAGGAAATGTGTAATATCTTCAAAACGAAATTCAGATTAGTCTCACCGCAGGAGTTGTAAAAAAATTGATTACTGGAAACACTTTCCGATTTCTCTCAGTACGGGATGGAGAAAATGTTCTGTACTTGTGAGTGTCGTTGAAAAAAACCTCTGTGTGTTCTAATATTTTGTATCTTGAAAAAAAAATTGTTAATGGTGTAACGGTAGCTGATGTAACGGAATCAGAAATTCAATTCTGTGAAGGTTGCACTTTTTGGGGAATTCATGACATTTCATTTTGAAAGTCGCTTGAAATATTCGCATGATATATGAAACATGAACAAATAATTTCCAAGAAGAATGAAATAGGAGAAAGGTAAGGGAAGCATGCTTTATTTAAACATTGTGTATTATGAGCCGTCTAAACATTAAAAAAATTCTCTGTTTCGTGTTGCAGAGTTTAGTTCGAAGTTTGCTCCTTTTTTATAAGAATGAACCTATTCCTCGTGTTCCTAGTACTAGAACTTCTAATTTTTCAGCCAGACATCAGTCTCCGATTAGGTCCAGGTGCAGGTGTCCTCCTGTCATGCATAATGCTGCCAGATTTCATCCTGCCAAACCACAGGTATTCATCTTCAAGGCTGCCATCTCCTGCCAAGTGCATTGTTCCGCCTACCAGATTTCCTTCTGCTAACGAACGTGACAATCTCCGTCATCAAATGGTTTAAATTCTATTTTAATAATCGGCCTCAAAGAATTTTTAATGATTTGTTAATAACCTTTGTGATGTTCTTCGCAGTGAGACCAGACGCCAGAATTAGACTAAGGCTACCCGAAAAAGCAGTCTTGAGCACCTTTTTATTTGCAGAGTGGCAATATGCCTCGCCTGTAGTATACCAAGGTACCTGTACGATTCTTTATCAGTCATCGTCTCAATCAGAGCGTGGTCATCCAGTACCAGTGGAGCATTTATCTCTCCACGTGATAAATGCAGCTTTTTGCTTTTGTCCAAACCCAGAGACATCCTGATGTCATAGAAGAACTGCAGCAAAATGATAAGAAGGTTGTTCAGTTTTGACTTTGAGCTAGCATAAACCTTCATGTCGTGCATGTACAGGAGGTGAGTAAGTTGAGACTCAGCCACTTCAACCTCAATTTTGAACCCATAGGACGTGTTGTTGAGTGTTCAACTTACTGGGTTCAATGCTAAACAAAAACATAGTGCTCTGAATGAAT
>JAABKJ010007545.1:274879429-274895667 GCA_011634705.1 Andricus grossulariae
TATACTGTGATAAAGCCCCAGAATAATCATCAATCACACTGTTATATAAATTCTTAATTAATACAGTAATCCTCAGTTAGAAAAAATGACGGTCCTTTCTGCTCTAGTCCTGTTATTGTCGATTATTCTTAATTCTATTGGTAAATATGATAATATATCTACATTTTGAAAAACGTTCTTGAGGTTTTCGCAAATAACAATTTGCCGACTGCAATTTGTATTCTATTCCAATTTAAAACTATGAAAATACTTTCAAATCCCTGGAAATCATTTCAAATCTTTGAATTCTCCTGAACTCGCATTGAATATTGAAATCGTTGTTTTAAATCTTATGGAATACTTTGAAATCCCTTGAACTATTTAAAATTCCGTGATATCCTTGAAATTCTCTTAAAGTTGGTCAATATATATTAAAATCCCTTATATTAATTCCTTAAAATTGTTCAATACTTTGTGCTTCTTCAAATTTTACATATATTTCTTAGAAACTTTGATAGCTTTGTCTGTTATTCGAACATTTATCTCGAGTCTTATCTGTAATTAAACATTTATTTGTAGCGTGGTCGCTGATTTGAATATTCACAGAATGTTATCAGAATAAAATTTGGTGTGAAAATGAAAAACATACTGAGTATAAAATAGGAGTTTGATAAAAAAATTAAGGGTAGTACAGCAAATAAAATCAACCCACATTTGGCAAATTTATAGGAGAGACAAAAAGCTTACTTTCAAATCTAATGTTCAGTTTGATTGAAAACAAAGCATTCAGTTTTAGTATCATTAGTTGCTTAATCAAGAAGAAAAAAGTTTTACTGGAAAAAGTTAACCATTTCGGGGGAAAACGGAAGACGAGAGTTTGAGAGCAAATGAGCATACTACTTCAGGCAGATTTCCCTCGTATCTGTCATGTTAATGCCCAGCCTCTGGAAGTGAACATCCATGAATTTCCTTCCTTTCTGCTACATGATTCCAATGACATATTTGAGGTTTTTGATACCTGGCTGAATGGATATTCCCACAATTTTTTGGTCAAAATTCTTGGATCCTAATGACATGGATCTTATCATTTCTCCTTGACCTGAATTTCTGATTTTTGAGACTATTGCACCTAACGCACCTAAGGTCATGTGTGGTGTATCGCTCCTCGAACGTGGAATCAAGTACTGATTTTGAAGTAGCATTCAGTCTCAATTATTAAGAATTTATAACACTAACATCATTATTCCGGGTGATTTCGTTGCAGATTTTTGTAAATTATCTTATTATTTGAGTCAAATGAGACCACCTTTATATTTAATTAACTTATCCATTATCCCTTTTTTTTGTTGACACGATACCGTTGCCTCTCCAACCTGTTTAGATGCTTGCGGAGTAAATGATCACAATGACCTGATACATTTGAGCACCGCTATAAGTCGCCTAAACAGACGTATGAATATTTCCACTACCGTGACATCCGTAATCTAAATCTTGAGGATTTTTCCTACTACTTGGAATCGTATGATTGTGCTGGACTACCCTCTTCCTCTACTGCTAGAAGATCAAATTCGTTGAAAAAATATTTGTCTTGGATTACAATGGAAAATTCTCAACAATCAAAGCCTAAGAACTTTCTACCGTAATAATTCCCTCTATTTGTTGTCACGGTTTCGCAGAATTGCATATAATTCAACTAGACTGTTAAACATCACTGACGTAAATTGATGAGTCCTTTATGAATCTGTACTGGGGCCTCTACTATTCTTAATTTTCTTTATTGAAGTCAAACTTTTCCTACAAACAGTACACTATATTATACATGCTGATCATCTACAAGTCTATATGCATTTTATTTCCTCTGAAATATTGCAGGTGAATACCACTGTGAATAATGTAATCGCCCAGCTTGTCTTATGCGCTTGTTAGAATATGTTAAAGGTGAATACCACCAAAACAAAATCCATGATCCTAGGTAACGCTATTTTTATCAACAATATCGACCACAATTTTCTTCCGCCACTAATGCTGAATCACACAGCAATACAATATACTATCTCTGCTTGTTGTGTGGGTATTATTTTGAATCCTGACCAAAATTGCAAACAACACATTATATGACAAAGCCACCGAACGCGTCCTCGAGTTGCGGATAGAGGGTCCCTGTACTAAGAGTTTCTGTTAAATATAATTACCATAATTAATGAGCAGCCGCGGACTATTGTCCAGTGGCGGTTCCAAAGGAAATAACACCCAATCGAAGGCGTAACAACCATGCCCAAAGCTGCATAGCACCACGGTGAGGTGTCTCGAACTGTGACTTTGGGATACCGGGCGACCTCTGAGATTATTCAGCCTTATCCTTGAATGTGGAGCTCTACAAGGATGGGCGAACTTCTTTCCCTAGCTATTCGTGGAAACAACAATAATAACACCAAACATAGTTATAGTAAGAGCTGTTCAAATCAATAGAATGCGCAGGGCTCCCAACAATGAATCGGAGAACAATGCCGACTACCCTAAAGTTGGGAGAGCCATTCAGGACGGAATCAATGCGATGGACCTGTGGACTCTCAGTACTTTTGGGTGGACATATCGACTCAATTACGACCTGCTAGAGTTCTACGATACCAGTATGGTCCCTAAACGAGAAGGTTACATCACACGAATGCGAATTCATGGAATTCGTATAATTCACGGAATTCGTGGAATTCACGGAATTCATGGAATTCGTGGAATGTACGGAATTCTAGGAATCCTAGGGATTTACGGAATTCATGGAATTCACCAAATTCACAGATATTATGGAATTCACGTTGTCACGTACCGAGCAAAAGGCGAGGATTGTTTGGAAAAAGTAAGAAAGAGAAAGACCAGTGTAGCTGATTGTGATGAAAAAGCGCAAGAAAATTCAAAGATGAGGTTTTTCTTGAACGTATAACTGGCGGACTTTATTCAGAAAGAAATTCGTACGGCGACCGAAACAGAAGGGACTTAGTTCACAACTTGATGATTCAAATGACGAATTAACCAAAATTTGTGTTATTTAAACGAGATTTAAGATTATTAAATGTACGAAAGAGGAAAATTATAGAGAAAAGTTTTTCCAATTTTTCCAATCTAGAAAAAATAGCGTAGCGTGTTTCCTTTCCGAGAAAAATTTGGTTATCATAATTTATAATATTCGCGAAATCGGTATTTTATAGTTAAACTTTTTTCACTAACATTATTCAAAACTTAAGGAAGAACGGAGAAGATTCCTTCATTCGATACGAATTTAGTGACCTATAATATTAATTCATTGTTCTGAAGAGTACGGAAATTATGGTGATTTATATCATTCAAAAAATCTGTTTTAAACACAAAAAGCTTCACATTCGGACTTTTTCTATAAGAAAGGAAATACATTTGCTAATAAATTACGAAGAGGAAGCAAAGTGCTCATAAAATGAAAACCATAAAATTGTAAATATGAGCAATGTGGAAAATTCCGAGATCGAATTCACAACTAGTTTCATTTGTAGACCTTCTCTGTTGTTAACAGCAATGTATGTTCGAAAGCTTCGTCGCTGAATCTGACCCGTTCCGAGTTCAATATGATTCCTGACATGCTGGAGAATTTCTTGAAAACTAACCGCCACAGTTTTCATAGAGTTAATGAAAAAATAATTACAAAATCAGTCATAATAAACTAAAATTAACGTATTTTTATAGTTATTGGTACTGAGGAAAATACAGCCAGTTATGTTTTCGTCTTACCCATTTACAAAAGTTGCTTCCTTGCCACTATCGCTACTAAAAAAATTAACTAGTTATGGTAATGAGATCGTCAAAACTGAATGCGTCCCATCACTACTTGACTTGAATTGAGGAAAATTTAATCATCTGTTGCTTGTTGCAGAGTTAAGTTTCGAGTCTTCACCTAGAAGAGAACCTATTGACCTAAATCATTCGCCGGTCAGGTCTTCTTCTCCTCCTGCGAGGTACAGGTCCAGGTCTCCTCCTGCTACTCGTCATCCTACCTGTCTACCTCCTTCCGGACCTCATTCTATAGAAAGCACTTCTTCTTCAAGGCCTACCAGATTCTCGGTTCCACCTATCAGGCTTCCTGGTAATAACGATCGTGTATATGAAATTGAAGATCTTGAATTTATTCGGCTTATTCCCCGCTCGAATCGTCACCGGATATTTGTATTTCGAAGGTACACTTTCCCTTCCGATACAGGAATGATAGTGAAATCAATTAAAACTTATGCCTATGAGCCTATGCCAACCCAAGAACAAATTATTTTATCAACATTCTATGGTGACGTCTTTGCAATATTGGAGAGTACTAATGTTCTAGCTGGACTGTATTTACGTGATAAAGCCATAAGAAAACGGGCAAAAATAAGCATCGTGAGCGGCAAGGTCAACTTACTGACCCATGAAGAAATTGATGAAATTCCAGTAGGTGCAAATAAACCAATCGCACGCAATTTTCGAATTATCCGGGTAAAATGAAATGCTGCACACTACTACTTCAATTTTTTTGTTAAATTTAAAACTGCAATATAATATTCTTTGTGATCCAAAATCGGATCAAAATGTTTCATGTAAGTTGTAATTACAAATAATAATAAAAAGCAAATGTATAATGGTTCTCAAGTCTTTAATGTTTCGTCAATTACACAGCCAGTCTTTTTTAGAAGAAAACAGAAAAAAAGATATTTTGCATTCTCACACGAAAGTATTTGAGGGGGAAATTATCATAGTCATAGGTTGTACGTTATAAGTTATAGGTTTATATTAACTACGATGAACATCATACGCCCACTACAGCGGAGAATCATCCATTTATTTTTTAGGATGCACGTGAGAAAAATGCTGCGTTACCGCTTTTAAATCCAAACTAATTTTTATTGTTTTGAAGAAACTTATTTCATATCTCTTTCACGATCCGCAGACTTCTTTCTTTATACAAAATTGATAACCAATTTTTCGAAAATAAATAATATGTACTATTTGGTAATACCTGATAAAAATTGTAAACTGCTCCAATAAATTTGGTAACGGTAGGATTTTCCGGGCTCCTTTCTCATGTCTTAGCAGACGATTAGGCCTAGCCAGGGTCAGGTTCTTAAAACAATTAAAAGGCAGTTTTATTTTGACGTATCAAAAGTAACAAAAATGGTTTATTCTCCTATAAGATACATACTAACTGGAATGTTCGGAGTGAGTGCAACGGTAAAGCTTTTAGTGTGAGTGTAGTGTGTAAGCGCTGTTACAATTTTAAGTGTGGGTGTGATGTGAAGGCGGCGTGTTAAGTAAGAATCTATGTTCTAGTGGTAGTACGGTTGCCTTGGAACGGAGAGCAATGCTAACAATAGTCGTTTCGTAAAACGGAAACTAGCGATATCTTAACAGATAGGTTTCACGGATACCCGAAGGAAGGTGAGGCCTCGACGGGAATCTGTGGTAGTCCGTTACGGAAAGGCGAAGAATGGTAATTATGGGAGCACCCATTGTTTATCGTTCGTGATAGGTTTTAATTACCATGGGAGCACCCATCGGTAATCTAAATCATACACCCTCGGTACAGTCGGCCAGTTGTTCAGAGAGGTGAAGAATGATAATTATGGGAGTGCCCATTAGTTATCGTTCGTGCTGGGTTTTGATTACCACGGGAGCACTTATCGGTAATAGAAACCGTACACCCTCGGAACGGGTCAATCAGTTGTTTAGAGAGGTCAGGAATGATAATCATGGGAGCGTCCATTAATTATCGTTCGTGCTAGGTTTTGATTACCATGGAAGCATCCATTGGTAATCAAAACCATACACTCTCCGTACGGATAGGTCGTTTGTTCAGAGAGGAAAGGAATGCTAATCATGGGAGTTCCCTTTAATTATCGTTCGTGCTGGTTTTGATTACCATAGGGTCACCCATCGGTAATCAAAATCATACACCTTTCCGTCCGGGGTCTTCTCAGTCTCTGCCTACCATAGGAGCGCCTATTGGTAGGGAGAAAGGTCTGAGTCTTCAGCGGACAAAAGATAACCAATCTACTCGGTTCGCCACACCCGGCTCGACTGCGAAACTTGTGTCGCGTCACCAGTCTTAAAGGAGTGGCTCGTAACTGCTGGCGGTCAATGGTGGGGGATAGAGTGGGGATAGAGGTTCGCTTGAACTCGATGGCGCGAGTCTGTTATGTGTAAGCGCAAGCACGCGCGTGTGTGTAACAATTTAATACATTACAACTTAATTTTCAATTTAATTTACTAATCTTTCTCTACTAATCTTTACATTATCTAAGAAGAATAATTTTTTATCTTATGAACAATTTTCTGAGCAAATTCACAACCTGTATACTGTTGAACGAATAAATGTAACTTTCTTTTCAAAATCAACTGCCAGTGACTCTAAAAGGACCATATATATCAGGATACTCTGTCAGGTAATATCATTTGTTATTCAATTAAATAATAAAAGAGCTTCAAACGATACAATTTTGAAGTAATTAAAAAGGAAATCATTTTTCAATCAAACTTGAGTACAAACCCGAATGATGCCTTTTTCAATAAAATGTATTTAAAAAAATTATACAATTCATCAACTTACGATTGCTGATTTAATTATGGTGTATTATGTCATTATTATCAGTATTACATTACATTACATTTTACATTACATTTTACATTACATTTTACATTACATTTTACATTACATTTCACATTACATTTTACATTACATTCTACATTACATAATATTTTACATTACATTACATTCAGCATTATATTATCATCATTTGACAAATTTTTAAACAAAAAATTAATTTTTATCGTAATATCCCTATCAACCGTGATATGAATTATTTTTCAAGTCTGGATATGAATCAAACACATTTTTCATATACAATAAGCTTATTAAACACCTAGATAATAATGTGGACAAAGTTTATTTTTTCTTCGAACTGACTTGCGAAATACAAATATAGTACAAAGCTGCACTCAAAACGTGGGGAATTAATGAGATAAGAACATTAGTACATATTATACACTGTGATGAAGCCCCAGAATAGTCATTAGTTATACTATTATATAAATTCTGAATACAGTAATTAGTCTTTTCGCAGCGAGAGAAAATGACGATCCTTTCTGCTCTTGTCCTATCACTGGCGATTATCTTTGATTCTTTCGGTAAATATGATAATATAATAATATATCTATATTTTGATAAACGTTTTTGAGGTTCACGCGAATTACAATTTGTCCGCTGTAATCTGGATAATGAAATACTTTGAATAAATAAATTTCAGGCATATATAATTGTTGAAATAATTAATAAAGTATAGGGAAAGTCACCAGTTGCGGGCACTCTCCGGTTGTGGTCACCTCTGCTCAACAGCTAACAGAATACAAATATTGCGGATCTGACTGGTAGCGTACTTGTATTATGACAGAAGTACGCAGTTTTCGAGGTTTGATCAGCTCAAATAGACAATTTGCGCATTAGCTGCGATCATATTGAAAAAAGTGTGTAAAAATTAACGCACTTGTAATGTATCAAAGTTTAAAAACTGCAATAAATCAAAGTAAATAAAGAAGTCAACGGAATCAGCTACAACTGATGTTGATACGCTGATTCGTGCAATCAAAGATTTTTTAGTAGAAAAAAACCACTAAAGGCCTTTAAAATTAATAACCCTTGAAATTCTTTAGAATTAGGTGCATTTTCTTTTAACTATCCCCATTTTCAGCGAATTTTCGAAGGGTGCCCACAACCGGTTACGATTTTTGTGTTTCACTAAATGGACGATTTCACAAAATTGGTCGTAAAATTTCTCTACTTGACGGAATCAATGTACTTACGTTAGCAAAAAGTTAGCTAAGACATTCAGCTTTCAAATGATATCCATGTATCCGCATAATATGGACTTAAAAGAAAATTATGGGTCAAAAACAAAACTGTGCCCACAAACGAAGACTCTCCCCTACTTATTTAATACTATTATTACAATATTATTCAATAGTCTGTTGTTTTTTGAATTTCAAATATGCTTATTGGAAACCTGAATAGCTTTTGTCAATTATTCGAATACTTATCTCATGTCTTGTCTGTAATTTAACATTTATTTGTAGCTTTGTCTCTAATCTGAATATTTACAGAATGTTATCTGATAAAAATTGATGTGGAAACGAAAAGCATACTACGTATTATATAAGAGTTTGACAAATAAATGAACGGTTGCACAGCAAATAAAATCAACACACACTTGGCAAATTCACAGGAGATACAAAAAACTTTCTATCAAATGCAATTTTCAGTTTGATTGGAAACAAAGCATTCAGTTTCTATATTATGAGTGGCTGAGTTGAGAAGAGAAAAGTTTCATCAGAAAAAGTTAACCATTTCGGAAAAAATGGAAGGGGGGATGTTTAGAGCAAATGAACGTTTTTGGCTATTTTCCTTTGCAAATTGTCTTATCATTCGAGTCAAATAAGACAATTTTCATGTTTTAATAACTTGTCAATTATTCCTTGCTTCTTGAAAATACCATACCGCCGCCTCTCAAACCTGTTTACATCCTTGCGCAGTAAACGATCAGCATGACCTAATACAAATTGGGTACCGATATAATTCACCTGAACAGACGTCTAAAATTTGCCACTACTCTGAAATCCGTAATCTAAATGTTGAGGATTTTTCCTAGTACTTGGAATCACATGATTGAGCTGGACTGTCCTCGTCCTCTACTGCTGCGAGGATAAATTTCTTTAAAATATTTTGATCTTAGATTACAATAAATAATTCCCAACAATACATCCAAACTTAAGAATCCTCCGCCGTGATAATATTCTCTATTTGATGCCACGATTTTTCTCATTCAAAACAACCGTACAAATTGATATTTACAATAAAGGAATTGCATCTAATACAACTAGATTACTAAACATCACGGATATAAATTGATGAATCTTTTAAGAATCTGTACTGGGTCCTCCACTATTCTTCATTTTTGTTATTGATCTAAAACCTTTCCCACGATCAGTACACTAAATTATTCATTCTGACAATCTACACGTCTATATTTATTTCATTTCCTCTTAAATGTTCCAGACGAATAACAACATACGCATTTGGTCTGGTTATGTTATTTCACTAATATTTCAATTCGTTGTTGAATCAATATCTATTTTTAAATAAGTTCAAGAGATTGCCTGAAGGGCGCGAGATAGTTTTTCTGAAGAAAACTATCGAAAGTTCGAGGGCATTGGAATAACCTCATAAATTAATTTTTTACATACAATTGATTTTTATTGCTCGGCAACTTGTCTTGATGGAGTGGCTGGGTTAGGAATAACGCAGAGGTAGGGTAGAGTCAATAAAAAGTAATACTTGATTGTTAAACAGTAGTATAATTATCGATATCGACCATGACCTTGAGAATTCAATTTCAGGGTTTAAGAACAATTGATATTCTCCTGTATTGGGGCACAAGTCTCTATGACTCTTGGAAATAATGTTTTCTCTCTGAAAGTATTTCATTTGATTAATGTAAATTCGACTCCCACTTCTAAAGAGTTGCAGCTTCCTCACTTTTGTACTTTCGAAGCATATAAAAGAGGAACATGTAGTAAGGAATTACCATCATGTTTTTTTTTTTTGTATTCTTTCTGTATTGTTAACAGCAATATGTTGTCAAAAGCTTCGTCGCTTAATCCGACACATTGCGGGTTCAATTAGATTCAATCAAAAAATAGTTATAAAATCAATCAAATTCATTCAATTTCATAAAAAATACTTCTTCACTATATTTCGAAGGTAACTAAAATTAACGTTCTGCATATTAATTTTTACTGACAATAATATAATTAATTACATTTTTCTCTTACCCAATTACAAAAATTGCTCTGTTTCCACTATCCCTACTATAAAAGTAGCTAGTTGTAGTACCTGGATGAAAAACTGAATGCTTCCCATCACTGCTTGCCTCACGGACTTGAGGAAAATATAATCCTCTGTTTCTTGTTGCAGAGATAAGTTTACAGTCTTTGCCTGAAAAAAAACCTATTGATCTCAATCATTCTCCGGCCAGGTCTCCTTCTCCACCCAATGTGAGGTCCAGATCCAGGTCTCCTTCTGACAGTCAGCGACTTGCCTGGCTGCCTCCTTCCAGACCTTCAGAATGTACTTCTTCTTCAAGGCCTGTCAGGTTCTCGGCTCCACCTACCAGGCTTCCTTCTCATAATAATCATGGATATGGACTTGAAGATCTTGAATTTATTCGCCTTATTCCCCGCTCGAATCCTCACCGGGTATTTGTATTCCGAAGATACACTTTCCCTGTCAATACACGAATTAGAGTGAGAACAAGTCATACTTCTGTCTTTCAGCCTGTGCCAACCCAAGATCAAATTGTTTTACAAGCATTGGATGGTGATGTCTTTGCAATATTGGAGAGCACTAATAATCTTGCTGGACTGTATTTACGTAACCGGGATACTGATCTAAGAAATCGGGCGAAAATAAACAGGTACAGCCGCACGGTTACCGAATTGACCGAAGAAGAAGTTAATGAAACACCAGTAGGTTTAAATCGCCTCGTCACAAGAAATTTTCGAATAAAGCGAGTGAAAAGCGAAGCTGCACACTAATATTTCAATTTTTCGTTGAAATTAAAACCGCAATATAATATTCCTAATGATAGAAACTTGAATCAAAATGTTTCATGTAACTTGCAATCAGAAATAGAAATAAAAAGTCAATGTATAATGGTTTTTAAGGCTTTAATCTTTTGTCAATTACCCAACCGTACTTATTTAGAAATAATCAGAAAAGGATGCTTTATTCCCTTACGAAACCACCCTACGGTGAATAGCAAATGATTCCAAAGCGTTTGATTGCATCAGTTTGCAAGAATGAAAAAAAGGTTTTTATAAACTACTGCCAATATTATACGCGCGCTACAGAAAGGAAATCATACGCACAGAAATTTGAAGAAAAATCCAACCATTGATCTATATATATATATATATATATATACAATGTATTCAAAGATTACTCAAGTTGTGACAAAAATGGTTGTAGAGATGTTTGTAGTTGTATTTCTCGTGCACCTGCTATGTAAGTTACACCGTTAGGTTGATTTTCTACTTTGTTTTTAATACAAAAAAGAATAACTATCTTAGGTCTGCAATTAGTTATATATCTAAATATTCTGCATTTAAAAAGGTTATATATAATTACTGATCCTATCGCTACATAACCTAGGCGCTGTAACCATTCTAAAGTAGTTTCGATCCACGTTTGGAGTTTTATGAGTGAGCATATTATTAAGTATACTGCGGACATCGCTTAAACTAAGTTGTGCTTTCCTAACTGCATCTATATCAATTTGCTAAGGCATTTGAATTAGTCTCTTTTCTAAGCTATGTACGTTTCCTAAGTTATGATCCATATCGTCAGTTTCATTGACGAGGATCGTTTTCGTTATATTTAAGTTTTCTGAAAATTGAAGTTTATCATGGTTGTTATATATTTCACAATTTTCTCGGGTGATTAATTGAGGAACTTTAATTGGGATTAATTTGATTTTATCTCCGAATGCTAAGTCTACGTTGAAGTCGATTGTCGGATTTACAATATATCTTCTTATTACCGGTATGCATGTTTCTTTGAGGAGCAAGCAAGGTGACTTAGAACATGCTGTTTTTGCATATCTTCTCAATAAGCTTGCTTCGCAAGTACTTGTTTCTTACATCCGTAGATTAGGCTAATTTCTTTTAGATATTCAATGTATGTTTATTTATTCACATTTGTTAATAGTTTCCTTGTCCGTTGGTTTGTAACTGTCATCGAATTCAATTATTAAGTCATGATAGATAATTAGGGAAAGGATTATTTTCCCAAACTTGGTTATTATTCGATTTTTTTTCTCTGCGGATCCTTCTTCGTTTTCAATAATCGGAATATTAATAATGTAGCTTAATAATCCGTTTAACACTGATATTAAGATTGACTAATATCGACACTTTTCTGGTAGTCTTCCTCGAAATGGTATTTTGTTCTATAATAATCGCTGGGAGATTGTATTGACCCTCAACAATTAAATTGTGTAGAAATTATTGGGGTAAGCTTTTGGCTCTAGTTTCAGGTGAATTTGAACGAATTGAATTGTGCCAAACGTTTCGAAACACAATTGTGGCCATCATCAGTGAGTTTCATCAAATATTCGTACTATTTTGAGGATTTCTGTTTGGTTATTTAAAACGGAAACAATATTCTCAATGTCAGTATATAATTCATAAAATGCTGAACCTATTTGGTTTAAATCTGATTCAGTCAGGATTCTAAAAAGCGTTTTAGAAATATCGCTAATAAAATTAGCTAATCCTCTTTTATGTCTTTGTTTTCCAAGTAACTAATTTAAAATTGTAACTTTGTTCATTATTCTCTTATGTCTATATTTTATTAATCTCATTTCATTTTTCGCTGTACATTCATTTTCGCATGCCTACTTTATTAAATCGATTGTCTGTTCTATGGCTTGAATTCTACTTTCGGTTATGGTCAAATTTATTCCTATAATTAGTTTACAATTCTCGTGATATAAGTAAGCTTTGCGAATTTCCTCCACGTAAATATTTTCATAAATTTCTTGAAGGACGAAGTTTTCTTGTGTAACGTTATCAGCAGCTTGAAAAACAGTGTGTGGAAAGATTTACCGTGCTTGATTAGTGACTATTGTTGTCTTCTAGAATTGGCAAATAGGGTATGCTTTTACGTACTTCTTAATTTCATCATCCATATTTTTCCATTCCCCAATTTCTCTTACCTTTTGAATTGTATTTTTCTCTTCAAGGCGGTTGGCGTGGGCTTCTTTGATGATAGTTTTTCTTTCTTCTTTAGTTAATCCACTTGTTCTATCGAAACACACATGGAATCCTATTTCGGAGTAATGATTAGATAGGTATAGTAATATCTCCAAAAGTGTTTATTTTTCTATTGGTGTAAAGGTTGGGTCAACAAAAATCAATCTTCATATTATCAATCCTCTATCTCTAAATTCTGTTATCAATAATTCTGAATAACGTATCCAATTTTCCTGGTTATAATCAGGCATATCCGATTTTTTTTCTCCTTTATATAGCTTTCTTCCTGCATTTGGTTTAACTTTACCTCTATCGCTTGTCATAGGGTTTTCTTTCCTTTCTAGAAATCCTTCATATAGTTGATTGTCTTCTTTTTCTTCTTCTTCCGCTTCTGATGATGATGATAACAGTTCTTCCTAGCGCGAAGGTTCTTCTGACGGTTATTTAATTCCTGTATCAGCTATTTTGAGTTTATTCTTTTATGTTGATTGTTCGATAATAATCATTGGTTTCTCATGAGCAGTTTCAGATTTTTTACTCTATGTATCAGACTCACTGCTATATAATGGTACCGTAGTATCTGAATCATTAACTGTGTCTTGATCTTGGAGTGGGAATAATCTTGATGGACAGTCGGCTAATGTATATGCTTTTTCTTTTACATATACTATCTCGTACTATATTCTTCAAGGCGTAATCGCCATCAAAGTAATCTTGAACTAGGGTCTTTCACGTTGTGAAGCATAACTCGAAAATAATGACCCGTTTGAATTTCAAAGGGATCTCCTTGTAGATACTGTCTCAATATTTTAAACTGCTCAAACAATTGCTAGATGCTCTTTTTCGCTAGTGCTATAATTTTCTTCTGCTTTGTCAAGTGTTCTAGATATGAAAAGGCACAGGTGTCCTTTTTGTAACAATACAGCTCCTAAGCCAAGATTAGATGCGTCTGTTAAAGTCAATTTTTCTTTAACATTTGGAAATCGTAGTACTGGTGCATTGCATAAAAGTTGTTTTAATCTATCAAAGCATTCTTGACATCTGAGTATCCAAGCGAATATTACTTCCTTTCGTGTTAGGTTGGTCAAAGGTTTAGCTATAGTGGAGAATTTTTTTATGAACTTTCTATAGTATCCAGCTAATCCTAGCAATGATGGAACTTCTTTAACTGTGGTTGGGGTTTTAAATTTTTTTTCAGATTTTGTTTTTGCTGGATTAGGTTTAACTCCACCTTTTGTTATTGAATGACATAAATATCCTAATTATCGTCTGAGGTATTCACATTTGTATGCATCCAGTCGTCATCCTAATTTTATAATTCTTTCAAAAACGTCAATTAAATTCTTGTTATGTTCATCTAGTGTTTTGTCGAATACTACTATATCATCAATATATTCAAAGCATTTATGGCCTATAAGTCCTCTAAAGGAATTATCCATTATACGTTGAAATATTGCAGGAGCACTCTTCAAACAAAATAACATTCTATTATATTGAAAATGTCATTGAGTTAAAATACTGTACATTTTTTAGACTTTTCATCCGTCGGTATTTGGTGGAATCCTGCACTCATATCAAAAGCTGAAAAGAATTTTTTTTCCCAAAATGATCAAGTATATCATCTATCACTGGGAGAGGGTATGCGTCTTGGTCCGTGTCTTTATTGATTTGAGGATAATTCACTACCATCCTAAGTTTGTCCCCCTTTTTAGTAAATACCCATAATGGTGAATTGGAAGGTGAGTCTGAAGGTCGTATTATTTCTTTCCTGAGGCAATTTTTCACATTCCTTAAGAATAAATTGTTTGTGAACTTCAGTAAGTTCACGCGATCTTAGGTTGATTATTTTGCTTGTCTTTAATGTTACTGTATGATGGATTAAATTTGTGCAAGTTAATGGATCCGTATCTAATGCAAAGATTTTGTTATATGTAACTATACCCTTTTGAATTTCTTCTCTAACTTTATTTTTAATATGTTCTAGTGGCTAGTTTTTGAAGAGTTTAACAATTCTATCAGATTCTATTCTATTTTATTTTTAATGATCACAAATCTCGTTTTGTGATTCAATGGATATTACTCTTCCATAGTTAATTGCTGTTGATTTCTTGTTATAATTAGAGAACGGTAAAATTATCAGATTATCTTCCATTCGAAAAGTTCCATCAGATATCCCTTCTTGATTTTCTATTCAAACGTCTTGATTATTTTCTTCTGTTTTAATTCAACAAATTAAGCTTGAATTTGGGAGATATACTCTCCATCATTCTGTAATGGTAGATTTTTATTTTCTAAAATTAAGTCGTGGAGAGTCAATGAGTATCTACTGAATCTTTTGAAGAATGGTAAACCAATTTTACCTTCTTCTGGTATAGGAAAGTCATCTTCAATTATGTGAAAGAGATGATTCTTTTCTAAATAATCAAGGTATGTTGCACCATTTCATTGATGCTTATCATTTCCCATTATAAAGTTTTTTATGAATTGATGCGTAGGTTGATTTAACGGCAGAGCTGATTCTTTTATTAAATTGGGTGAAGATCTGGAATCTTCTAATAATCGGCATTTTCTTCAGTCTGCTCTTCTCCCTTGTACGGATTGCAATCGTCAAGACACCGCTGATACTCGGCCGTTTCTTCGTAGTCTATCTGTTCTTAAATCTCTTCTTGCGTCATTTCCTGATTCTTTAAGTAATTTTCCTCTTCTTCCCGTTCCCTCGTTGTCCTGATTTGAGTTTGTGGTCGGTCGGGGTTTTGGGTATTCTTAAAATTTTGGGGTTTAGCGTGACGTTAGGCCGCGAAGTGTCCTGTTTTGCCTCATTCATAGCATTTCATTTGTGTTCAGTCAGCTAGTGGTAAATTTCGGTTCTGTGATTTGAATTAGAATGGTGTTGTATTCGTCTCCAGTCTAGATATAGATGCTGATATTTATGGTCTTGAAAGCTAGAGTGTAGGTTTATTAAATAGTAGTGGGCGATTCGGCTGCGCTTCTCGTAACCATATATCCATTTCCATTGCCTAATTCCGTGCTTATGTCAAACTAGAGGGCTTTTGGGCTTTAACTTGAAGTTCGATTTCCCCTCTCAAATTCAACAAATATCGTTTCAAACATGCTCCGTCTTCAATATTCAAAGCAACTTTTTTTCTGTCCGATTCGTATGTTCACTTCGTACTGCGTATTTTAATTCATTAACTACTTGTCGAAATCTTAAATTAGAATTTTGCGTTAATTCCGTTCGTCCTCTTTTTACGTTTTCTAACTTGAACCTTAATGGAGATACTGATCCTAGCTGTACATTTTTTGTCGTAATGCGTTGTATAATTCATCAATAGAAATTATTTTTGTATATCTAATCGATTTCTCAGCGTTAACTTTTTTTCGGCTATAATGAAATGTAGTAAAAGGTC
>JAABKJ010007545.1:274895767-275051946 GCA_011634705.1 Andricus grossulariae
AGAAATTATTTTTGTATATCTAATCGATTTCTCAGCGTTAACTTTTTTTCGGCTATAATGAAATGTAGTAAAAGGTCGGGTTGACTACATCTTTTCTTTCCTTTTTTCACGGATTTCATAAAGTCTTCTATTCCTATACCGCCGTAGCCGTTTATTTCCTTTATAGCTCTGCTTATATCCTTCCCTGACAGTAAATCGATAGAACCCTGACCTTGCCCTTACTTATTCGAGTTGTGAGGTGGTCCAGCAGGTGGTACGGTTGAAGAGTTGAATGAATTATTGATTACGCGGGGTGGTTTAGGGTCGCGCGATGTGGGATTTAGCGGCGTACGTTCCTATTTTCTTTCCTCGCCCTCACTTGCGTCGCTTGTGATATGTGCATTCTCCGTTACTATTTCACCATAAGACCTAAGGATTTACCTATCTTTTGTATTTCAGTCGTTCTCCTATCATTCTCTTCAGCTAAAGCGTTTACGTTAATTATCACTTGGTTCATCGTAGACTCCATTCCGTCTATTTTTGTTATCAATAAGTTTAATCATTCGTCTGCGGACATTAACGAAGTGGATTGCGTTTTGTTGTCATCAGGAGAGGATGTGCGGGACATATTGTCTGGGGTATAGAAAGGGTTATTAATTTCATCATTTATGTATGTCGGGTCTGAGTCCGGGAATGAGTGTTTCAGTTGCGTAATGTTCATTTTCTCGACGATTCAAAATTCAAAAATCGCCAAAAAATGTTATGCGTTGCGGGTCAGGATCGCCAATAAGCATATCATATACAATTTATTCAAAGATTACTCAATTTGTGACAAAAAGGGTTGACAAGAGTTATGTAAGCGCGGTTGAGGTACTGGACGTGACTTGCGCCGTGACGAAACTGACGAGACTTGAGAACCGACCCGGAGGAGCGTCTTAGTTAGTTAGTTAGTTCATAATGTGGGCGGGGTTCCAGTGAGGTGCCCCCTTGGCGCTCAACCTATGAAAACTATTGTGCCACACCCGTACTTATTCTCAAGGCAGTACTCCAAATCCGGGCACCTTTCGCCAAGTGTTTTTGGATCTCGGTGGGTTTTTTTGTTACCAACGTTCTAAGATTGTACCTGTCAGGTGCCAGACGTACCTGTTGCACGGTTAATGACGTCCTTTTTTGTTGATCAGGCAGAGTGATCCTCACCCACTCTGCCATTCGGCAGCCTCCCTAGCAGGCTAGGGTGGACAGAGTGATCCCTCAGAGGTGATCAGTTAGATGTACAGATTCGAAGCACTGTCCCTGTGTGTTATGTAAGTGTATGTATGTGTGTGTGTTCATTACTAGAAATTGGCCAGCGACCACCGAGCAAGAGTCCCTTGTAGGTGCCTCAAGCGCAGGAGTCCACCACAGGAGCCTCAAGCGCAAGAATCCCCCGTAGGCGCCTCAAGCGCAAAGAGATCGCTGACTCATTTTTGAGTCTTCTCAAAATCGACTTCGACCCCCAGGACTAGTCCCCTCGAAATGGGACCTACACCTTTGTACGCAACCAGCCTATTCTGAGGGGACCTACAGCTTAAGGTGGGTTCCGAACCACCGGAGCCTCGGTTGAAGTACATAGAAAAATTTCCTTATTTACCGAATCAGGGATCCAGCCCCAGTGCTCCTGCACGGAAGTCTGATGCGCTATCATCTGAGCCACCGAAAAAAATCAGAAAAAATTAAAAGATGGCCTTTTAGAGAAAATTGAAAAATGGTCAAATTGCTGCATCAGTTTATAAAATTTCCAAAAATTGTTCAAAAGCTACGTCATCATCTTTAAAAGTTCTAATACTCATAACTTAGTGAACAAAATTCGTCTAATCAGGGAAATAACCGGTCGTCTAAATCCCTTGGTCTAAATCCCTAAATCCCTAAATCCCTTTTTGGTCCCGAAGCGATTCTGTGACTTTATCATGCACAGACTTCCCGGTTTGAAATGAATTCAGTCAATTCTAAACAAAAATTAATAATTTAAAGAACAGTTTTGGAGATTTTGCATCAAAATGAGCCCAAGGACATTAAAATATGTTGTTTACTTCTAAAGTTATTCAAATTTTTCTGAAACATCTAAATTTGCAATTTTTTGCAATATTTCTTTATTAAATTGGCGTTTTTCCTCAAACTTTCGTTAATGAGTCGCATAATTTTATTACGTTTTGTACTAATATTACAAAAAAAATCATATTAGTAATATGAATATTAAGGCGCCTCGGCAACAGCTCATAAAAATAGTCCGATCACAGTAGGGCAAAAAAAGTTTCCGTTGACATATCAAGTTTTAGCGTACACTACTTATTCGATTCAGACGTTTTTTTAATGAATGTTTTTAAAATTTCAAACAGTTTTGCGTCTTCGAATTCTTGATGAAAAATTTGGTTAATTTTTCGTTTAGCAACAAAGTCTACATTTTTTTGAACTTTTTAGAAATAAGATTTTCAAATTTATCGTAAAAGATCTGATAGCCGTACCAAAACCAGAGGTTCAGTAAAAAATTCGAGAGAAATTAATATTTCAACAAAATAAATTGAAAAAAGATGCTATTTGGCAAGTATATAAACAAGTTTTATAAACAAATTAAGGACTAAGCTACTTTTCAACCAATAGGCTCAATTTTTACAGCATCAACTAAGAATGTCTTTTCGATCACTCTTTGCTATGCTGTTTTTGAAATTAAAAACAATTATCAATTATTTGAACAATATTCATTAACAAATTCATATTTTGTCTATTTTGCAAATAATGCGCTAAATTTCTGTTCAAGAATCAGTTTAAAATGTTTTCGCGATGAATGTTCGCTATGATACTCTTTAAACTGATAACAATTGTTGATTATTTCAAAAATATTAATTGTTTGAATCACTTATAATTCATGTGAACTTACAAATTATCACAGCAAATAATCATCGGCAAGATATTCATTTCTTTCACATCTTATATAAAAATCAATCTAACACCCTGGAAATTATTATAGTTTTAGCGCAGATATAAAACCTTTTTTGATGAATCTGAAAATCTTTAGAAAAAAATGGTACTTATCAGAAGTTGAATAAGATGTGAAGTTTTTTTTTGAATAGGAAATTAACCTAATTTTGTATGAAGAATCCAAACACGCTCATATTTGTAAGTTCAAAAAGCTTTCATTAAAAAAAAACATTCAAATCTAATGAATAGAGTAGCCTTAAAATTGAATTGCACACACAAACTTTTTTCTCCCACTGTGGAGGTAGTGTACGTTAGTACCAATAGATGAAATATTCTTAATTTTATTTATTATAAAAGATATGCGAAAAAGCTTGACGCGTCTTTCTCAACATCTTCATTTTTTCAAGTTGGACTCAGTATGATATTACTGAGCATAACCGGATATATGGTAATAAGATTTCGTTTACACTAAAAATCATCAACCCTCCAACGGCACACTTCAACCCTGCATAAGTAAACGGCACACTACTGGCAATTGATTTTTTTGCAATATTAATGATAAATATTTTACCTATTGAGCATATAACAAACATCTAGCATATATTTCGCATGTTTAACATATATATTTAATATAGTGAGGATAAGCCGCTGCAGCTGTGCCTGCGTAAATGCCAGAAAAATAAAAAGTTTTTCGGTGCAAATTCGTACCAGTGTGCCGTTTGAGGGTTAAAGTAAATTTGGATCTAAAATATAGAAAATTAAAAAAACAAAAACAGAATATTACATTGTATTTGGAATAATTACATTTAAGTTTTTTTTTCGAATAGGCAAGCTTCTTAATACCTACCTGTTGGAAGGCAGAGTGAAAATGCTCCAATTATTTGAAGCATAAGATTTGTAAAAAATATAAATATTATGAAAATTTATGAAATTTTCTCGTGGGATAAACTTTTATTGTGAATTTTGTTTAGCTACCGTTTTTTTCAGTAAATAACAATTTAACATTGGCTGTGTCTAGTCGTCCCGAAAAATTGGCTGAGCTGGGAAAGGGTATGTACTGGTATGAAAAATATTGCACTAGCCATCCTAAATTTCGGGACGTCGAGACACGTCGTTTAATATTAAAAATAAAGACAAATATGTTGGTAAATATTGGATTTTTTTTAATATGTGCAAAAAAGTTTTGTTTCATTCAGTTATTTGCACATCGTTTTCAAACTGTAGACAAGTAGAACTTGAAATCTCTTGATAGTTTATATAAAAAAAAAATTGAAGTCGTGAACAAAAAATTAGAAAATTCAGGATTTCGAAACGCTATATAAGGTAAAAAATTTATATTGTAAAAAAATAATAAATAAAAATAAATTTTTATCATTTCCCATTTCTTATTGCTGTTTAATTTTAAGTCTTGTACCTATAAGAAGTTCACCATAACTTTTTAGCCCATAGGGAACATTTTATGAATTTCCAAAATATTGAACTCACGAATTAATATTTTCTATGCTTCTTTTGGATGACCAACTGCCTCTTCTATGAATAATTACACCACTTTCTTTTTTGTAGACTATTATAAAATTAGAGGTAACAGATGAATTTCTGCAATTCTGTCCCTACGTAGTGAGCCAAATAGTTTTCACTTTTTACCTCTGCTTGCCAGGTCAAAAAATAATAGACGCCAGTGAAAATATAGTCAACTCGCTGTAAGAAATTTTGCTTTTCGAATTCTCAGTTTTACTTTTCAGTAAAATTTTGCATGATCTTTAAAAATTATCCGAGTCTATAATCATATTTATGATAAAATTCTCAATTCCAGTTATAATTCGCAG
Source organism: Andricus grossulariae (assembly GCA_011634705.1). NCBI lineage: Eukaryota > Metazoa > Arthropoda > Insecta > Hymenoptera > Cynipidae > Andricus > Andricus grossulariae. Next base: position 274,900,528 of record JAABKJ010007545.1, read on the forward strand.
TGGTACCGGATGCCATTAAAAACCCAAAAACTTTTTATATTGTTGATGGTTAGAAGTTCTCGTCCATGTTGTTTTCAAGCAGGCGGAATTTTTGTACTCTCATTGCAAACATTCAGCGTGGTAACAGAATTAACAAAATTTTTATTTTCAGTACTTTCTAATTCAGATTTTATTGTTTGAATAAAATTAAGAAATTAAGAATAGTAGATAATAATAATTATTTGTTATATTGAAGACATTACTTATATTTCAGTGGATCCAGAAAGCATTTTCCTTCTTCACGGTTTTATTGAAAATGAAGGAATGAAGAGAAATTAACGTAACAAATAACAGGAACAAAGAAGACTGCAGTAATACAGTTCATAAAAGTGTGAAATTCCAACTAATAAAAGAAAGAAAAATTCACATAGCTTGATGGAAGGGTTTTCATTGACTACAAAAGATATATATCAACTGAATTTTTTCAAACTAAAGGCGTAATTTACTCTCTATTCTCGAATAAAATTTTCCACTAGCATGATCATTGCAGACATATTAGAGCCCAAAAATAATAAAAATATTAGCGGAGTAAACTCAGCCAGCAGAATTGGTGTTGGTTTTGAACTATAACTTTCCGGAAATTTTCGCCGTTCATGCTGCCAAACGCGTTTAAGGCGTTCTGCTGTTCCATGCTCAATTAATTGTCTGGGTCTATATGAACATTAACAAATTTTCAATTAATTAAGACACCTCTTATAGATGAAACGTATATCAATGTATAATGACTCATGAGTAAGCATTTTTCTGAAAAACGAATGTTTTACAGTCACAGTGGAAGTATGTTCTCCTGGAAACAGTGTAATTTCGGCCAAATTGCATATCTCTTCTTCCGTCAAAGGTTCCTGGGATAAAAAAAGTTTGTAATCAAACGTTTCATTAATTACAACTCAATACTCAACGCAATCGAGGCGAAATGTAGTTCATGTCATGGTGATCAAAAGTCTCAATGACGACAACTGTATAAAATGAGGTTTTCGTGGTGTAATTGGGGTTCAAATATCACTATGTGTGGATTCGAAAAGGGCCAATTTGTAGTGTGTATGACATTCTTCTCTCTAGATACCTGAGGAGATTAGCTTCAGTTAAGCCAAGAATATATGCGCAGTAATCCTTGGTAGGTCGTCGGCATGTGCAGTTGGTCATGGTGGCTCGTAGGCATGCTCAGTGGATTATGATGTGCTGTAGACTTACGCAGTGGGTTATGGTGGTCTGTAGACGTGCGCAATAGGTTATCGTTGGTTGAATTTATGCGCTATATGTCACCGCAACAATCATGGTTTGAACCATGGTGCAGGCGACAATTACAGCCATAAATTTAAGTATTTATATTGTAAAGAGAGTTTTATTTTTAAAGTCGCACCTCAATAATTTTTCAGGAAAGCGTTTTATGCTAAAAAGATTAGGACAAAAGTTGTAGGTTTTGCAGGGAGGCATACGATAGTGACCTTGACTTTGACCTTGGCCTTTATTCTTGAGACTTGTTTGACGCTCAACTTGAATTTTTTCAATAGAAACTCCCTTTTTAACACCGGAAATGTAACACTAGTGCGATAAATTCTGCGTTCTGTACTTCTACTTTGTGGTCGCAAACTCATATCCCTGAGGCTACATGGTTTATGGAACCATGTAGCCTGTTCTTCATTTGTTTGGGTGAAGACGAAAAGACTATTGCCGTTAAGTGATAAAGGATAAAACGTTATGAACAAAAGAAAAACAGGCTACGTGGTTTATGGACGCCTCCTTAGTTAATATTCTCATCGGGAACTGAATTCATAACTAGGCAGCAATTTATGAATCAGCATGTAACAGAGTTTGCAAACGAGCTCTACAATCCTCAACATGAAGAACGAAAAGCAATTGCTGTGATTGATGGTACTTACGCCTATATGCACAAAAGTACGAACCTTAGGGTATTGAAACAGTCTTACTCTCTTCATAAAAATCGGCACCTATTAAAACCAACTCTTATAGTAGCTTCGGTTGGTTATATTCTAACGATAATAGGCCCGTATTTCTCTGACGCTCGTAGTAATAATGCTGAAATTCTCCGTGAAGAATTTGAAAGAGATGCTGTTACGTTAACAAACTGATTTCATGATGGTGACATTGTTTTGGTGGATAGAATTTATCGCGACGCTATGCCTTTATTGCAACATTTTGGCATTGATCATAGAATGCCTGCACTTATTCAACCTGGACAAAGACAACTCCAAACAGAAGAGGCAAATGAATCGCGTTATGAAGACACTGGAGATTCAGAAGTCCGCGTCCGCCTTGACGGCGTGAAATGTATAATCGCGGAACTGACGAATTTATATGCAAGCTTTTATGCATATGTATGATCTTACGTGTGGTGACATCAAGGGCCTTTTCGTTCTTCGTCCACTGAACGACCCCAAACGAGTAGAGAAGAACCGGGACGGCAAGCATGTTAGTCGCAGATACCTTGTTCAACGCCAACATATTGGAAGATCAAATTTTTCAAAGAAGACGCTTGTATCTACTTCGAAGAGACTCCTTGACTGATGTTACGTCCTGAGTGCGGCTTTGGGGCACACCCAGGTATGTATAGGTCTCTGCAGTGTTAGGATGTATAATAACACTTATAACCACGAGCTCAGGGTTCTTGGGAACGCCAACAATTTTTTCCTTTATTCAGATGAATTTTGGCACATTTATTTAATCCAAAGTCCACCCCAATCTCTCCTGTGTACTTCTTGTCGATATTTATGGCAGTTTGAAGTTTGCTTTTACCAGAGGCATAGATCTTCAGGTCATCCATATAAAATATATGAGTGACCAGAAGAAAAAATATATATATATATATAATAATAATAATAATATTCACCCGGGAACAAGTTTGAAAAAAAAATAATAAAAGAGCCTCGGTTGCTCAGGTAGTTAGACGCACGGACTTCACGTTTCAGGTCCGGGGTTCGATCCCTGAGCCCGTACTTCTGGAAATTTTTCTACGTACCTTTACCGAGGTTCTAGTGGTTCGGATCCCACCTTAAGCTGTAGGTCCCCACATCATGTACTTGACTACAACCCAGTCCGTGAATGATGGGGTAAAAAACCGGGCTTTGTAAAAATATGTCACATTAGGCACACTACTCTTGTCAGATCACTTGATTGCATTACAAAAATGCGTCCGTGACTGATGATATACACCGGGACAGCCCCGTGCAGACTATTCAATAATCCAAATCTAACAAAAAATGCCTTCGAGATATTAGGCTGTAACCATCTTATGCCTAAGACAAAAATGAAATAAGTAATAATAATAAAATATAAAAATAATATTTTATTTTATATATATAATGATGGTTCAAATATTTAAATTTGAATAATTTGCATTTCAAAATTCAAGAGTTTTCAATTTTAACACATTAAAGTTTTAGACATTTGAATTTTAAATCTTGAAACTTGAAGAGTTTTTAATTGTGAAAATTAAGTTTTACAATTAAAAATTCTGTAATTTTTATGATTTAATTCGAAAGGTCTTCAATTTGGGAAATTCAGAATAGAAAACTTGATTTTTGATTTCCAAAATCATCCAAATTTAAGAATTTTTATTGACTCGTCTCTAAAATTAAAGAGTTTTCAATTGTAAATCTTCAAAATTGAAGAATTTTAAAATGCCAATAGTTTAAACTGACAAATTTTTCCATTATAAATCTTGAAAATTGAACTAACCTAAAAAATGTTCTAAATTACATACCTTTAAAAAATATGAATCATAAAAATGGAATAATTTGCAATTTAAAATTTTGAAAATTCAAGAGTTTTTAATTTTAACTCATTAAAGTTTTAGAAATTTGAATTATAAATCTTGAAAACTATAGAGTTTTTAATTTTGAAAATTAAGTTTTACCATTAAAAATTCTGTAACTTTTATGATTTAATTCGAAAGTTATTCAATTTGGAAGATTTAGAATATAGAAAACTTGACTTTTCAATTACAAAATCATCCAAATTTAAGAATTTGTATTGACTCATCTCTAAAATTAAGGAGTTTTTAATTGTAAATCTTCAAAATTGAAGAATTTTAAATTGCAAATAGTTTAAATTGAAGAATTTACCATCATAAATCTTGAAAATTCAACTAGCCTAAAAAATGTTCTGAATTACATACCTTTAAAAAATATAAATCATAAAAATGGAATAATTTGCAATTTAAAATTTTCAAAATTCAAGACTTTTCAATTTTAACTCATTAAAAGTTTTAGAAATTGGAATTGTAAATCTTGAAATCAGAAGAGTTTCTAATTTTGAAAATTAAGTTTTACAATTAAACATTCTGTAATTTTGATGGTTTAATTCAAAAGTTCTTCAATTTGGAAGATTTAGAATAGAAAACTTGACTTTTCAATTCCAAAATCACCCAAATTTTAGAATTTTTATTGAACCATCTCTAAAATTAAAGAATTTTCAATTGTAAATCTTCAACATTGAAGAATTTTAACCCTTAACGGTCACACCTCCAAACATACCTTCAGATATTTTTAACTGAAAAAAAAATGAGTTTTGGTCTTCAAAATAATCCAAATCTAAGAATGTTTATTTATACGTATCTAAAATTAAAGTTTTTAATTTTGAAAATTTACAATTAAAAATTATGCAAATTTTAAGTTTTAAAAGTTAAAAAGCTGTAATTTTGACGATTTAAATTCGAAATTTCTTCAATTTGGAAGATTTAGAAATGAAAACTTGACTTCCGATATTTAAAGTCATTCAAATTTAGGAATTTTTATTTATTCATTTTTGAAATTGAAGAGTTTTCCATTGTCAGTCTTCAAAATTTAACCATTTAAAAAAATACAGTAAAAACTTAAATTTCACATCAAAAATTAAAAGATCTTCAACTGCAAATCTCCAAGATACACCTATTTCGAAAAGATTTTCCAATTTTTATGATTTTAAACTATAAACATTCAAAACTATACAAGTTGGCGAATTTTCAATTGTAAACATTTTCAAAAAGTATCAGTGTCGAAAATGGAAGACTCAGAATTCCAGAATATCTTTTATAAAAAAATCGTATTACAATATAAAATCCTACATTAGCGAATCAACATTAACATTAGAATTAAAATTAAAACAAAAATGTACCTATGAAAAAGCCGATGCAGCTATCTTAATATTTATGATGATTAATTATATTTCATATCACTTTATAATTTAATTAAGAAAGTAACTTAATTAAAATAAAATAAGAGCCTTTTTTTATCATTTATTTACTTCCCACGCATTCAATTATACATTAAATGATTTATATCCGTACATACTAATTTCCTTAATAACAGTGTAATTATAATTACAAAAAAAAAGTTGAATGAATGTACATACTTGAACGTTTACAAAGGAATAAAGTATTATAAAAAAAAACTATTGCTTAATTATCACAAATATTCGATAAAATCTAGTTCAACAAGTACGTTATCCATGGTCATAAATAAGGTCACAACGTCAAAATAATAATTACCCAAATATAGACCAGACTTGTAGACTATCTTATAGTATATAAAATATATTTACGTACAGTAGATTTTACAGTATGCCTTGCTTTTAAATTAAAAGCTTCTATTATATCATTTCTCACTGCTTTTTACGTATCTACATTCTCTGAATGCCTCTTTAATTTGTAGAACGCTCAATAATTATAGGACAAGTAATTTTAGCAATAACTATTTTCACTGATTTTCGCTTTGTACAATCTATTTAGATATATCGAAAACTAATTCATCATAACGCACTCTAAACTTGATTTAGAATATCATTTATGCAGAATAAAGTAGGGGGAACCTCCTACAGTCGACAATGCAACCTACAGTGGAGAATCATTAATTAAGAGCACAAATAGAAGAAAAATCATCAACTTTAATGAACATGTATAGTGTCTTAACTATGAATTAAATTATTTTACATATATTAGTATATTTAATTAATGACTATCCAATGGGGCTTGCATTATCCACTGTAGGAGGGTTTCCCCTAAATCAAAAGCTTTGAAAGAAGATTCACTTTTATATTTACGTATACATATGATAGGGTGATAGGGATCGAAATTTTAAGGACAAATCGACTGAATATTCAAGGAGCGATTTTCAAAGTCACGTTACCGAAAATGATTAGTCGAATTCAGGATGGCAATAACCCCATCCATGCCACTGTCCATGGCGTGTGTACTGCCTGCAAATGTTGCAGTACTGAGTCTCGAACTATAGAAAAGAATAAATCGAATCACAATTTAATCTCGTTCGATAAGTCTCATACATTCGTCTACGTGCTCCACCAAAGGGTCCAAACTTGAAAACTTATGACCGCATACCGGACACGTGTAAAGCTGAATCATTCCTGATGCGCTCGCATTTTCCTGCAAGCAAGGACACCTTTAAATATTGTTGCTCAAAACCCAAAATTTTGAAAAAGCAGGCCTCGGACTCACTTTAGGGATCGAAAATAGTGTAAATAGTGTCAGAAAATTTGTAAAATAGTGTCAAAATAGTGTCAAAATAGTGCCATAAAATTTGTCAAGTATTAAAAATGAAGTTCAATGTTTATGTAAAATGTTATTCTTAACTACATAAATTATCACTGAATTAAGAGAACTCAATAAGAGAATGCAACTATTTTGGATGAAAGTTCATTCTTTAGAGTTGAGAAGTCTAGTATGAAATTTCTGGTGAAAAATTAATCTTTTTCGGTTTTTTTTATCACTATATTCAAAATTGATTTACTTTGTTGAAAATTCAGCTGATTTGTTGAAAATTCGTCTTTTTGGCTTGAAAATTCAACAATTTGATTGCATTTTTTCTCTTTCTTGACTAATAATTTCTTTTTTCATTGAAAATTCTACTATTTTATTGAACATTCACCTTTTTGCTTTAAAACTTCATCTCTTTCTGTAGAAATTTAACCTTTTTTGGTTAAAAATTGTAGTATTTCGTTCAAAATTAAATTATTTTGTTGAAAATTCAACAATTTTGTTAAAAAATCATACTTCTTGGTTGAAAATTCAACTGTTTTATTGAAAATTCGTCTTTTTGGCTTGAAGATTCAACTATTTTGTTGACCATTCATCTTTTTGGTTTAAAAATTCATCTCTTTCTGTAGAAATTTAACCTTTTTGGTTAAAAATTTTATTACTTGGTTCAAAATTGAACTATTTTGTTGAAAATTCAACAATTTTGTTTAGAAAATCATACTTTTTGGTTGAAAATTCAGCTGATTTGTTGAAAATTCGTCTTTTTGGCTTGAAAATTCAACAATTTGATTGAAATTTTTTGTTCTTTCTTGAGTAATAATTTTTTTTTTTTTTTTTCATTGAAAATTCTATTTTCTTGAACATTCATCTTTTTGGTTTAAAAATTAAACTCTTTCTGTAGAAATTTCACCCTTCTTTTGGTTAGAAAATTTATTATTTGGTTCAAAATTGAATTATATTGTTGAAAATTCATCAATTTTGTTAAAGTTTTTTGGTTGAAAATTCGTCTTTTGGCTTGAAAATTCAACACTTAGATTGAAATTTTTTTCAATTCTTGACTAATGATTTTCTTTTAATGAATGCTAAACCATTTTGTTGGATATTCACCTTTTTGCTTTGAAAGTTCATCTCTTTCTGTAGAAATTTCACTTTTTACGGTTAAAAATTCTATTATTTGGTTCAACATTGAATTCAAAATTTGCCTTTTTGGCTTGGAAATTAAACAATTTGATTGAAATTTTTTTCTTTCCTGACTAACAAATTTTCTTTTTTTGATTGAAAATTCAACTATTTTTTTAACATTCATCTTTTGGATTAAAAAGTCATCTCTTTCTGTAGAATTTTCAACTTTTTTGGTTAAGATTTCAACTGGTTTTTAGAAAATTCGTAGTTTCGGTTCGAAAATTCAACAATTTCGTAGGAAATTTATCTATTTCGTTGAAAACTTACGTATTTTATTGAAAATTCGTCTTATTTGTTGAAAATCCATTTTTTGTTAATTTTAAAAATCAAGTATTATGTTGAAATTTGTCTTCGTTGGTTAAATCCAACTGTTTTTTTTTCATTTTTTATTAATATACTTTTTTTTAATATAAACTATTACATTTTTCGTTGAAAAGAAATCTTGTTAAGTTCTTTTCTTCATCTTTTTAGGTAAATTAAACTTTATGGCTGAAAGTTGAACTACTTTTGTAATTGAAGATTCATAATTTTAGCTGAAAATTCGTTGTTTTTTTTTTTGTTAAAAAGTAACTATTTAATTTAAAATTGAACTATTTTGTTGAAAATTCAACTGATTGGTTGCAAATTCACTTTTTTGTTGAAAATTCATATTCTCGTATTTTAAAGAATCTTTGTCTTTTGGGGCTGAAATTTCAGCCATTTGGTATAAAATTTTAACTGCTACGTAGAAAATTCGTGTTTTTTATTGAAGATTAATTCTCATTAATAAAAATTTATCTACTCCATTTTTAGTTAAAACTGAATCTTTTGTGTTTTAAAAAGTTAAAAAATGTAAGAAACTAAAAAAAATCAAATAGAATTTGGACTAACAACACATCCAAATATTTCAAAGTATTTAGTTGAAAATGTATGCAATTTGTTAAAAATTCGTATTTTTTGGTAGAAAATTAATTTTCCTGATTGAAAACTCAACTATATGATTAAAAAATGATGGACATATTTCATTAAAAATTCTTTTCTGGTAGAAAACTAATCTTCTTGGTTTAAAATTCAACTATTTGATAATATATTTAATGCTTTCACGATGATTCATTATAATAAATTCAAAGGAGTTTTTTCGGATTTCAATCGTGTGCAAAACTACGAATCGTAGTTAGCTCATGTTTTTGGTTTGAAAATTCAACATTTTTGATAATTTTTTTTTTTCTTTATTGACTGAAAAATCCTTCTTGGTTGAAAATTCGTCTTTTTGATTTGAAAATAGTGTCTTTAGTGTAATTTTTTCGAAACAGGAGCAAAATAGTGTCATCGGTTTAAAAAAGTATGAAATAGTGTCAATAGTGTGATGAGTCCGAGACCTGAAAAATGGAAATTTTTATCATTGTGACTGCAGAAAATTCAAAGTTATTTGAATTATAATATATCTAAATAACAATAACAAAGTCATTAATTAATTTTTTTATCCATGAAATGTTTCATCATTGTAAAGTCGATCTTTTTCAATTTTGATGGAATTTTGTTGAATTTCATATTCCAGGAACCTTCCATTTTAATCGCATCTGAATTTAGAATTGTTTAATGTTCTATGCTTCCAGTTTTTAAGATTTTCAAACTTTAGCGCTTCAAATTTTGAATTTTAATTGATTTCAAATTTGAAGGTTACCAAATGGAAATGCTTTCCAAATTTTAGTTTTCTGAAATTAAAAGTTTTCGAACATTATGGCTTTTTTATTGCATTATTCAAATCTTGAAAATTTAGTGCCTTTCAAAATGAAAGCCTCGAAAAAACAAAGAGTTCAAAGTTGTACCCTTAAAATTTTAGGTGATTTAAAAATATTACATAAACATTCTTTCAATTTTAAACTTTGATACTAAAAAACTGGAATATTAATGTTTCCGGAATGATTATCTTGCACATTTACAGCATTTTCAATCGACGTATTTCAAATTTAGACAACTTTGAAAAAAAAAACGAAAAGTAAATTTAGAAGCTTTACGTCTAAAGTAATTGCAAACTTGAACTAATAACATGTTTGCATTTCAATCAAATGAAAATTTGTTCAATTTTTCCAAAATTTCTAATCCGAATGTTATTAATTTTAATCAATAATTTTGAATTTAATAGATTAAAACTTAACACTCGAAATAGTTCAATTTTACAGCTGTTTAATTCATCTTTCGACACTTGATACCTATCCAAAAGTCATTGCTTTTAATATTAGAAGATTTTAATGTTAGAAAACTTTACACTTTCTTATTCACAATCTAGATAATTGACTCGCAACATTTTTCAATTTCAAATGCTTCTAAATTTAAATTCTCTGAATTTTGAACTTTAAATTTGGATAATTCCAAATTTGAATATTTTCAGGCTTTTAAGTAATAAAAGTTTTCAAATGGAAACGCTTCTAAATTAGCATTTTCCATTTCAAGCTTTTTAACTAAAAATATCAACAAATAAAACATAAGTTATCTTTTTCAAAATTATCATTCAAATTTTGAAGCTTCTAAATTCGACAGCTTACAAACTTGAATGAATCTTCATTAAAATTCCCTAAAAATTAATCCTACATTTTTGCTATTCTGAATTCGAATGCTTAAAACTTTTGAGCATATTCACATCTGACACCATTTAAATTAAAAACTCCTCAGATTTTGTTCCTTTCACAAAATTTCTTCTAAATTCCTAATAACTCCACAATAGGGTGGGCCGAAGAAACTCAAAATGATTAGATTGAAAAGACTGAAAAGTTTCTTCGTGGCATTACGAACAAATTAAAAAAAAAAAATAAATAAATTTCTCATCATTGGTGAAGTCGATTAAAAAGTTTAAAATTTAAAATTTTGTTGTGTGTAGAAAAAAAATGTTTTCAATATTTTTTGTTGTAAAGTTTCTGGAAGTAAATAACCTTCGACGGAAGAAAAGTAAGAAGTTTTTTTCGTCCAAAATGACAAAAAATATAATTTTTTACCGCCTACTTCCATAAACTTCAACTAGAAAAAAAAAATTCTATCCACAAAAAACTTGAAATGTTTTTTAATTTTTAAATCGACTTGTTCAACGGTAAAAAATTTTTAATTTTTCTTTCAATTTGTTCGTAATGCTACAAAGAAACTTTTCAGTGCTATTACGAATTAATCTAATCATTTTGATTTTTTAGCCCACCCTACCCCTCATAGCGCACATTAATTTTTATGTAGATTTAACGAAAAATGCATTATTAAAAAAAATAGCATTAACTGTGAATTACTGATAATTTTATAAAATTTCATACAAGTGGCATACAATTATGTTAAAAAGTGACAAATGATTTTCTTATATTTTTCAAATCTTGTTTTCCATAATATGTGAAAAAGAATAAATAATAATTTTTACTGCTATTGATTATTGCTCATTTTTTTATATTGCTTATTTATTATTGTTATTGCTATTTTTGTTAAAAATACTACATTTTTCATCAAATTTACATAAAACTTAATTCTATCTAAAAAAAGTGGTCTAGCAAAATGTTTCGAAAATCTCTCAATTATTGTTGTTGAAAACCTGATTGGAAACCTTTTCATTACTTCAAGTTGTTTTATATCAATTTGAAATTTTGAAAATTAAATCCAGAAGTAATCCTTTTTAATAAAAAAAAGAGAATATCATATGCGAATTGAAGATCATTCATGATTTTCAATACTGTTGCGCGATTAAATAAAAACTTTCAAACTGTCTAATAAATTATTTAAAATATTATAGATGTCTTTTACTTTAGTCATTTTTTATGGAAATTAGTATGTATTTCTAAACAAGAATTTTAATGCAAAATCATAAACTTTCGAATTTATATTATATATATATATATATATCCTTTTTCACCGGAAGTTGGTATTTTTAATAAAAAAATATTAAATATAACAAATACAATCTTCATTAATTTTAAATTGCGAAAGTGTTCTTCATCCGAAATTGACAATTTGATTCAAAATTCATTAAATTTCAAAGAAGATTGACAATTTTCGAAAAACTGTTGATTGCATTGTCGTTTTACATCGGAAACTGGTATTTTTAAACAGAAATAATTATAATTTGAGCAAGATTGACCGTTTTGTAACACTTTTGGTTTCTTTTAGTGCTTTTCGTCGGAAATTTGAATTTTTAATAAAAAAACGTTATATTAGAAATAAGATTAAAATTTTTAACAATTTCAGGTTAGATTATCACTTTACACCAGAAATCGGTATTTTTTGTAAAAAATAATTAAATTTCAAAAATGAAATTTTTTTGTAGAATTTTAGCTAATGTTAGCTGTTTTCACTAGAAATCGGTATAGGCTTCGTAGAATATTTTCCATTTTGGTTATTTTAAACAAAAATATTTAAATTTTATAGTAGATTCAGATTTTTGAATAATTTTTTGTGATATTATTACAGTGTTTTTCGTCAAAAATGGTATTACAATTTTTTTTAAACCATTAGATTTCAGATTAGATTCATAATTTTTGTACAATTTTAGGTCATGTTGTTGATTTATACCGGAAATCGATATTTTTAATGAAAAATCTTTGGATTTAAAAAAAAAACATTTTTGAACAATTTTAGGTTTTACTCAAGTTTTTTACCGGAAATAGGTATAGATTTCAAAAAGAATGACAATTTTCTAACAGTTTTAGGTTATGTTAACATTTTCCATGTGAATCGGTTAGATTTGAAAAAATATTTACATCTTCTGAATGATAATATGTTATATGAGCGGTTTTCACCGAAAATTGGTTATTTTAAACAAAAATTAGACTTTAAATATAAAATTTACATTTTTGAACAATTTTAGGTTTTACTCGAGTTTTTCACTGGAAATAGGTATAGATTTCAAGAAGAATGAAAATTTTCGAACAGTTTTAGATAATGTTAACATTTTTCATGGGAATTGGTTAGATTTGAAAAAATATTTACATCTTCTGAACGATAATATGTTATCTTAGCGTTTTTCACCAAAAATTGGTTATTTTAAACAAAAATTAAACTTTAAAAATAAAATTTACAATTTTAAACAACTTTAATTTGAAGTTAAGATATCAATCTTCATCAATTATGAAAACTATTGTCCTTGCTTTTGTTTTCTATTATTTTAGATAATAGATCCGGCGACTTGGACCAAGTTCCAAGTCGCAGGAAAAGACCAAGTTTTTTCGGGAAGTGTGCTTTGTGGGAACGCTAATTGACTATATTCTCATAAATCAAGTAATCATTAAATCCCCTACAGCCACAGCTCACTCTTTTAGAAAAAAATATTATTTTCATAAATAAGCATTTTATAAAAATTGTAAGACAGGAAATATCCAGAAATATAGAAGAGTCTTCTACAAAATTACAGAGAAAAGCTCTCTCAAAATTTTGAATATATATAAAATATTAAATAGGCATATTATTAGTTTAATAAAATACCAGTGGCGGAGCAAGAAGATGAAGAAAAAAACAGTAACGAAAAGTACCCCCCCCCCCCCACCCCCAGGTGGATCACAATTTTTAGTTTTCTGTTTCCAAATTCTCCAGAGGGCGATCATAATTTTGAGATTTAATTTAACAAATTAAAATCTTGTCTTTCAATACTGTGTCATTTTCACATTGCAATTATAACACAAAGAATTCGTTTTTAAAAATTACCTCTGATGATTAATTAAGAAGAAAGATTTTGAAGATTGAGGAACTGTTATGTCCTATTCGTTCACGCTGATTACTTAAAATCAAGTATATCGCCAGGCAACAAAACACTATGCCTCTGATGTTCCATCTCACATAACAATGCCAAACACACCAAGATGCATACGAAATTATAATCAACCACTTTATCACCATCCCCACAAACCATGCAGGAGGAAATCTTATTGAATGAGAGACATTTCTGTACCCACTCTGGACCAATTTCAGACCAATCTGGACCCAATTGTGATCCATCTTGATGTACACAAATATTTTAGGCACTGTTCATTGAATTTTATATTTTAAAACATGTAAATTACAAGCATGATTTACAAATCAAAAAAGGTTCATATCAATGATTTCGGGTTCAGGAAGACAACACCAGATGTAGATACTTTTCGACTTGCAACATTTTTAAATCATACAACCTTTTGAAACATTATTTTCTCTCTTAGTATTTAAAATTCTAAATATATCAAAGATTATTAGGGATATTGTTGCACGAATAAAAAAACCTAATCTATGTATATAACTGATTTATTATTCATAAAAAAATTACAGTATCTTTATGACTATGTACTATATTAATAGGAACTTTAGCTATGTTCATCATCGTCAGTATATCTTTAGGGATCGTTTAAAAATTACCTAGAACTTTCTTCAAAATATGGTTTTCAAAAACTTTTAGTTTTCCCTTGCCCACCTTGCAAATATTTAACGACCCTTTCTACTTTTTAATTACGCTGTTCAATCACTATACTTTTTATCGTGGTTTTACCGGATTTGATCAAATTACGTGAGGCAAAAATTGGCTAAGAGTAATTATTTCAGTGTTGAATGATTAGTTGGGAACGAATCTTGAAAAAAATTATTTAAAATCGAATCTAACTTTGTCCCTTTGCCGATTAACGTTTTCATATTTTCTTGCCTACAGAATCCACAAAAATCTACGCCAAGCGTGCAACTCGACGATTTCTGAAAGCAAACGAATTTCACATTTGTAATTGTAATAAAATCCTGAAAAGTGAAGCAGTCTATTTATTTAGAGTTGTTTTCTCGGACTAGACTACTAATTGATGCACGTTAGGGATCATCCCTAAACTGCGTTACCAATTTTGGGATATTTTTTACCCCCCCCCCCCCTCCCATTCTCACTCGTTGACAACCGTAGTGCCCCCCTCCCCCTAAAATTAAAGAAGCCATTTGCTATACACGGATTTCACTTTTTCAAAAATAGTCATATGTTCAAAAAAATAATTATAATAATAAACAAGATTTATTCTTTTTCGACAATTTTCGAAACCTTTCGAAGTATTTTCAATTTTTTCAATTTTATCTTAAAATTAATTTTTCAAATTTAAATATCATTTAAATTTTCCCAGGAATCTTAACATAACTTTTTTATTCTCTTGAAATTTTTCGAAATTCTTAAAAACCTTCTTTTTTCAAAATCTTCCAAAATCTACATTTTGTTTTAAATTTCTTGAAATCGTTTCAGCTTTTAAATTATTAGGGACAATTTTTCAAAACTTCTCAACATCTTTCTAAATAAGTAGAATTTTTTCTATTTTTTTTTAAATTCTGCAAAATGAAAAAATTGCCTTCAAATCTTTCAGAAACTTTTCTGACAATTTTGGAAATCTTTTGAAATCTTTTAAAATCTTGGCTAGTGTTATATTAAAATTAATTTATCAAAATAAAAAATCATTTAAATTTTGCCCGGAATCTTGAAATAACTGGGTTATTCTCTTGAAACCTTTCAAAATTCTTAAAACCCTACTTTTTTTCGAAATTTTGATAATCTACAATTCGTTCAAAATTTTTTGAAATCGTTTTAAATTCTTATATTATAATTCAGATTCTTGAACATAATTTTCGATATCTTTTGGAATATTCTATTAAAATAATTTTTGTAAACAAAAAAAATAAAACATTTTAAATTTCCTATGAATCTTTAGAAATTTTTTTCTTTGAAATCTTTAAAACTCGATTTTGTTTTGAATTTTGTGAAATCTTTGCAAAAATTCCAAGACTAACACGAATTTTTTCTAAAATTTTGTAATCTTCCAAATTGAAAAAATTTGATTAAAAATTTTCTGCATTATTTTTCGAAATTTTAGAAAATCATTTTATATCCTGCAAAATAAAAATATTTTAGTAAAAAATTGTCCAGATTATTTTTCGTCAGTTTTCGAAATCTTATGAAATCTTTTTAAATGTTCTCTTAAAATAATTAACCAAATAAAACATTATTCAAATCTTCCCAAAAATGGTAAGAAGATTTTTTTATTCTCTTGGAACCTTTCAAAAGTTTTAAAAAAACTTTTTTTTTTAATTTTCTAAATTCTCAATTTTTTCTTAATTTTTTTGAAATTGTTTCAAGTTTAAAATTATTTTTGAAATCTCTTAAAAAATAATTTTTTTTCAAGTCAAGAAAGAAAATGCTTCAATATCTTCCAGATATTTTTCGACAATGTTGGAAATCTTTTGAAATTTTTAAAACTTGTTCAATTTTTCCTTGAAGTTAATAATTTTAAATAAAAAATCATATACAGTTTTTCCAGGAATCTTTAAAATAAAATTTTTTTATTATCTTGAAATCTTTCAAAACTCATAAAAAGCTCTTTTTTTTATAGTCTTCAAAAATTTACATTTTGTTTTAAATCTCTTGAAATTATTTTGGAAATTGTTCAAAAATTCTAAAAATAGTCTAAAATTTGTTAGTGTTTTCCTAAAATTTTTTCAAAATTCTGCAAAATACAAAAAATCTTCCGAATTCTTTTTTTGAACAAATTTGTAATCTTGCAAAATTCAAAATTTTTGCTTCAAAATCTTCTACATTCTTTTCAAAACCATCTTTTGAAATTTTTTTAAAACTTCTTAATATCTTTTAAAGTGATTCGAATTTTTCATATTTTTTTAAACTGAAAAATGAAAAAAATTGCTTTAAAATTTTCCAGATTTTTTTCGACAATTTTGGAAATCTTTTGAAATCTTTGAAAGAAAACTTTTATTCTCTTGAAACCTTTGAAAATGACTAAAAAGCATCTTTTTCCGAAATCTTTAAAAATCGACATTTTGTTTTAAATTTTATTAAATCTTTGCGAAAGTTCTTAATATTTCTTAAACTAACACGAATTCTTTGTAAAATGTTGTAAACGTGCAGAATTGAAAATTTTTGCTTTAAAATTTCCTACATTATTTTTCGAAATTTGAGAGAATCATTTTTGTACATTCTCTTCAAATTAATTTACCAAATAAAATATTCTTTAAATTTCACCAGGAATTTTAATAAAACTTTTTTATTCTTTTGAAATCTTCAAAATTCTCAAATTCTCTATTGTTCGGCAAAATTCTCTCCATTATTTTCTTTCATCGCAAAAAAAGAAATTAGATAAAATTTCAGTCTAAAGGCCTTAAAACTTAATTCTGAATCAAAAAAAAAATTTAAAGTCCGTTTTAATAATATAAAAAGCACATCATTTTACATTTTTGACACTTTCCCCATGCATTTGAATAATTTTCGGTCCTATTATTATTCCTAGAAGAATTTCAAGTAATTTGAATTAAGTTTCAATTTGAAATTTGAAATGATTTCAAATAATTTAAACAAAGTGTCTACATACACCAACAACATTTGGTTATTTGTACCGAAATTTCGGTACAAATAGTCCACGGCCTAATTTGAAACAAAATATAGATTTATGTAGGTTTGGAACAAAAAATTTAGAAGATTTTTAAGAATTGTGAAAGGCTTTAAAAGAATAAAGAACATTTGCTTAAGATTGCTAGGAAAATTGAAAATGACTTTTTATTTTGAAAAATTAATTTCAATAGAATACAAATTTTAAGCTTTTCGAAGATTTTTAAACAATTTGAAATAAAAAAATTTTAAACAATTTTGTTAAAAAGCAATTTTTCGGTTGAAAGCTCAAGATTTTTGTCGAGAATTTATATTTTTAGGTCAAAACTTCTACTATTTTGGTAGAAAATTCTTTTCATATAATGGATATTTAAATGTATTGTCAAAAAAATATATTTTTTTTTGTGAAAAATTAATTTCTAAATGAAAGTTTAACTATTTCACATTTTGTTGAAAATTTAGCTTTCTTAGTTGAAAATTCAACTACTTTGTTTGAAGCTGAACTATTTTCTAAAAAATTCATTTTCTGGCAGAAGATTCTTCATTATAGTTGAACATCGTTTGGGTGAAAAAAAACAATATTCTTGAAAATTCGTTTTACAGATTAGGAATTAATTTTTAAACTAAAAATTTAACTATTTCATTGTTTGTAAAAATTTGTTTCTCTTAGTTTAAAATTCATGAAATTTATGAAAAATTTAGTTTTCTTTTCCTAGAAAATTATCTTCTTGCTCGAAAATTCCTCTTTATGGTAAAAAATGTAACTATTTTGTTGAAAACTCATCTGAAAATTTAGCTATTTTATTTTTGGTGGGTATTTATTAGTTGGAAGTACAACTATTTGGTTGAAAATCAATGTATTTTGTGAATAATTTTACTTTTTTTAGTAGAAAATTAATCCTCTGGGTAAAAAGTGTGACTACTTTTTTTTTAAATCTTCGTTGTTTGGTTGAAAATTTATTTCCTAACCGAAAATTTAACAATTTTTTCCAAAGTTCGTCATTTCAGTTGGAATTTCATCTCTTTGGTCACAAATTTAACTGTTTTGTTCAAAATTCATTATGTTGTTAAAAAATTATTTCTTCCTGAATTAAAAATGCGAGTAATCCACCTTCAGCTAAAAGTGTATCCATAAAATACTAATCTTTCCATTGCGCAATGGGTTGAATTGTATATGATAATCTCATAAATCTGAAGTAATTTTTTGGCTTCATTTCAGGACAAACGGATTATTGAAGTGAAAATAACTGAGAAGGAACACAGAGATTGTGATTGGTCTACCACAATCTAAAAATTTTTAAAGAATATTTGTCAGTTACAGTATCACCAAATTCTTTAAAAGTGGGTTGCCTATACTTAAAAAAAATGGAAACCGTGGTTGCTATGTTCTGTTTCACCTTGGTGATTTTCCCTAATCCTATAGGCAAGTATAATATCTATAATTTAATCGTATTATTAATTGCAGTTTATTTACTTCATTTTCGAAATTGTTTTAATTACTAGCAGAGCCGTAACTAGCCTTTTTAAAAATTTTTAAATACAATCGAACTTGGATTTGAGCCCGGTCTTGGGACTGACGGTCGGTTTCAATCCAGGCTTTTCAAGTGGGAAACACACACTTTTACGTAACGCATAATTAATGGCGCATTATGCTTTTTCATAACCAGACAATCCAAAAAGTTATTTAATAGAAAATCACTTACTTTCATAAATAACAGATTAATTGTCTACGAAGATCGCGGTCGTGCTTATTCGCTATGCAAACCTGTGTGCTTCCCGCTGGAGAGTGAACTGACGCAACGTCATGACGCAGTTACCCCCGTAGCTCCTCACATCCGTACCCGCCGCGCGGCGTCAATTTCCGGAAGGCTCCACTCCAGTGGGCTCAAATCCAAATTTGATTATATCAACATCGATTGTTGAAATTCTGTAAAAATTCTGGCAAAACTCGTCAATCGTTTTGTGTATCTCGAAATTCGACCAATTTTTTTAAATTGTTTAAATTCCTTGATATCTCTCAAGACCGTAGCAATCACTAGAAGTCCCTTGAAATTTAATTTAATTTCATATGCTCAAATCACCCAGTCAGGAGACGACCAGACACAGTTTTCAGATTGTACACTTTGAAATTTACCGCCATGTCTGGCGCCCTCTAGTATTCGCGTCTGGTATTTGCTTTGACACTGTTTTTCAGTATCTCAGCTCGAACAAGAATGTACCCACGCCGTCTCATGATCTGCAAAAAATCGTGTTTTGTATATTCATTTAATCCGTTCTCTGTTCTTAACTGCAAATCACCACGTGGTCTCAGCCTGTGCTCCAAATTCTTGATCTTTTCGTAATGCGCATGCGTCGCGTCAGCAACCGGATTGGTTACCGTTGGCGCGCTTATTTGAAATGATTAAATGTGCAAATCAATTCTTCGCAACCAATTCTAATTGCAAAATTATTTAAAATAATTCTTAGATTACAAACTTGACTTTTGAAATGAAAGTTAAAATAATTATATGATTTTACTCGTTGGAAATGAATCCACATTCACATTCTTATTTACGATGAGCCGATTTCCCGCCTTGAGCAACATTTTTAAACCGTTTAGTTGCCGGATTACCCGGCCTGGTCTGATTCCTGAACTGGTGATATTTTTATTTAAAATTCAAAATTTCTAAATTTATTCAGGTAATTTATTTGTGCAATTGAACCTTATTGCGCCCAGAGCAGAGACACAGACAACACCACCCTAATTACGGCTCTGTTGGTAGTTCGTTCATACAATAATTAATTTCCAGCTCATAATTTCTTTACGCAGAATTAGGTTGGCCACATGGAGAAGGTGCAGTTCATCCTTTTCCTTTCCAACTTACTGTTCGTCATTACGAAAGCTTATATAGTCGAGGTCAAACTTACCCTTTATCAACAGGGTTTTGTGATGTAGGAATAGATGAGAAAGGCGAGTACATCATTGGACTAATCACAGTTAGAGATGTTTTGCTCCCATTTATGTCTCATCGAGCGGATCTTAATAATGACTACGGAAGAGTTAAAATACGCATAGATGGCAACGATGGTAATGAAATTGTACCAATATCAAGTGAGGATCCTCTAAATAGTCGATTCCGCAAGCCATTCGAGAAAAAGAACATTCGTTTGGCCGAGATACTATAATAATTCAACCTTAAAGGGGTCTTCTAGTTTCGAAGTTTTGAAAAATCAAATTTTTTTGCATATTTCGAATCCAGAAATGATCAGAAACGTACCCTGGCATAGCCGTTTATATCGTAAGTTGTTCTAGTTATGTTTTATTCCATCATTTATGTTTGAATGCGTTTTCCCAAAAGTCGTGTCTAAAAAAAGTTTTGGTAAGACTTCGACTACAAATATTTGGAATATCGGGTAATTTTTGAAAATTGTGGAGCATGCATGTCGCTAGGTCAGGACACAATCTTTTTTGAAAAAAATATATTCTTTTAAATTTTTACAGTATTCACAAGCTCAAAAAAATAGGTCAAGAACATTTTTTTCGTAAATCATTCGATCATCTTAAGAGATTTTGAAATTTTCATAAACCTGTGCGTCCTGGCCGAGCTAATGTAATTACGATTGAAGCCATAGTTTCCTTTTTTGGTTTCCGGTAATCTAAGTAGTCGATGCCAATAAATAGCAAATACCAGTTTCCAGTTATCATGTGTAGTTTCTTTGCAGTAAATTTCCAAAAATAAGCTTGAATAAGTGGCTCGAAACTAAAAGACCTCCTTAAGAGTACAGTAGGACTCGTCGGATCGGGACGGACTTGGTCTCCACCTCCAAGGATTTCTATGCGACGAGTTTCGATTGGACGGGTCCAACTGCATATACATTTGTATGTATTTCATAGTTTTCCTCACTTGAATTACTTATCAGTTCAGCATTGGAAGAAAAAAATGTTAGACTGTAAGCGGTACTAGAACACTTTAATTTTATAATTTTAATCTGTCTTTGTATTGTTTATAATTCTCGTAATGGCGCATAACTAATGGTAAAAAAATGTTGAGAAGGAAAGAAAATATGACGGATTATATTATTCTTAGATGATACATTTTGGACAACAATAAAAAATACTATGAAAAAATTGGCCTTTTTCCTGAACACCTGACTTTTGGACTAATCCACTTTTTGGACTACCAAGTAGAAAGGGGCTGCTTTACGAGATATTGGTATTCAAAAATTTCCCGGGGCTTGAAGTTCTTGAGGGATTTTAAAGTTTCTTTTCTCAAATTAATGTTGTTTAAATTTTGTAAGAGGTCTTCAAACATAACACAGCTTCTCAACAAAAAGTCGAGAAAATTACCCCAGGAGTCTGACTAAGTCTATCATATGTTTACGGGGTCGTTGAATACAAATTCGGGGTCCATTTAACACCATCACGTCAGGATTTTCCATAACCTTGAAAAATTGTCCCCAAAACCCAGTAAATCCTCTATCCATTGACCACTTAATGCCAAAAACCCCATAACCCCTTAACCGCCTAAACCCATAACCGTGAGAATAGCCCTATGTAGGAACTCTTATGAGTCAAATCTGTGGACATCATTGCTGTACTACTTATTCGTGTTTTTTCAATCCAGGGCACCTCTACGTGGTTGAAGGTGATCAACGGAGTTATTCCGTTATCATTATAATTATTATTATACGTATATTTTTTCAAACTTGTTCTTGAGTTATAAAGAACCCGGTTTTCCATCATAGCTACGGTCTAAGTCAAGTGGCTGATGAGATGAGGATGTAATTAGCCCTGATCTTGTTTGCCGATTTACGAGAACTCTTTAGAACCAATTTGAGTCTTGTAGTCAAGGCTTTTGTTAGGTTTTTCTTAATTATCGTATGCTGAATACCTTAGATTCGAGAATACCGAGGCATTTATATGACTCCCCGTCAGCCATTGCCTCGATATCATTCTCGAAATCGTTTTCTAGTTCTGCGGTCCCTAATTCTCCTCTGGTTGAATGCAATGTCCTGCATTTATCTAGTCCGAACTCCATGTGAATATCATTGGAAAACTGCTGTGTGACATCGATCACTTGCTGCAGTTCAGGCCATCCATGTATAGAAGATGGTTCACTTGATGACCATCCTCGTTATCATGTACTCGGAACCCATGAGACACGATATTTAGTGTTGTGCTCAATGGGTTCAACGCTAAACAGAACCATAATGCACTTAAGGAGTCTCCTTGGAATATACCCGTCGTAATGCGTATTGATCTAGTTATCCTCGATTGCCCATGATCAAAATACTTGATTCTTGTAGCCCAAAACATCATCGCACGACTTAGGAAGTCAATGATGAGTGGGAAAATTTTGTATATTTTTAAAACTTCAAGCAACTAGTCATGTGATACGGAAGGAAACGCTTCCATGTGATCAATGTATGACATGTGCAAGTTTCTTTGCTGTTTACGAGCTTGCGTCATGACAATAACGTCTCCGGTGACTAGATCTTTATTCACTAGCGAGTTTTTACAACATCATTTTGGTTATTCTGTGAGGATGTCATTCTCGTCGCAGTAAGAATATACCTTATCTGCTATGATAGCTGTAGGACGAAAATCAGATGGATTTTAAGCGTCCAGTTTTTTAGGTAACAGATACGTAGTACCCTGGAACATAAAGCCTGGCATCAGATCCGGTTTTTCGATGATCTTCTGAAAACATCGTGTCAACGCAAGATGCACACTAGTCAGGTACTTGTACCAGAAGTTGTGCACCTGGAGCTTTCCAGTTGCTTGTTCTTTTCAAAACCGTTGAAACATCTAAAGCTGTAATGTTGGTAAGCTCCATTTAAGAGTTATTGCTAGTTCTTGACTTCTCTAGTTGAAACCACGCAGAGTGTAAATTGCTTCTGTTCATTTTTCCCCAAACACGCGACCAATAGTTAGTCATGTCTTCCAATTAAGGCATGTTGGTGTCTTGCTGGTTGTTCTGTTTTGCACCCAGTTCACGGTAGAACCTTCTTTCATCTGCCTGAAAGGTTCGATTTTTTTGCCTTCTTGCACTACTTTTCTTGTACCGACGCAGTCTAGCAGTAAGAAAATCAAGTCTCTGCCGTTGGGCGTCTATAATCTCATCCAATATTGTTGGTGTTAATGTCTCGATGTAACGAGAGTGGATGATTTTAGTAATAGGGTGTATCAGCTTTTTGATTCTATTTCCTTTTTTATATTGAGTAAGTTGACCCAATTTGCACCTTATTTTGCTGACATCCACATCCAACCTGATCTTCCATAGTGGATCTCGCTCCCTTCCTGGAGCAAAGACTGTATTTGTAGGCCTAGTTCTGCGGCCCAACGTTCTAACGGTTGCCACAGCTGCACAGTATACAAGAGTTTGCACCACTAACGCAGTTTGTGTTGCGTTCAAATGCATAGGTTAAAACTTGCTGTTCAGGTGTTCTATTTGTGCACGCAGATCAATTGTGATGCTTATCTTGGGCAGATAATGCCTTTGTGTTGGTTCTATATGTCTGAACTCAAGTAAAGCATGACTAAAATTCTTTCAAGGTGCTGTAGTTTTTTGGGATTTCGCTGTTGAGATCATCCTTATTAATGCCTGGATGTGGTCCTAGTCGATCCGGTACTTGATGTTCATTATCCCTAGCACCTATGCCTTTAGCTTCAATCAGGTCTTCGTTGTCCACATCTTTCAATGGAAGTTCATTAATAGAAAGCTGCTGTTCCATTTCCATTTCGATGGCAGCTATTTCAGCAGCCGAAAGAAATCTGTTTACAGATATTGAGCGTTTTTGATCTGCTAGATTCTGCTCTTTTATTCTTGCGGCTACTTCTGGGTACTTAAGTAAAAAGAGTCGATTATGTTCTCTTCTTACACTTTGCCCGCTTTTCTTCGCCAAAAAACAAAAGCGCATTACCTCTGTTTATATGGTATGTCCATTTCAATCGCCTTCATGGTTGTTGAACCTCTGCTTCTGGCTCTGGTTGTATTAGGCCATCTACCTCTGGAGAATGTGGTGGTGTTGGATCATCACCAGGTTGAGGAAGAACATCAATTGCCGCTGCTTGTTCGTGTGACGCGGCTTCCTCTAACTGATGTTCATTGCCGTCCTTTTTCCACGCCAAATCAACCTGCTTTTTAATTGTATCCTTTTTCGCGTGGGGTTTCAAACTTCGCATTTTCATCATAGAGACGCACCAATTCCTCATTCATTGTGGTATCCCACTTGATGCTCTCCCACGGTATTTCTGTTAAGGTGGTTGGCTGCAAATAGCAGATATTATTTGATAAGTTGTAGATCATGGTTCCTTAAAGCAACCAATCCCGACGCAACTGGAACGTGTACGTCATCAACTTCTGCTCTTTCTGTCCTAGAAGGCAAGCAAGAGCGGGAAATTTACGCGAGATAACATCGTTCAACACTGTTCCTTGGGTTTCACCTCTAGATACTTTTTTAAAGCTACCAATCTTTGTAGAATGTTATGAGCAACAGTGGTGACGAACCAGATGAAGTGATCCCAGAAGAACAGTCATTTGCACCCGGTTCACAATGGAATGAGCCTGACGCTAGCAAGCCGGGTTCTTTTTGAGTTGGCTAAGAAATGAAGCTTTCATACCTCGATGACAGCCGATTATGAGAACTACAAGATAGACTTTCTAGCCTTGGTACAGCCTGCTCACCTCGACAAGAGGTGCTTGATATTTCGCCCGTTTTTCTTCCTCCTTTCCCGTGATATTTCCATTGACTGGTGCCGAGAATTCAATCACGTAAATGATCTTGGTTTTAAGATCTTGGAGGACAATATCAGGCTTCCTAGCACTGATATGTTGAATGGTGAAGAACGAGAAATTCCAATAGATCTTACACTGATCATTCTCCACAACGGAATTGAGTTCCACCTGGGCGTATGGCAACACGGGCAATAGATCAACACCACGGAAGTGCCTAAGATCATAACATAACACTTTTAGAGCCGCACTGTGTCTCTCTATGTACCCGTAGCGTGCATACTTTGAGCATCCACTGAGAACATTTCCAAGTGTTTCTGACTCTTGCTTGCACGCTCGGCAGTTCGTATCGCCTACAGGTACATTCATTATGTGCTCACGGTAAACTAAGGTGTCTATAACAAAAAAGAAATTTCTCACTCTACGATCTCAATCGAGCAGACCTTGGAATCAAATGGGAGGCCAAGCTCCTTCGCGCCCCTATCTGCGGCACGATATAGAAACGCCGTAGCATTGACGACTTCATGTTGATCTACGAGTCACATAAGAGAATCTGTGCTATTCAGAACTGAGCAGGCTGTAGCCAGAGCCGTTTTTCGATGAAGACACTCTAAGCTTAGTAAGCCTCCACCCTCTTTATCTACAGGTACGGAAGATCTAGGATGATGACTTCGATGGATTGTCATCATCTTGCGTTTGCTTCGGTGAAGTTGCTTCAACTCATCGGCGTTCCATTTTACTGCACCAAGCGTGTAGAGCAGTATAGGAACGGCCAGCATATTGATCGCCTGGATCTTCTTTCTTCCAGATAATTCAAAAGCCCAAATTTTTCTGAGAATTTGGCGATACATTTTTCAAGGGCTGTTTTTACAAAGGCACATTTTGGGTTTCCGCTTGCGGTATTGCAAGATATGTATATGTTTCTCCATTACCAAGATGTTGAATGGTATTTCCGCCTATGAGTTGAACATCCTGGTCGTCACGCGATGATGCAGTTTCTAGTCTTCCTTGGTTTAAGTGGACGCGGGTACACTTGTGCAATCCGAAGCTCATTCTAATCGCTTTAGAGTGCCTATTTACTGCATCCACAAGTATGTTAATGTCTTATTTCGATGAAGAAAAGAGTTTAAGGTCGTCCATGTATAAAAGGTGATTGACCTTATATTCTCTTCGGTTCGGTGGGCCACATAGGTATCCAGAGCTTCTGCCTCAGACCACAATAGATAGAGGCAAGAGGGAGATGCAGAAAAGTAGCACGTGACGTTTTATTGAATAGACGGGAAGGATGAGGAAAAAATGTGGAATTTTCGTGAATCCACTTTTCTCGCCGTTCTAGGCGCTGTTCCGCTGTTGAAGGACATCTTATTTTTTGCGTCCAATGCTGCTTAATGGTCAACAGTTTACACCTGTTCAGCGAGTGATTTGCTTTCCTTAAGTTTCGGGCAAGTGCAGTATTAGCGGGGAGAGCAGTATTAGCTTCAGATAATTTGTCCATCCTGAGAAAGACTTTTTGGTGGATAGATCTCCTACTTCTCATATTGGTATTATCGACTATCTGCAAAGGTGGTCTTGCTGGAACGGGTGGTATGTTCGCTGGAGGATGCTGCTCTTCTTCTTGCCGATACATGATCTCTTAGATATCGATGCGTTTTATGAGCATACTCCGGGTGCATATTGCATGAATCCTCTTCGGGCCGGTGAGCTTCTTTGCCAACAGGCAAGGAAGTCCCTCCTGAGTTGATCCGACCACTTAAATCGATGTTCTTGCATTTGTCCGGGGCAACTGCCTGGTCGTCGCCTTGGTTCAGTCCTATTGCCACTCCCAACTGAACCATGGCCTCCATCCGAGAGAGGCCTGTTATGGATGTCACTGTGCGATACTGGAGACGTAACCGCAGACTCCAGACGTTACAATCATGGTTCCTTAAAGCAACCAATCCCGACGCAACTGAAACGTGTACGTCATCCACTTCTGCTCCTTCTGCCCTAGAAGGTAAGCAAGAGCGGAATATTTACGCGAGACAACATCGTTCCAAACTGTTCCTTAGAGTCAGGTATCTAGCTGCGGATGATCTTACGCGGCAGACGGGACAGTTGGAGATTAAGATTTCACCTCTGGATACTTTTTTAGAGCTACCAATCTTTGCGGAATGTTATGGGGAACAGTATTGGTGAACCGATGAAGTGATCCCACAAGAACAGCCTTTTGCATCCGGTTTGCGATGGAATGAGCCTGAAGCTGGCAAGCCGGAATCTTGTTGAGTTGGCTAAGAAATGAAGCTTTCATACCTCCAAGACAGCCGATTATGAGAACTGTTTTATAAGAATAAACCAATTTTCTTACGATTCCTAGGAAAATGGAAAAGGACTTTTTATTTAAAAAAAAAATAATTTTAGGGTGATACTTAAAAAGATTTTAAAAGATTTTCAAAATTGTGAAAAAAGAATCTGGAATATTTAAAGGCAATTTTTTTAATTTTGCAGCTTTTAAAAAAAAGTTCACGAAAAATTTGAATAATTTAAAGAAATATTTAGAAGTTTTGAAAGTATTTCAAAACATTCAAAACGAAGTGTAGCTGTTTGGCGATTTTGAAATAAAATTTTATATTATTTTTTATTTTGAAAAAATAATTTCAAGAAAATGTTTCGAAATATTTCAAAAAAAGAAAGAAATTGGAACAATTATCGATTTGAAGCTACTTAAAATCAAAATAATTTAACTTCTCATTGAAAAAATTAATGATTCTAGCTTAAAATGATATCATTTTAAAAACTTAACAATTTGTGGATTTATTGTTCAATTCAGAGAATTGAAACTGATAACGTGGATTTATATTTTTTGAACTGATTCATCTTTCAACGGCACAATTTATAAAAGTTCAAAATTCAAGAATCCCACTTCAAGTACTTCAATTTGGAATTCAGTTTTTATTTTTTTTAATTAAGAAAACGTTCAGCTTTAAGAGTTCGAATTCTTTAATTTTACTGACCGTGAACAATTTTCGCGAACCGGGAAAAATCCAGGAGATGACCGGGAATTTTTTTCTTGGATTTAAACGTCCACCCTGTTATTAAAATAGTATATTATGCACCTAGGGGGAAAAGAGGGACTTTTTCGACGAGTGTATGTTTTCAGTACAAGTCGTAGGGGATCGCGTATCGTTATTTATGGTAATTTCACAGGTAACTATGGTAACTTACCAACCACTTTGTCAAAAAGTATAGAGTTTTTAAAAGCTGTTTGATAGAGTGTATTAAAAAGAATAAACAAGTACATATTTTCTATTTGTGATTGATACTCTGGTGGCAAACATGGCGTGCTTAAGTATACCGCACCACATTTAGACACATCTCTATGACTTCCGGGAGGATTATTGTTTTCATAATCATCGAAGTACATTCAAAGTGGAAGTACAACTTTTTTCCCCAAAACAAGCACACTTTTTTTGCCAAAATGGACTTTGTATTAAATTGTGCTACGACCGGAACTTGTTCACGAGTTCTTCCAGTGGGCTTAGATTTCAATTCAGTTCTTTCACCAATTTTATAATTTACCGGTACAATGAAAGTATTGTAGTACTCGAATTGGGAAAAGCGTTTTTTTTTCTGTTTTCATGTTTTGAAATGGTGTTTTTTTCAACAGAACCGAGACGCTTTAATGAATTGCATACTTCGCCTTGGTAATATTCGCTACCAGGATTTCTCCCATATTTAAGATAGGTTCACAATTTTCATAATTCCACAGAAAATCTTCTTCTGAAAGAGATTCGCTATTACTAGGATCGGACGAATCTTCTCGAAAAAGAAACGAAACATCTTCATCAGTTTCGGACCAAGAATCATAAGTTTTAAGGAATGAACTTGATGATGGATTGTGAGCTATCCTTGACGAAGTAGATACGTCAACTTCATCTCAATTTTCGGCGCGCCTATGCCGAATGAAAGATTCTAGTAATTTAAGAGATTTCAAATGACAAGTTACACGCTTGGCACAAAATCATTGCAATGATTTCAATGCTAAATCTTATCCATGTATAAGTCCAGCTTGACGTAACGCTTTTGTTGTTAAATCCAACAATTCTTTAATTGGTTTTATTAGAGATTCTCCTTGAAGTTGAATATCGAAAGCTGCATGTTGAATGAACTGCCACAATCTTGCAGAAGCTCTGGCGTATTCATAATTGAGCGAAAAGAATATTTTAAAAACTAAATCCAAGGCATTCAGACATGACGGGACTTTGTACTTTTGTTCATTCACAACTGCAAATGATTGTTTATTAATTGTGAAGGAACCAGTATCCAAAATGAAGGGTTGCAAAGTTTCTTTTCTCTTAAGCAAGTTTTGTCTTAATTTGTCAATTTCAGTATCCACATCTTCCGTTGCCTGAAAAATCAATTATTTTCATTTTAGATTTTACTAGTGTCCTTAAATTAAAAAGTAAAAAACGAAATGATAAAAATGCCTTTTTACAATGTAAGGCTGCATGATACACAAATAAACTCACTTGTTCTTTGTAGACAAAACACTCTAATTTCTGCTGGTTGATACTTTCTGACCGATTCCGATATTTCACCTTTATTTCGTTTTCCTCTAGGATGACCAGTACCTATTAGGAGTTGTAGTAGATGCAGAATGGCTGCATCTTTAGAATCTGAAAATAAATTTAGGGGAATATTCTAGTATTGTCAATTTAGTCTGCTTTATTTTATTTCGTGGAACATATTATTGAATACAAAAGATAAGCTTACTGATATTTTGTATACAGTCAATAGAATTTTCCTTTTATTGTGGGAAACTTTCCAGTCATCGTAAAGAGTATCTGTATTTAAAGTTGTCTCCAAATTGTGAAGAGCTTCGGCTTTATTCTGGGTTATCTTTTCTTGATTCAGCCTTCTTCAGGAGATCTTTTTTTCTTAAAACATCAATGGTGTAATTCAAATGTGCCCAAAGTGTTCCACACTTTTGGACAGAAAGACCATTTTCGGATTTGAAGGGCGAAAAATACGTCCTGGCAATTTCACCAGGAAATATTTTTTCTAGAAAATGAGCATACGCAAGAAGAACTTTATCGGAAATCTGAAATTTATCCAGTTTCTCTCCAACAGGTACCGTTCTTAAAGCTTCAGGGTCAGAATACCTCGATTTTCTTTGTTTAAAGTTTTGTGCATGTTAAAATTTGCCAAGACAAGTTTTCCGTCCGAGTCGTTAGTTAAAAATTCTAAAAAGTTTGTTTTAAAACGATTTCTACACTCATTTTCTATTTCAACTGACTCGCTTTCGAAAGAAGCTGGTTTTTCATATGCAATTTCCAAAGATGCATCCTTTTCGAGAGTCCCCAGTTAAAAAGATTTTGTTTGATCGTTTTCTTGGTCGATTTCTAAATGAGATTATTTATAGGCCAGAAGTGACTATGAATTGTTGAACCTGAAGAAGAAGTGTCTTTGTAATGAGAAAAAGTGAACTTAATAGGCAGAATTTTCCGTCTGCAAATAGTTTTAAACAAATCATAAACTTAAAAATGTCACTTTTAGTGGGCGGTTGAGGTATATTTGTGTGATTTTGACTAAACGTGATGTTAAAAAATTTTCAGGAATCTAAATCTTGAAGAGTTCTCCTCTCTAATGAATAGCATGACTAATCACAATTTAAATTTGATTAAATATATGTGGCTGATTGTAAAATTATGGTCAAACTTGATGTCCCAGTACTATAAAATGTACACGGAGCTTTTTTTATTTTTATAATTCATTTAATAATTAATTATTATCATTCTGTACAAAATTATCAATCTGTGGTCTCTTTTTCATCGAACACGTAGCCTCAAAACTATCAGTTACTATATTTCATCTAAAAATGTCATTATTATTTATTATTCAATTCATAATAAAAATACGATTGCTAATTTAGTCGCTTAAGTTATCCCACAATTTTACAATCATCCATATCATCCGTAAATTTATGTAAGCGAATAAATTTAGATGAGCTTATGAAATAACATTTTTTAAGGTAAAGTTGCAGTCTATAGCGTAATTTCACAGATGGGTAGTATTGTTACGTCTTGGCATGTTGAGAAATTATGAGCGGGACGTAAATCCATTATAATCCATCGACAAACTGACATGACGTCTTGGACTATATCATAAATCAGAGTATGTAATAAAAATTATGAAGAAATTGTTGATTATTACTTAGAAATATCAACAACGCCAATTTATAGGTTATTTTAGAATTAGATCATTTTTTCAAGTTGTCACTTAACCTCCAACTGATGATGTCGAAGTTTAAAATAAAATTTGCAAATCACTAACAAATTTTAGCTAATTAATATTGAAATCTGCTAATATCGTTGAAATCTTTTAAAACCTTTAAAATTTATGACAATCGTTGTGAAATATTCTGAAATTTTCTTCAATTTTTTTAGATATTTAGATATCTTTGCAATCTGATGTATATGCTTTAAAAAAATCTTTTGAATCTTTGTGAGATCTGTCAAACATTTTTTTAATCTTTTTAAATCTTCTAAAATCTTTTCAGACGTTTTGAAATCTTTGACATCTTTGTAAAATCTCTTGTAACCTTTGATATATTTGAAAACTCCTGAAATACTTTAATACCTTTAGAAATTTTGAAATCTGATGTGCATGCCTTTTTGAAATCCTTAAAATCTTTGTCAAATCTTTTTAAATCTTTTGAAATCTAGAAATCTTGTCCCTTGAAAATTCTAATCCTGAAACTGAATTAACATTGACATTTCCAACTAATAGTTTTTATAATTTGTAAGTTGCATATCACAAAAAATGTGTACTTAAAAATTCTTTACCGCTTTCTAAATATGAAAATACTTCAAGATTATAAGTAATCTAATACCTTCTCTTATTAGAATGTAAAAAAGAATCATAACTACTTTAGCAAGCGCCCCTAGATAATTGCTCTCCTGCAAATTGGACCTTTAAAAAAAAACATTATAGGAAAAGCAGGATAAGCCTTTAATAATTTTCTTATAATGAATTTTCTATAATTTTGTCGCTATTATACGAAATTCATCATATAAAATTATTATATAGAAAACTATCATAAGATAATCAACACTGCGATAAATTATACAAAAATATTTTGTCTCTTGAATTCCCTTGATACGGTTGAAAATATTTTTTAATCCATTAAAGTATTTGAAATCTGTTAAATCTTTAAGGAATCTCTCCAGATTGTAGGAATGCCCGCAAATTATTGGAAGACTTGGGGATCACACAAAATCCTCCAAATCTTATGGAATTGTTTGGAAAATTTATGTTGATATTTAGGTATAACTTACATTCGAAAAAGATATTCGCATTTTTTTTCTTGTCGGAGATTCACTACGGCGAATTATTGACAGGCTTTAAACGACATATACGAAATAAAATGGAATAACCGAATTAGGTTTTTACTATTTTTAATACATTTTCAACATTTTAAACTCATGAATCCTTTGGTCTTTTTACAGACATATCATCAGGTATGCCACCCAAAGAAAGGGACTTTCTGGCAAATTTTGGGAAGACAAGTGAACCTGCAAAACATCAAGGTAACCCTAGTACAAATGAAAATTCATCATATCAGTAGTGTTAATTAATAACACAGCCCCATAAAAAAAGTGTTCTGTGCATCAGACTAGACCATCATACCTATACCAAGTTGACCTTGAAATTATCTTCACCCTGACCTGATGGAGCCAAACAGACCCCTGATTCAGATTCAGCGACCCCAAAAACGTATAAGAGTCGTGGTGTTCTCCGCTTAAACTTTTTCCCCAATTAGACCTTGGAATGACCTTGATCCTGACCTGACGGGATCAAAAAGACCACGGAATTAAGCGTCCAAAGGCCAATCCAATCTGTCAATTTTTGCGAAAGTTACCGCACGTACAGACTAAAAATCTACAGACACACAGCCAGACACAGAGAAAGACAAACAGAAAGACACATTCGCGAAAACTTGTTCTTCAAGCAGACGATCTTCAACCAGTGATGCCAATGTGGGCGCCTTTTGCTACTGCGCTTCGGTTCAAGCCGCGCACTGGTTGGCCGCAGTTGGCGCGCAATTCAAAATTGGAATTAAAAACAATTCTTGTGATTTAAATAAATAATTATTGAAAAATTCACAAGAATGTATATAAATTGTACAACTTCTTGTTTTAGACCAAAAAAAAATTCATAATTCATATATATTAATTAAATAACAGTTTATTTTCTTTGACTTCCGAAGAATAACTTATAGTTCACAAAATATTTAATTTGAGAAGAAATTTGTTGAAAAAGTAATTCAAAATAATTGTTTATAACGTTTTTAACATTTTTTATGTATTCTTATAAGAATTCATTTAATTCCAATTTTGAAATGCGCGCCAACTTCGGCCAACCAGTGCGCGGTCCGAACGCAAGCGCAGTAGCAAAAGGCGCCCACATTGGCATCATTGTCTTCAACTTAGGCTTTATTGAGCGCAGATGTTTTCTATATGGGTCCCACACACGGCTGCGCAAAGCGTTTATTTGGCAATCTCTCCCCAATGGCCTCATTATTGCATCACAATTAAAGCACCGGATGCAAAACGGAGATATAGAAATATTTCGCGTGAGTGAGAAGAGGGGGGCTCTGAACGTCACGCAAACACAAGGGGACAGCAGAGGACCGCTTACTCTCGCGAAATAATCCTATACCTTCTTTCGGCATCCGGTGACTCAATTTTTCCATAATGAGTTCATGATATACCAACTTACTTTCAAAAAATGATAAGCATGTGAAGAAATGTAATCCTCTGTTTATTTTTGCAGCGTTAAGTTCACAGTTCGACCGTTTACCGAATCGTGGCCCCATTGCTGGCGTTTCTCCTGGCAGACCTTCTTCTTCTGATAGACTTCGTGCACCTGAGAGGTATCTTCCTCATGCGGAGCCTCCTGTTCGCGTTAGTTCCAGGTCTCCTTTTGCCAGGTGCATGATTCCACCTAATAAAATTACTTCTTCTGATGGAAATCGATATGGACTTGACCAACTTGAATTAATTCGGCTTATTCCCAATAAGAATCCGCACCGGGTATTCGAACTTCGGAAATACACTTTTCCTACTAATACGCCAATTAAATTACGCGTAGGACATAATAAATATATGCCTATTCCAAGCCAAGAACATATTGTATTATCAACGTCTGATGGTGACGTCTTTTCAATATTAGAATATAGAGATATTCTTGCTGGATTTTATGGTGGTAATGGTAAAAAACGGATGAAAGTAAACATGGAAAGCGGCAAGGTTACCCCATTGACCCGAAAAGAAATGGATGAAACTCCAGTAGGTGAACTCCGCTCAATCACCAGCAATTTTAGAGTTGTGCGTGTAAGCCAAAATCATTTACACCCTGCATTCAATTAAAACAGATGTAAATCTAAAGGTTAATATTGTTTTTGATCGAAAATCGGCTTGAAATGTTCCAAGTACCTTTTAGCTACAAGTTATAATAATAATTCAATGTACCAGCCATTATTTTTCGGCGGCAAATAAAACAAAGGTTCTGTTCTTTCTCTTATAAAAAAAATTTCGGAGAAAAATTATAATAGGTTTATAATTATGAAACTATAATAATTTGTCTATAATGAAGATCAACCTAAGGTAGGTGAGAAAAAATAAAATTTTCATTCTCAAATAAAGTATATCTACATACAGTTAACTATTGCTATAAAAAAATATGCTGAAATTAGTTAATTAATTGTATGGAAAAATTCCATATCATTTAACTGAAAGAAACCTTGATCTAGTAAAATCTTTGTATAATCAAAAAAAAAATTCGTCATTCATTGGTACAGAAACAAGAATTACGAGATATGTGATACTTATTCTTATCGGTTTCTTAGTTTTTAAAATATTTTAATTCATTGCAGTGAAGTATTATCCTCATTTTCTGATGTTGGCCATGATATATTATGTATTCAGATTTCATTTATTTCATATAAATTTTCATGTACATCAATTTACATTTAATTTTTTACATTCCCCAAGCTTTAAGTAATATGACACAAAATTTAGGAAATATTACATCATTATAGTTGAGGAAAAATCCCGAACTTTCAAGTCTTATACCAGAAGAGATGAATTCTCAACAAGAAGTTCAATAGTTTATAATTCAACCAAAAAATATTTTTATTTTAATTCAAAAATAGTTGAATTTGTCCAAAAAAGACGAATTTTCAAAAAAAGTTAAATTTTTAAGCAAGGTGATGAATTTTTAACCAAAAAAAAACATCTTTTTCCGAATAAAAATGGATTGATTAAATTTTAAGTTGAAGAAATTAATTTTCAACCAACAGAAAAACAGCAGCAGTTGAAAAAATTGATTTTAAAACCAAAAGAAAAATCGAATTTTTATCAGAATAGTTCAATTTATCACCAACATAGTTGAACTTTCAACGAAAATCATAAAACGTGATTTTAACATAATACAATAATTTTAAACTAAGAAAGGCAAACTTTCACGAAAAATGAAATAGGTTAATTTTCAGTTAAAAAAATAATTTTCAGCGAAAAGGACGAATTTTCAATTAACTTTCATGAACGAATTGCATAATATTTACCATAGTATCCCAGGCAAAAAATTGATAAATAGTGGGAAACATTATTTATAATTTTCATTTCTTTTATTGAACTTTGGTACGAAACAGAAAAAAACGTTTGAAGGTATTTAACATATCTTTGAACTTGTCATAATTCGTAGAATTCAAATATTATATTTTCAGGGCCGAGTGATCCACATCTATGTAAAGTGGCAGATAGTTATCCAGCAGAATAAATTTATCGGACGGTTTATCTGACAGATAATGATTACGGGTTGATCCACTGTATTTCATGTGCTGGATAGTTATCTTTCAGTTATATAGGGAGATATAGGGAATACTAGTGCTTTTCGCGTTTTAAAGTCACTGGCACTTCTGTGACGTTGACGCTTCACAGAAATAGCATCGCCATTATATATACACTATATAACACTTTGTTGCTGCTCGGAATGTGATATTATCAATTATTAATAAATAAAAGAAGTGTACCATTTGGTCATTCTGTGACGAAGCGATAAAGGCAAGGGAATTTTGAGCACATTAATACATTTGACGAAGAAAAATGTAAAGTGCAAGTAAAAGTTAAATGAGATACGATTTATGGCTTATATATAAGTTTTCGCAATCTCGTTCTGTGATTTCATAACAAAAAGTCTGAAATTTGACAACTGTGAAACAAAAGTTATTATTTACGCTTAAATTTTTGTTTAATTCACGGGCTTGTGAAAAATGTCCTCCCAAAAACAACAGAAACAAAATGTTATTTGAAGATTGGATTTTTCTATTCCACCATAGACGAATATATACATAACCCATCATTCAAACCTCATAACTTGTTCTTACGGTTTTATCTATATTATGCTTGCAGTGAAATAAAAAAGCGCAAAATGAAAAAAAAAATCCACTGCTATTGCTCTAAATTTTCAAAGGAATTTTTTATAAACATGAATTGTATAAAAAAAAATTAAATGAGTTATATCCACCGCCAATAAGTGGAGATCGAATCCATTTAAAAATCAGGCAGGTTCTGCACTTGATCTAATTGAGATATTTATCGTTTTCTTTTTGATTTTGATAGCGTTCATTATCTTTATTTGTAACCCACCAAAAAATATTAAGAAGGTTCAAAGTGAACAAAATAGCGGGAACGTTTGTAAAAATAATGAAAGTAGATTTTCACGACAAACATCTACTTATATTGTATACGTTATTATTATATGTCTTTCTTCTATCAGCAGAAAGTTTTCGAAAACAATGGACAGAATAAAGAAAGTATGAATTTCCAGAAAATCTTTTTTATGTTTTTTTTTTCGATTTCGAAAACATGAAAAAAAAATTTTCTGGAAAACCCTACATTTTGTATTCTTTCTAATATTTATGAAAAGTTTCTGCCAGTAACAGAAAGGCATCTTCTGGGAAGAATTTGGGGTTGTTTGGAAAAGAACGTTCAACATTCAAATACGTGTAAAACTGTAGTTTTTTTTCTTTTGCAAATCTGGAAAATATGTATCCCCTTATTTTTTCAAAATGTATTTTGTTCCCGCGAGATTCTGCGACTTCAGGTGTAAAACCGGCCTGATTTGAAATGCTTTCGGTCTTAGATTTCTAGCTGTCAAATTTTAAAACTTTGTGATGTTGTCTACGTGATGCTAAGAACTTTTGTTTTAGTTTTCAGGCAATTACAATGACAGAGACAAATCTCAGGAGAGAGAGAGAGCTCAAAATTTTACAAATGAGGAAGCAGTCGATCTATTGGAGATTGTGGGCAGGTACAAGCATATTGTGAAGTGCAAAGATACCGATGCAACCACTGGGAAGGACAAGGACGATGCGTGGAACCAAATTACTCTTGATTTCAACGCTGCTCATAGCATCACAGTTCAGTCCAAAAAAAAGCTTGAAAAGTAAATACGAGGGAATGAAAAAAAAAAACGTCAAACACAAAATCGAAAAAATCCGCAAAGAAAGCATCACAACTGGTGGGGGAGGAGATAATGCTCGAGAGCTGTCTCCGCTGATGAGAAACGACTGGCCATGATGCCAACAACAATAGCGGTACTGGATCCATTAACTGATGATGATGGATTCGTCTCAGCTGTGGATTCACCGAACCCAACACAAGAATGGCAGGGTATGGAGGACAGGGAAAACCTGCGCGATAATTTCGATGAGGAGCAAACGCACTTTCCACTGGAATAGTTAGTAGAATATGAAAAGGTAGTGACACCGTGGGAGACACCGGCGAAGAAAAATACTTCCCAAGAAGTTATCAAATAAAAGCAGTTCCACCGACGAGAATGAACCGCACTGTTCGACAAGTTTGCCGACAAGTGCCAAGAAATTGAAGAAAGGCAAGTATGAAATTGAAAATTTCGTGAACACG
Organism: Andricus grossulariae; assembly: GCA_011634705.1. Taxonomy (NCBI): domain Eukaryota; kingdom Metazoa; phylum Arthropoda; class Insecta; order Hymenoptera; family Cynipidae; genus Andricus; species Andricus grossulariae. Next base: position 274,938,241 of record JAABKJ010007545.1, read on the forward strand.
AACTCTACACCCAGAAAAAATACAGATTGGGCAAATGACACAGCAAAGGATTTCCCAAAGCCAAGAAATCCCTTGTTACGACTGTCGCAAAACGAGAAAAATACTAAGGCTGATAGGCATAATTTGTGTAACAGAATTGTTACCATATCGCGGGACTCGAAACGGCCCTGCACGAAAGAGTTGCCGGGCCGCACACGAGACCGAACGGAATCCCCAGAGGGGACCCGAAGTCTCGAGCAACAGCACAGCAGTTGCTCAGTCTTGACTCGTTCGCCTAACCGAAACCCCGATTGTTCTACCCGTGCCCCGTGTGCTACACTAGTGCTCCGCTCTCTGCTGGCTCAGGCCGCCGATCATCGCATCCCCGCTCCGGGACAATCTACTCCACGCCGTCTTCTGGAAAAGGACCCCCAGGTCTCTATCCACAGCCCCAATCTGAGCCAACCATCTACGCCACCCGTCTTCACACGGTCTGGCTGTGACCCCGTCTGTGTAAGTGGTAATAAATGGTTCTTTTACTTATTCGCTGTCTTTTTTTTTCTCAATGTGTTCACCCTTCTCTCAGTGCCCTCCTCCTACTTCCCTCCTCGGTAGACCTCCCTCCTCATACCTGGCACCCAACCAAAAAACCCGCATCTTATCATTTCCAAATCCTAAAACCAGCTGAGAGAAAGGGAGACACAAATTCAAGCTTAAAATCTCACTACTGACTTTACTCCAAAACTATCAAAATTTTCTCAATCAAATTACATGCTAGTTGATCCGTTGCGTTGCCTAAAATGATTTTAACCTTATTACTAGGATAATTACGATATCACACTACTGTGACACTTATATGATATATGCATATTAATATAATTTACATAAATTCCACTGATATTTTATGATTTTTATGTATGATTTACCATGATTTGCTATCTCTCTTTTACTATGCTCTATTATTATTTTTTGAATCCAATTATGTCTATATTCCTGCCGATTTCATAACTCTTCGCCTATTCAAGTGACCTCTTTTTGTGTGCAAATGATTTTGAGATGTTCATTTGCGGTTGCCATTTATTGTTCGATAATTGTATGTTATTGGCTATTAAAAAGTAGGTGCCATTTTCATAACCAACAGTGCCCTATAAAACTTATCGAAACCTTCCCAAAAAGATAAAAATCTATAGCAGGACCAAAATGAGTATCAAATCGAAACCAAAAACGGATAATAATTAAAAATATCTTATCCCAAAAGTATTAAAATCAGGGAAAAGTTGAGGAAAATAGATATTCAGAACCGATTGATAGAATAAAACAAATTTCTATTTGAAAGAACAATCAAAATTTCATTTTTTTTTTGGTCCGAAAAATTAGAAATTTAGCGTTCGAAAAATAAAAATAGAATTACAAAAAGAAATAGAAAATTAACTAAGGGCAAAAAAGAAAGTCTGAAAAGAAAAGCATACTTTAGACTCGTATTAAAATTTTAAATCGCCAAACTTGACGAAACTTTCGAAAGCTAGCGAGTTCTCTCGTACAGCCCGTACCCTCGCGAGTCAGAGACAAGGTCACGCGACGTGTCTTGTAAACAAAGGTTCCTACGAAGAAAATACGCATATTTTCAAACTCCAGAATCAATTAGAAACCAGATTAAAATTCTAATTAAAATTTTCGAATAAAATGCGAATTTTAAACTGAGATACCACATCGGACAAATATACACAGGGTGTCCCATCAATAATAAATTAAACCTAACTTAATAAAGCATGAAGGTAGTGGAATTTTATAATCGAAAATATATTAAGAAAAAAAAAAAAAAAAAAAAAAAAACGGAAAATAGGTCGGTCTTTCTCCCGTGCTATCTAAGCTCCAAATAATTAGAAATTCTTCCAATAGGTCTCGATAGACGCAAAATTTAATAAGTTTTCTAACCATTTTTTAAAAATGTCTCTAGCTTCATTTTTCACAGAGATAGTTACTTTTTCAAACAAGCCTGTTCTAAATCCAATTTTATCTAACATTTCATCTAAAATTCTGGAGAAAATTTGAACCGATTTTTAAAGCTTTCAGATTTCAGCTTTCAGAAAATCAAACTTTCAAAAAAAAAAATTAGTTATTAGTCAAATAGCTGAGTTTTTAAACAAAAAAAGAAAAATTATCGACGAAAAATGTAATGCATAATTGATATTTCAACCAAAAAATATTTTAATTTTAAATAGAAACCCGTAAGAATCATCCAAAAATGACAAAATTTTTAAGAAAATAGTTGAATCCTTTGGAAATCATTGAAAAGCTTCAAAATTTTATTCCGAGATCTTCAAAAACCTAAATTTTGCTTTAAATATCTTGAAATCTTTTTAAATTTTGTTTAAGTATTAATTTTTTGTTATGAAAAATTATTCGAAATTTTCCCAGGAATCTCAAGAACATTTTTGTGAAACCTTTCAAGATTGTTAAAAACTTAAATAAACATCCGCAACTTCTTTGAATTTCAAATTCATGATATAATTAAATAATACTTAAAAGTTTCTATATGCGTATATAATTTCGAAATTCAAAAAATATATATCAATACGTATACAAAATCCAAATAAATTCGATTTTTTTCAAACTTTGAATTTAAAATTTAAGAAAATATATACTTTTAAAAATCATGTAAATATAAATGCGGAATTTTTGTAAGTTCTAAATTATTTCAAAAACAATATTTATAGAACTGTAAATGTAAATTTGGAATGAGTAGAATTTTTTCAAATTCTGAATTCGAAATTTGTAGCAAACACAATACTTATATTTTTTATTTGAAATTTGTAACAAATAAAAAATATATAAAAATCGTGTAGATATAAATTCGGAATGAAGTCGGAATATTTAGAAATTTATAACAAAAACAATACTTTATAAAAATTCTGTAAATACAGTTTTGGAATAAAGTGAGATTTTTAAAATTTTTTATTTTTAAATCCATAACAAAACCAATACTTATAACAATTCTTTAAATATGATTTTGAAAAGAAATTGGAATATTTAGAAATTTTTAATTTGAAACTTACAACAAAAACAATACTTATAAAAATTCCGTGAATATAAATTTGAAATAGAGTGAGATTTCTAAAAATTTTGAATTTTAAATTTATATCAACACCAGTAGTTATAAAAATGCTGTAAATATAACTTTGGAATAAAGGAAGAGTTTTTGCTAAATTTTCAATTCTCTATAACAAAATCAATACTCATGAAAATTCTGTAAATATGATTTTGGAATAAAGTGGGATTTTTTTAATTTCTGAATTTAGAATTTATAACGAAAATAAGACTTGAAATTTGAATTTTCAAATTTTTGACAAAATCAATACCTATAAGAATTCCGCAAATGTAATCATATATTCCGCAACGTTGCCACATTTCTTTAGAATTTTACAATTAACAAAAAAACTCATAATATTATGTTTTCGAACAAAAAGAAAAACAATTTGTTATTAAGAAACACAACCTATATGGCTACAACAACTTACATATTAAATGGTATTATTAGGAGTGAAACATAACCTATATTTTATTAAAGTACCTTGCGTGCGAAATGCGAATGTCATTTTGACTTAGAGCGTACTTTAGAGATTGTATGCTCTAAACATGAAAATGGAAAATTTTGTTTTTTAAAAAAGCGCGCGGCGCAATAGCCTCATCTATGAAAGTGCGCGTGCGCAGTAGAATGGAGACTACACTTTCAGAGCACGAAGAGAAGATAGGCATTGCTTTTATTTCATCAACTGAATTAATTGTGAGAAATTAGTTTTTATTCGTCGTGATTTCGTGGTCACAATGACTTCACAGAAACAAAAAGGTAGGTAGGAAATGCATGACTTTCTTGCATTCGACGAACAATTGACTACCAATTCAAAGTTTGGACTTGATTTCGTAAGTAAAAAAAATGTTGTTAAAAATTTAGTTAGCAAGAGTATGATTTTTTATTCTTGTCTAGTGCTACGTGAATTCTGACATGATTAAATCTTTTCTCGGCAGTTATCATCATTGGATTCTCTAATGGACAATGGGCGTACAGTTATTAAAAGCGTAACAAATATACTCATGAGATACGTAGCAAAAAACATTGTTACGATGTTCACTAATATCAGAAAGTCTGCAGAGAAGTCAATATTAACGGACTACGAAATTCATCGCTGTATCACAGGTAAGGGAAAAATGAAATTATCAATTATATTCCATAAGTAAAAGGTATTAATAATAGAAATATGATAATAATTGTTATTAATAATAGAAATAATTATTGTCATAAGCAGATGCAGTTATTCGTAGTCACTTCGATATAAGAACGAAGAGGACCGTGTATGAAAAAAAGTACACAATGCAATCGGAACAGTTTTGTCAAATACAAAAGATTAAGAAGGTGGACGCCAAGAACGCAAAGCACTTATATTTTAAATATATTATACTTAATTCCTTCTTTTCGTATGTTAAATTGTTTCGAATATTAATACAGTTAGCAGGAACACTTTTTTTATCTTGGCCTGAATTTTCCTCAACTATTTGTACCACCTTATAAAGCAATAAATATACTTTTCGAAAATAAAGATTTAATTTTGATTTGAAATTAGAGGGAAAAAATTAACATAGGTGAATATGAGAAAACCAAACGAGGGCCTGATGAGTTTGACCTGCATGAGGCGTTTCCCAGTGCTAGCATGGCGCGCCTTATAGGGTCCTTGTCTGCTTTCCAGACCAGGAGCACACTAGAACTAGGGCAAACTGGCGAGAACCTCACCAGAAATCAATCAAAATTTCTGCACGGGTAATGTTTTTTTTAATTTGATATGACTCCGGTGCATTTACGCGTTTTTATGCAACAGCGTAGGGTATCGTGATGTACAACATTAAGATACTTTACGCTGTCGCAAAAGAACTTGTAAATGCATCGAATGAAATAAATATTTAAATTCAAAGAAATAGCAAAAGAAAATTATCCACTTTTATATCATTTTATTTTACCATTTCTTTCAATTTGAATATTTATTACATTCTGATTACACCATTTAAATGTATTTTTTCCTATCTCATATGAAAATAATAATAAGCAAAACATAAATGTTCAATCAAATCACATTACCATCCATATGACGTGCGCTCATACAGTATTATATCTTATTGATGTTGAAGAACATTTTCGGTGCCAATAACAAAATAAATACTCTTAACGACAATAAGACTTCTGGAAAATTTTTTGGATAATTTAAGTTTTATTTTAAAAGATAAATTTGAAGTTTTGAATATTTAAAAATATGTCGAAAAAGAATCTGGAAAGTTTTATTAAACATTTTTAAAATATGTTTTGAAAATTGTAGGAAAACTGAATTGTGTTGTAAAGTTTTATGAAGAATAAAAAAATTATAATAACATTGAGAAGATTTTAAACAATTTTAAAGGAAAAAAAACATTTATTCTAAGAGAAAACTGATGAATATTTCAAAATGTTTTCTAAAATGTTGTAAAGGAATGTAGAACATTTTAAATCAAAATATTGCTATTTTATAAGAATACAAAATTTTATAAAAAATTTGAGGTAATTTAAAAGATATTTAGATTATCTGACACAATAAAAAAATAATTTTTCAAACTTGTAAGTATTGCAAATTTTTCTATGAACGAGTAGATTTTTGAAGATTTCGAAAAAAGAAGCTTTCAAACATTTTTTTTTTCAAGCATCTCGTCCTCTTGGAAATCAGGATGAGTAGTCAAATATTTTTCATAGGCTTGGCTATTTGTCTTGAATCGCCGGGTCGACTAGACACAGCCTTTTTATAGTAAGAGAATATTTAAAAAGGTTTTAAAAACCTATCGAATCCGCCGATTAATATATAATGATTATTTTCGAAGTGGCGCCAATTTGGTGGGAAACCCATTCATAAAATATTTTAGATGCCAACAGGAGTACCAACAGAATTACACACAAAAAAATAAGTCAAATTGCTTCCGTATTTCGTTCAGTTGTCAAACCTTACCATAATTTTTCCATGACAATGAAAACTTCAATAATCATATTCATTATTATCCATACTTATTATATTTGCTTAACACGAGTATGATTTCCTCGCTCTCTGGACGTGGCCTGGAACAGAAAAGTAGGTCATTGTTGTCGGTGGGGTACTTCACCGACCCAGGACGATAAAGTGAACTTTATTGTCCGCGGCAGTTGCGCACGCCTGCGCTTCTGTCACTTTTACCCACGCGCACTGTTCTGCGTAGTACTTTTCCTTTTGATCTAACCTGAAACCTAAGACCTAATTGGATGAAAAAACTCGAACATTATACTCTTATTAGATAAAAATTGTTTACTCAACTTCCGATATAAGAACGGTTTCGGTAATTTCTTTCACTGGCCTTTATCTTAAATTTAGGAACGTCACGCTTGACTGAGCACCGCCTCTATCTCGGTCCCGCGGTCCACGCATCACCAAATTTCCGAAGACTTTAATTTTATTATAGGATTATCTGAAACTGGGGGTACTTAAATCGGGAGATCAAAGCATTGACAACTGTAATTTGGTGATTGTGAATTCTCTTTTGTTAAAGCTCGTTCGGCTTTAACGAACGCATTCTCATCACTTAGCTCGTGCATCGTACTCGATTTTGTCCAAAATGTGAACTTTTTTAAATTGTGAAAAAATGTATGTTAAATTTATTTCTATACCTCGGTCCGGTACTGCTTATTCAGATATTTTTGAATTGATGTACAAATTTCATTTTTCATGATTACTTTAATACTTGTTCCTTATTTTTGCACTAATCTTTATTCTCAGCTACCGTGATAAATATATCATTTCAATAAATTTATATTATTACAATTCATAATATGCATTGGTATTTACACAAAAGTATTCTAATTGTCACGATTAAAACAAAAACTATACGTCTTATCCAAAAAGAATTCAAACAAATTTTTTAGACATTTTTGAGGTGCACAATTTCGCTCAGTAATATTCTCTCCTGTCTCTCGTAATTTGGCCGTAAAATCGCATTTTTTGCCACAAAGCGTTATTATTATTAAAATAAAAAATATACATCTTATCAAAAAATAGTCAACAGTAAATTTGTAGATATTTTTTACACGAACAATTTTTATACCTTACATTTTTTTGTGTCTCGCATAATTTTTCTAAAAAATGGAAGTTTTCATTTTTGATATTTTTCACGATTTTAACAAAAACTATGCATTTAATTGAAAATGGTTTGAAGTAAATTTGTAGATCTTTTTGAAATGAATAATTTTGCTCTCCAACATTTTTTTGCATCTTGCATAGTGTGAGAGGAAAAGCGATTTTTTTAAAAAGGTTTTTCGATTAATAAAACCAGAACCCTTGGTCAGAAATGGCTAGTTAACGAAATCGTTAATTCTTTTGAGGCTTTAAGAAAGTGTGTCAGACTTTACATAAAATCATTACCTTCTTATTAGATTGAGAATGTAACAATGTTTCTCAAGAGAGACGAATTTTCTACCGAAGAGTTTAATTTTTTAACCCAAATATACGAATTTTCAACATCAATTAATTTTCAACCAAAAAGTTAAACCTTCAACGAAATAATTAGATTTTCAACCCAAGAAATGAACTTTAAACTAAAACGGTGAATGTCCAATCAAAAAAAAATTAATTTCGAAGAAAAAAATTCAACTTATCAAGTACTTGAATTTTCAACCAAAAAATATAAATTCTCAACGAAAAATGTAATTTTATAATTATCATATTTTAACAAGAAATATTTTAACTTCTAATTAAAAAGTGTTGAATTTAAAAAAAGACGAATTTTCAACAAAAATATTGAATTCCACAAAATCGATTAATTTTCAGTCGTAAAAATCAATTTTCAGCCACGGATATTAATTTTCTGCCAAAAAGACGAATTTCCAAAAAAATAATTACATTTTCAACAAAAGACATGAATTTTGAACTAAAATAATGAATTTTAATCTACACTTCAGTATAAGTATAGATGAAGTATAGCTGATGTTCAGTCAAATTATGGCTGTGGTATATCTCTAAGCATAGCACAAGTATGTAGATTATGTCTCAAGTATAGGAAAAGTTTGGCTATAGTAGGTATAGCAGTATTACTACAGATGGTAGATACTCGGTTATCTGAATTAAAGGAAGATAGAGATTCAGAATCATTATTTTTACAATGTGAAAGAATATTGTTTGTAAAGTTTGAAATAAGTAAAATATCAGTTGTAACATAAATTGTTAAACTTTATATTATGCGAAATTTAACACTAAACATTTCACCTAAGTAACAATTTTATTGAACCTTTTTATTCTATTATTATTATATTTAGGAATCAAAGATTCTGGATCTCCTCCCAATATATATGACATAAGAATCATATCAGTTGTCCATTGCATATCCGTTTTATATTGTATATCCAAACAAACAATATTCAAAACGTGTTTGATTCATGTAATCACTTTAATCTTGAACTTTTTAAATTTTTGAACGAGCTGTCATCTATGATATATATTATTTTATATCCCGTTGCTAGGGTATCTTGTAGAATAAATGAGTGCAACTCTATGTCCGATACTTTTTTCATACTCAAGTATAAATGAAGTATGCGGTATACAAAGTTGAAAATGAAACCTTTTGTATTCTCTTCCTTGCGTCAGATAACAACCGTACTTTGTCAACAATAAATTGCTTGATTGTCAGCAGCTTTGACTTGTTCAGTGTTTGATGGTAGATCCTCATTTCTTGGGCAAACTTTCGAACCCTTCTCATGTTATGTAGTCCATTACAAACTGAACACGGGACGAATTCTGTCTGCCCCATCCAATCATCTTGTTCAGTTGATGCAAGCGTCTTTTGGCTTTTTGATCCATCGTCAGTTTTAGCCTTCGATTTGAATCAGCTAAAACTCTCGCAGCAACAAAAACTGAACAATTGATGGTCCAGAGGTCGGACGCTTCCGAGATAACCTCACGAAGGGAGGTATCCACTTCAGCCAGGTCTTGGGGCTTAGGAGGAATCTGGATGTTAATGTTCTGTCTTGCCTTGTAATTGCGATCATCTCTCAAGTGCCTCCATCCACGGTTGGTGTTGATGTCGCTTCATCTTCTTCGTCAGCCGCTTGTTCATACAGCTGATAGCGAAGTGCCCGGTGTACATATCCCTTTTTCGAGAGGTAGGCGGCTTAACTTCGCGAAAACTGATGCGAAACGTGCTGAAGCACTGAGTGTTTCTGGCACCACAGAGTGTGGATACGCGCAGTAAAGCCTCCGTAAACAGGGATAATGCTGGCGTCGCAGCAGTCTAGCAAGTCGTCGTTGAGTTGATTCGGCCACTCAATGTGGGCGTTTCTTCAGGTCGCTGTCGTGTTTTCATCCAAATTATTTTCTGCACCCCGAATTCTAGAGTGCTCGGTACTGTCTGCCGTCCCATTGTCGGATGCTCTGCGCGTTCGATCGTTTTGAACCGCAACTACAACTTTTTGGTGGTTTGATGTTGTCATTATTGTTCCGACGAGCAGCTAGGGAAAGGGTTTGTCCGTCCTTGTGGAGCCCCGCATGCAAGGATAAGACTGCATACTCTGAGAGGTCGCCCGGTATCCCAAAGTCACCGTTTGAGAGACCTCACTAAGGTGCCATTCAGCTTTCATCACAGTTGTTGCGCCTCCGATTGGGGATTATTCCTTCGGGTTTTACAAAGTTTTAAGTGAACCGTCATGCTAGACACTATATAAATTTACCGCGTCAAGCCCAGCCTTGACCTTAAATGTAGAAGATTATATAAATTACACTATGATTATACCACTGAACCATTTCCCTTTCGCGGTAGGCGTGGCTCGTTCGGTAAGACATTCATTTCAATTTTCTGAAGATATACACATTCTAGTATGGCTTAGTGTATCTTAAATCTGTTTCAGTGAATCAAAGTGCCAATGTGTTTGTGAATTTCTATGAGAATCATATCATACACAAAGTGAGTCAGCGGTCTCACGATACCTACCCCTGTGTGTGTAAAGCTAGCTACAAAGCTAGTACTTGAAATAGAAAATGCTGTAGCTTTAAGCCGAAAAGGTCCACCTCATCCAGTCCAACCCCTGCTATCACATCTGAGAATCTAGTCAAGATCTTGCAGGAGCAATACCTAAAGTGGAAAAAAAAAGATTCCGAGAGATTTATATCGTCTCAAATTAAAATAGTTTCATCAAACATCGATGATTATTCTGGAAAATCGAACGATGTCTTGGAACGAATTGACTCTTTGGAAGTGAAGATACGGGAGATTCAAGAGGCTGGTACTCCGCGGCATTTCCTGGACCAGGACTTAGAGAACTCTTTTTCTTCCCGTTGCTCAACTGAGATGTCTGAAAGAATGGTACGACATTCTAATATTGTTCTGTATGGGTACAACGAAGATGACAAATATCAACAGAACTCTCATTCAGCTAGACCAATCATTATCTCGTTTCAAAAACACATGGATGTGAGAATGATTCTTCAGGAATACTGGAAGAGTCTGAGATCTCTACCTCAAGAATTAAACTCTGAGAACAAAATGGTATTAGCCCAGGACCTCACTTCCCTACAAAGGGAGCGATACAAAGAGCTGCGAAGAACTCTTCAGGAACGCCGCAGAAGAGGAGAATCAGACATCCCTCATAACGAAGAAAAAAATAACTCCTCACGCCTCTTAGAAAGCATATTAGATCATAACTATAGTAAGGTAAACAATACATTCAATTACTCACATGTCATAGATCTTGATTTATTTAACGATTTATCCATTTATTATAACAATTTTCGCGGACTCAATACCAAAATGAGTGATCTGAGTATCTCCGAAGATTTATTTGATTATGACTTTATTGTTTTCACCGAAACCTGGTTGAAAAGCAATGTAAATAGCTTAGAACTTTTTGAGCTGCATCTGTTTAATGTTTATCGCGATGACAGGTTAAACAGAAGAGGGGGCAGCATGCTCATCGCCGTGAAAGCTACCTTTACCTCTGGAAATAATAATGTTTCCTCTCTTATTCATGCGGTACCTACAATAAATACGACTGCCGTTAAGATCATTTCTGATGAAAACGCATTTATTCTTATCGCTACTTATATCCACCCAGAGATTTCCGCCAAGGAATTGGAAGCTTTTTTCAAGAATGTTACAACTTTATCTGCAATATGGGATAATAAAATCTAGATATTTCGCGATTTCAATATACCAAAAATAATCTACTTCATTAACGATGGGATGACTGATACTAAATCATTCACCTTACAAACCGTCACGGATATTCGTCAATTGAAACAGTACAATGATATCAATAATATAAACGAGTGGTATCTGGATCTAGTCATCTCATCGTTTCCATGCGAGGTCACTGTTAATGTTTTACCTATTTTGCCTGTCGACAAACGAGAGTCAACGAAAAGATATAAATTTAAAACTTTTGATTGTGGGAACCTTAATGTTAGACTTAATTCTACTGATTTGTCATTCTTACATATCTGTCATCATAGAAACACGGTCGTTGAAGAATTCTATAAAAAAATTTATGACATTTTAGGCGATGTAGTAGGCAAAAATTCGATAAGCCCCAATATGATATCATACCCTAAATGGTACACTAAGAAAATGATGAGCATCATTACTTGTAAGAACAAAGCCAGAGTTCAGTTTAAGTCAACAGGTAGCACAATTTATTTAGAAAGATGTTTACATCTAAGAAAAGAATTGAAAAGGAATACTAAGGAGGGATATAAAACTTGCTTGACAGATGTGGAAAACGATAATAACAAGTCTCCCTCGACTCGATGGTCCCATTTTAACAATTTAAATCAAGTTTCAAGGAAACCTGGTATCATGATCTTTGAAGTTAATAAAATTAAGAATCCGCAGGATATTGTCGACTCCTTTGCTACTTTGTTCTCCAATGTATATGTAATTTCCTCAACTACACCTGACGGAATATTTAGGAACTCACATAAGTTATTAGGTGATTTTCTTTGCGTTTCATGTGAACAAGTAACACTTATATTAAAGTCCATGCCAAACAAATTTACTTTGGGGCCTGAAGGAATTCTGAGTCTCCTGCAGAAAGAATGTGCTAAAGAACTTTCGGAAACACTAACTGCCATTTATAATATATCTCGTTCATCCGGGATATTTCTGGATACCTGGAAATTATCTTAAGTGTGCTACAACTCAACATGGCTTTGTTCTATACGGATATGTCCAAGACCTTCGACTGTGTCGCCCATGGAAAGATCTTAAGTAAACTCCAAGAACTAGGCGTACCGGACAAACTAATAAATCTATTACATTCTTACTTATGTAATCGTTCAGTGGTAGTTCAGTACAACGGTCCCACCCTTGACGCCATTCATCAGTCTTTAAATTGTTTTATCTCTGAAGTGCATAATTACGTTGAACATTCCTTCACTTTATATGTCTGATTTATAATATTGAAGCGTTGTTGTAGCCTGCTTGGTATTATATACATTTATATATTATTTTTACTGATTATATCAAGATATTTGATCACATGTAATACTGTAATTGGTCCCCGGACTGTTGGATTTATTACAAATAAAACTACGTGGAATAAAATGAAATATAAAATAAACTCCACACAGTATATGCGGGTAATAAATAATAAATATTGAGAGATTGCAGATGATTTTTGTATAAAAATATTATAATAAACTGATAATATCAGAACATATTAACATAAAAAATGTTCTTTTATGAAAAGGACTCTAGGTAGAAAGTTATAAATAAGGATTTGATAGATAAGTGTGATCGTATAAGATACTGATTTTTTTTATGGAGATAGTCAAAATTCATAAACTTTTCTAACACTGATGAGTCGGCAGACGATAAAAAGGTATATTACGTTAAGCATAACAATTCTAAGAAGAGTGAAAAAATACTGCCTTTCAAACTAACTTTGCCACCATTTTCCATGACAAAACAAAAAGATAAAAATGAAGGCAACACGTCAAAAAAGGTTTTTTAATGTTATTAGGAACCTTCACATGAACCTGCATGCTTTCGTAACAATTTTAGGCAAAATTTGTGTGCACCTTATGACTAGTGACGCATAATGCAGTACTGCAGAGAATAGAACATGTTTTAATTAATGTAAAACAAACAAAAATTAATTTTGAACAAAATAGTTATATTTTCGACAAAAGAAAATTGATAATTAAACAGACAACTGCAATTTGAAGCAAAAGTATGAAATTTCTACCAAAAGGTTAAAAATGAAAAGCAAACTGTTCAATTTTCAAGCCGAAATGTGGAATTTTCAACAAAACTGAATTTTCAACCAACAAGAAGGAATTCCTAATAAATCTGTGGATTTTTCAAAATAACAATCAAAATTTCATATGACTAATAAAATGTTTAACAGAAAAAGATCAATTTTTTGCAAAAATATTATACTAGACTTCTCTCACAAAAATAATCAACGTTCAATCAAAAATAGTTAGATTTTGAACCAAAGAGATGAATTTTCAACTAAAATGCTAAATCTTTAACTAAAACAGTTAAATATTTAATTTATAAGAAAATAGTTTATCGCCAAAAAGAAGAAATAACTGGTACTCAACAACAAGCCCTACTGTCACTTTGGACGGGTCAACTTTAGGGTTCCGGCCAGGAACAGGAGGAGCCTGTTGAGACACAGGAAGATCGGAGGCAGACCTAAATGACTGCTCTTGATCTCACCATTACCCAGATTCACTTGCATCACAGCAAAGGCGCCTCTGCAGTTTTGCAAAGGGGTATGACTGCGAGGTACACAGGTATCTTGCTAATCCAAGAACCTTGGTTAGTTCAAGATACCATGAGAGGGGGAGGGGCTTTTCTTTTTTGTTACAGGGACACCAAGGCAGCCAAACCAAGGGCCTACATACTGACAAAGGGAGTTACCGCTATTCCGCTGCTTAAGCTATGTTCGAGAGACCTGATTGTGATGGAATAGGAAGGCTAGTTCTGGGATCGGCTTACTTTTCGTATGACAGCGATACTAAGTCACCAGTGGGGGTATGTACACTGGTGAAATATTGCAAGGTAAGGGGTATTCCTCTGCTGTTGGGATGCGATGCTAATTCCCACCATACTTTGTGGGGCAGCACGTTTGGAAAAAATCGAGTGCGAAGCACGAGATACGTGATGAGAATGTGTTCGTTAAAGCCAGAGGAGCTTTAACAAAATAGAAGTCAAAATCACCAAATTACAGTTGTCGATGATTTGACCTTTAATTTTAAAAGGTCTGGGAGCAAATGTGGGAGAAATGCAAAGACCGAGCGCGTAGCGCGAGGTAAGCACAGCATCGAGCACGAAGCGCGAGATGAACATATTATCGAGCGTGAAGCGCGAGAATCAACAGTCGCGCGCCCTAGGCGCGCTCAAACTAGCGAGCGAAGCGCGCGATGAGAATGTGCCCGCGCGGAGGGAAGATTTTTTTTTTTTTTTTTTTTAAATTGAATTATTTTCGTTTATTTGAAGCAAGAATGATCTAATACTCATCTTTTGATTGGACTTGGATTCTCCCTTATTCTTCAGAGATTCCTGTTAATCTTTGAGTGGTACTTTTGAAAGAGAACTTAAATAATGCGTGCACGGAAAAACAATTATAAAACATTCGCGCAGAAAAGACTGGTTCAGTGGGAAAATAGTATCTTATTTTTCGATATTTAGAGACGCGTCCGCTTTTAACGACTAAATGTGTTAGATGGTACCATTGTGACTAAACACATGGTTAATATAATTCATTTGATGGCATTATTATCTTTAAAATTAATGTTTCAGATCCAATTTGATATGTAATACTTTCCCCACTTTTTCATCATTTATCAATATTATGACTTCAAACGTTTTTCTATCCTCCTCGTACTGGTGTCTCCCATATATAATTGCTTAATTTGACATAAACTAAACATCTTCTATCATGGAATTAATTTCCTATTACAAACAGGTGAAACGGTAAACACGCTTTATTTTCACTCACCCTTCTCCAAATAGTAATGTGTATTTTGTGTCTGTTGACAAGGCTCTGAGATGCATTTCCGTAATCAGTGTTGAAACTGTGTAGCTCTAAGTGCAGCCTATAGTTTTGAATCTTTTGGCATAATAACATATCAATTTCAGAACAAGAATGTATTCCTACAAATATAATTTTCTTCGTTTTCCATTGTTTAGAGTTTAGACTTTTAGGAAATTCAGATTTCTTTCAACTTTTCATGAGCCAAACTGTCTAAATTATATCAATTGGTCATATTTTTGTCATAAATCTGCGTTATAATTTTCTTTAAACAATTGATATTTATGCATAAACATTTAGACGCAGTAAAAATATTGTCGAACGTGTTTATTCCTTCGGAAAAAATTGCGCAATTAAGGATTTTAAGTGGCTGGGATCAGGATTCCTGTTATCAATTAAACCTGATAATTAACTAACCCTGAATTTCAATTCACTGATGAACGAAACAAGTTCTCAGCCGTGAAATGACCAGGAATTTATATATTGATTGGAATGAAAAACAAATTTTCATTCAAAAAGGTTTCTAATAGTTTAAAAATTGGTCAACTAATACTTTGGGATTAGATGACCTGGAATAAGTTAAAATATTTTTAATGTTACCTAAAATTAAAAAAAAACTATAATCTCATCAATTTTAAAGTTCGTCAATAGGAAATGTTATCAAAAAATGTCAATTTCGGAATGGGGGCAAGTTCTTCTCCTGGAATATTATTTTTATTTTCTATAAGTATTTCTTAGTTCCGGCTCTCAATTCTGAAAAATTTACAACTTCCTAGGACCAACAGCAAATGTTTTTAGAAAATTTTAAATTTTGGGGGCGGTAGAAAAATGTCTATTTTCCGATAATGGGCTATAAATCTCTGTAGCTCTGAAATTATTTTATTTTATTTCTAACTTGTTTCTTTTGATTTAACTAGTTCCGACTGCCACGTCTGGAAGAATTACAACTTCTTAGGACCAACAGCGAATGTTTTCGAACATTTTTAATTTCAGAGTGGTACTGAAATTCCAATTTTCCTGTATTGGACTAGAAATATCTATGGCTCTAAAATTATATTTTTTTCTTTCTAAAAGTGTTTCTTTAGATTTAATTAGTTCCGACTCCCACTTTTGGAAGATTTATAACTTCCTAGAATTAGTAGCGAATGTTTTAGACAATTTTGAATCTTAGGGTAGGAGAAACATTCCAATTTTTCTATATTGGGCTACAAATCTATATGGCTCTAAACAAAGTTTTCTTTTGCCTTTCTGAAAGTATTTCTTCAGAGTTACCTAGCTTCGAGTCCCACTTCTGAAAGATTTACAACTGTGAAAATAATTTTTTTATCTAAATTTTATCTTCCTATATTGGGCTATAATTCTCCATAGCTATAAACAACAATTTTTTTTGTCTTTCTAAAAAAGTTTCTTTTGACTTACCTAGTTACGGTTTCCATTGCTAAAAGATTTACAACTTCCTAGGACCAAAGTTTAAATTTTCCTATGTTGACCTATACAGCAAGTTGGCTCTGGTGGTCTGGCTTTATCTAGACTGTCTAGTCTGGTGGGTCTGATTTGGGCTTGGACTGGCGCTGCTCAGGCATTCGAGAACAATATAAGCTCTAAGTTCGGTCTGGTAGGTCTGGTCTGGCCCAGGACTGGCGCTGATTAGCGAGCCAGAACAAAAACTTCTATGTTCTGTCTGGAAGGTCTGGTCTGACCCAGGACTGGCGCTTATCAGCTAAATACACTTATACAGTCTAGAATGTTTTTTTTCAAGTCATTAAAAAAATGAAGGGAGTCCAGGCAACGGCGGACCAGCCTCCAACTCGTAGCTAATCAGCCATTAACTAGTGGCTGACCAGCCAGTAACTATCGGCTGATCATGCGGTCTGGTCTGGCGCCGGGTCAGCGCGAGAAGATTTTTCCACTCGGGTTTCATAAAACAGTTTATATTTGTACGGAAATATTTAAATTCAGTAAAAAGAACCGTTCAAAATTGTTCATACCTTCGGTAAAACTTGCGAAATGGTTTTGAGTGACTGGTATCAGGATTGCTGCTGTTAATTAAACCTGTTAACTAAACCTGAATTTCAATTCACTGACGGACAAAACCATTTCTGGAATATTTTCTGGAATATTTGGAATTATAAAATAGTTAATCCATTTTCTGTTTCTTCTGGTAGTAGCACATCTCATCCAGACATTAAATTTTTTGCGAGACGGCTCACAGAAGAGAGTACTGGATATTTCGATAATTCCCTCTTTCGTCCACGATTCTCTGCAGCATGTAACGTGGAAGAGATCAAAGGCGTCAGTAGCACCTGTCCTCTAAAACCCTGCCTTGTCATCCGGCTGGATTGCGCCACAAAGCCGGGGGCTGGGTCTCGGTTTACGGCAATGTTGTATTGCTGGGCTTGATCAGTCTCGCCCTGCCGTACGGGGTGATTTACAATTCGTACCGCGAATCGAAAAGGGAAGATTCCCTGACCAAAAAATGAGAAACAAATCACAGATACATTGTTTTTTAATTTGTCCATTCAATTTTGATTTCAAAAAACCTCTGCAAGATATACTATTTTTTATAATATTGCACAAATTGTATCAATAGTTTTTATTATCAAAGGTAGATTCTTATTGTTGTGCATGATGGAGGCTTTGTTTTTGATAATTAACCTTAAAGATGGATTATTGTTCTTTGGGGAAAATCCTGCTGAATACTAGGACACCCTGTATATTTGCCAAGGTCCAATAATGTTCCTTTTCTCCACCTCCCACAAAATAGTAATTATCTTTATTGCGAGCTCAGGTTGAAGCGGCTCAGAGTGCCTGATATTTAGAGTTTCAGTGAAGTAAAAGCATTGCGCGTCAGAGGTATTATAGAAGATTAGAAGTACAACAGAGCACATTGGATAAAGTATAAACAGTCCAGCCTTTTTTTATATATAAGGGACACTCTATTCCATATGAGCGCACTGCCCGAAACAAATGTTTTTCAGTTTTCTTCAAACTGCAGTAAATTGTAGTATATAGGAATATAGGACTCTATAGGTGCAAATTCCTATGCCATCATATTGCATGTTTACCGAAATATGGGGGTTTTAGTTGTTATAGTTAGGTGAACACACCTTTTTTCAATGAAATGTTATTATGTCAAAACCAAACCAAGTAAAGTTTGTAACAAATAAGGAAATTCGACAATCTTTATGACGGTGGTAACTATTTCTCAAAAATGTATGTCCTTTCTATAGTTTTTTGAAATTGACAACTTAAATTCCGAATATCCCAAAACACGTATCCTCAGACTTTGATGAAATGCATATAAAGAAGATAGCTTACGATTTCTATTTTATAAACCTGAATGGACATAATGGACACTTCAGAGTATTCTGAGATATTAATTAAAATAATTATTTAATTGCAGACCTCGAGGAGACGGAATTCAGCACCTAACACCCGCTTGAATCAATCTTTGGATTCCCTCATTTGTTTTTCATTTTATTGTGTTATGTTCATTATGACCATTCAGGGTATGCTAAGCTTCCCTTTGATATGCATTTCATCAAAATCTGAGGATACGTGTTTTGAGATATTCAGAATTAAAAATTTTAATTTCAAAACACTGTAGGAAGGACATTTATTTTTGAAAAATGGTTACCACTTTCGTAAAGCTTGTCAAATTTTCTTTCAAATCCGTTAGTTACAAAATTTATTTGGCTTGGTTTTGATGCAATAAAATGTTAATGGAAAATCGTCAGCACATCTTGGTAACCATGCAATATGATGGTTCATGGTTTTGCACTTACAGTAAGCTTCTATAGTACTACAATTTACCGCCATCTAAAGAAAATCTAACAGCTTTGTTTGGGCAGTGCGCTTGTATGAAATGGAATATAAATATTGTGATGTTTCTTAATATTATTTTAGCATCCTTAAAAAATTACTATCCTACTTTTATATTTTTGATTCCACTATTTTATTAAAAACTAATATTTTTGGTCGAAAATTCAATTGTTTTGTTGAAAATTTGTCTGTTTGGATCGAAGATTCGTCCTTTTGGATAAAAAATTCATAGTTTTTGGTAGATTTCATCTATCTTGGTTGAAAATGAACTTTTATGTTGAAAATTCATTTTTTCAGGAATAAAAGTCAAATGTTTTCTAAAACTTTCTACTTTTTAGCTTGAGAACTCATCTTTTTTGTTGAAAAATCGACTATTGTGTTGAAAATTCATCGTTGTAGATTTAAAATTAAACTATTCAGTTGAAAAAAGAATTATTTTCTTTAAAATTGGTTTCGTTTGCTTCAAAGTCCACATGTTTGGCTTTAAATGCAACTGTTTGGTTAAATTTTTTTTTGTGATTTCAAAATTCAACTATTCAGTATAAAATTTATCTTTCATGGTTGAAATTTTTTTTTTTTCTTTTGGTACAAAATTATTCTTTTTTTTTAAATTAAACTATTTTCTTGAAAATTTTTGTTTTTCGTTTGAAAAGTCATCTCTTTTGGTAGAAATTTAGTATTTTTTGGTTAAAAATACAACTGTTTCGTTGAAAATCAGTAATCTGTTTTGGTTGAGAATTACTCTTGAAAATTACTTTTTTTAAGTGAAAATTTAACTATATCATTTTTCCAGATTCATCATTTTAGTTGAAAATTCATCTCTTTGGTTCACAATTGTACTATTTTGTTAATAGTCATTGTAATTGTACTATTTTGTTGACAGTTCTTTTCTTTTGTTGAAAATTAATTTTTTAAATTGAAAATTTGACTTTCGATTTTTGGTCCAAAGTTGATCTTTTTGTTGAAAATTCAACTATTTGGTTGAAAATTTATCTCTTTTGGTAGAAATGTCAGCTTTTTTTTTAATTTCAATTTTTTTGTTAAAAACAAAACTATTTTATATTGCAATATTTTTACTCGAAATGTTAGGAATTTATAGCGTTTCATATTGCATTTAATGTTATACCTACATCAATTGTATTAAAAAGAATGTATTCCTCTATTATTCTTTTGGTCTGTGAAGTGTGATATTTTCAAAAACGGAAGAAGCGAAAGATTTGATGAAAAATGTTTTTTTTTTCGATGAAGAGCGTCGCAGTGCCTGACATAAGTCATTCGTAGTATATAGAGCCGCAGGGCTCGTGCGAAGAACCCTAGAATTATCGTTAAATGTTATTGCCTAGACTCTATAGATCTTATGTATAAAATACTAGGTTAGCACTGCGATCGTATGATTTTCAGGAGTGAGGGTGGACTAAGAAACGAGGGGAATTCATGCCTAAAATTTAGTTGAAAAGATCTTCTGATATGTTCATTTTTACAACCAGAAATAACCTATATTCTGTGAGTGATTTACATGCAGAAAACACAGTCACAAAAGTAAAGAAAAAATTGGTTTCAAATTATTTAAAATACCGGGATCAGAAAATTGATACTCTTCAGATTTAAAAATAAATATTAGGAGGAGGAGCTAACTTTTTGACTATTACTAATCTTAATTCACCTTTTAGACTTTTTTCCTTAAGTACTGGCTTGTGTAAAAAAAAGCATTCCTGACCTACTCGCATGAATGATCCGGGGTAATCGGCATATGTCGTTCCCGCGATGAACAAGCCCACCAACCCATAGACGATTCCCAATGGGTTCGAAAGCTGTTGACGACAAATCGAGGGTTAAAATACTATCGGTAAATAGTAACTGGAACGAAGGGCGATGTCTATCAGACAGCTCGAGGATTATAACCCTAATTTGAACTGTGTGCCACCTCACTTTCGCAGGAGCGTGTTAGTCCGCGAATCGACGTGAATATTCAAGCAGACGAGTCTTTGATCTACTTGGATTTTAGAGCATTTAGCGCAAATACTGATCAAAAGTATTAAAAAGAAAAAAAATTACTATTAGAAAGTTGCTTTAACATATTAGTGTCCTTTTATACGGAAAAAATAATTTGTAGAAACTTTACTTGACTGTCTAAGACTTTAGGGTCCAATTGTGGATCTAGTTTAGAAAAAATGTATTTTAAAACACAATTATAATTACAAATTAATTTTTTTAGCAGAAAACGTTGAGTTTATCATTTAGTATGCAAAATGCTAATCGTCGAATTTTGATAAACTTTTTTATCAGTTTGAGAACATTTGTTGTCAATTATAGGGTATGATTTTGATCCACATTTGGACCCGGAGTTCAATGTAAGAACAGTTTGAAACCTAGAATATCATTCCATAAAGAATGTTCGAAAATAAGCTTGAGCATTAAAAATAATAAGAAAATTTTTTTAATAATGATATCTTTGGTGATCCGGTATTGGGCCTGGGCTCTAATACATATCACTGCGTGTTTCGCGCTGATGTTTCTCGAGACAGATAAGCTAATGCAATTTTAAAGTGAATATATTACTGAATCCTAAAAACTAATAAACTATTTATTAACTTATTGTAAATAAAAAATCATTTCATGCAAAATACTTGTGATGATATTAAAGTGTAAAAAACATTATATTATCATATTTTATCAATCTTTATTATAGAACATAATACAGAGTTGCTGCAGATCAGGAGAAACCTGGATATCGGAGAAACTTCAGGGAATTTTTTTGGTAGGCAAAGTCCGGAATTTAAAAAAAAGATTTACCTTTTCGGAATTAAAAGTTAACTCTTTTCTAAAACATTCGATTTGATTTTCTAAAATAAAATTTCTGTAAGAAGCACTTCAAATAACTGTCAAGAATAATACATTGAAATTTAAATTTTGCATTCATAAAAGATTCTGCATTAAAAATTCAAATTTTCCACTTCTTCCCCTATATTCCCCTGTTTTTCTCTTTTTTAAAGAATTTCTCTTTTTTCCCCTGTTTTCAAGAAATTTCACTTTTTGACATTTTTTTGCTTAAATGCAAACCGATTTAATAGAGTCTAATAAGGAAATCGAACTATTTTTGGTTAAAAGTTCATTCATTTTGGTTGAAGACTATACTATAATATTTTTGGTTCAGAATTCAACTTCTTTTACTGAAAATACTATTATTTGGTTAAAAATTTAATTATTCTGTTGAAAAATTAACTATTTTATTGAAAAGTCGACTACTTGGTTGAAAGTTAAACTACTTTGTTAAACATTCCTTTTACCTTGAAGATTCATTAGTTTAATTAAAAATTCATCTCTTTGATTGAAAATTGAGCTATTTTGTTAAGAATTCTTCTCCTTGGATGAAAATTGAACAATTTTGTTAAAAATTCATCACTTTGGTTCAAAATTGAACTATTTTGTTAAAAATTTATCTCTTGGGATGAAAACTGAATCAATTTGTTAAAAATTTATCTTTTTTTGGTACTTTATTATTAGCTAAAAAGTTATTCTTTATTAGTTGAAAAATCAACCATTTGGTTGAAAATTCATGTGTTCAGTTGAAAATTTGTCTTTTTGGGTAGAAAATTAATCTCATTTATTGAAAAATCATCATTTTTATTGAAAATTCATGTATTTTGTGGAAAATTTGTCGCTTTTGGTAGAAAATTAATCATCTTGGTTGAAAATTAATCTTTGTAGGTTGAAAATTCAACTTTTATTTTAAAAATTCTTCTTTTTAACTTAATTATTCAATTATTTGGCTGACAATGCAACAGTTCGATGTAAATTGAACAGTTTTTGATTAAAAATTGGACCATTTGGTTCAAAATTCATCTTTGTAGATTGAAAATTCGTCCCTTTTGCTTTGAACCTAAAATATTTGTTTAAAAATGCAACTATTTTTGGTTGAAAATTTAATTATTTTGTTAACAAGTCATCTTTTATGGTCGAAAATTCAATTGTTTTGATGGAATTCCAACTATTTTCGGTGTTGTTGAAAATTCATTTTTCTTGATTAAAAATGAAGTTTTTGGTTGGAAATTTACCTTTTCGGAATTAAAAGTTAACTCTTTTCTAAAACATTCGACTTTTTAGCTTACACATTTTACTCTTTTGTTAAAAATTCGTCTTTTTTGTTGAAAATTCATCTCTTTTGGTAGAAAATCTATTTTGGTTGAAAATTCAAGGAATTTAAAGCGTTTTGGTATCTTATACATTAATTTGATTAAAATGAATTTATTTCCCTATTTTCCTGAAAAATCACCCTATTTATGGGGCGCTTTTAAGAGACAAGATTAGAATTCTGACTTTAAATATTAGTGGGCAGGGAAAATAAAAAATTGGTCCGGAAAAAATTAGGGGAAAGTCAGGGAATTTTGAAAATGTAGTTTTGTGGCCATACTGCAAAACGTTATACGCATTAGTCATAAATTTGTGGCTGATTTAAAGTTTTAGACAGTCAAGTGAAGTTTCGACAAGTTTAATTAACATAATCTTTTAAATTTTGACTCTTGTTTTACGTACTTTTTCTCAGCTATACTTATTTTTAAAAATCCTCTTTTTCGAACAAAAATGTACCAATTGTTGCAATTACGAATAGATATCGAAAAACCTTTGATTGCTAATTGTAATTGCCACCCACTATAGAAACCCTTTCATAATTTATGAACGGACCCTCAGAAAAAATGGCCATTTGTCAAAATAAAATAAAATTTGTGAAATCCTCCAGACAACACGAACTCAATTCGTTCCGTCCTTCCAAGTCGATCAAGGATTCAATCAAACCAATCAAGGTCTCCCTTGGAAATAAAATATCTTCTTCGATCTTTTTTGGCAAGACGAAAGACGTCCGAAAGTTGCGTGAAACGAAAGGCAGAAGACAGCAATTCTATCACGCTTGGCGGTTTCGCATACGTTCATAAATCACGCCTCGTCGACGGTTTAAATTCCTTCTAATCTCGCGAACAGTTCACAACGATCCGTGAAGGAAAGAAGGTTTCTCAAAGGATTTTTGCCGGGATTCTGAAGCCTCAGATTCGACCTTTAGCCACGCGATACGCGGCTCTTTTACACTGTGGGAGAATTGGAAAAATTCTCATAGGATTCGTAGATCAGTACCTTTACTCGCACAATTTTACTATAGTTTACTGTAGTAGTCGCTGGTACTATTCCGTGTAGCTGTAATTATACGCGACTATAATTATAGTCGCTCAATTCACTAAAAGTTTCTCAGATTTCCGATCATTTCGGTTTCGACCGTTTTCGCCTTTTAGGAGGACTCAGACTTGGATTTAAAGATACCCTCGAGCAGCACTTAAAATAAAATAAAAATAAAAGCAACTGAAAAGTTCGCTAAAAAGTACAAATAGACAATAAAAAATATCTCAATTGTATCTGACATCTTAAATAGCTGAAATACAAAAGTATGTATGTAGAAAAGAATAAGTTTTCGATATCCGAAGATTCGGATTCTCGGTTCTATATTAGCTCGGTTCCTAAAAATTAATTTTTGGGTTCAGTTTGATCCATATTTGGTTATATTTCTAAAATCCAACATTTTTCAATCTTGCGACACTTGAAAATCTTGCTTATAATTATTTTCTAACTGGTTGGGGTAACATCTTTTGATAGTGGAAGACCAGAAAAGAGAATTAATTGGGGTTCAATTAGAAAATTTAAATTCTAGGTGCAATAGCGGAGTTTCATGGTCAGGTTTTGTCAACATTTGGTTGCATTTAGAACATCTAAAATTTGTTTGTCCTCCGACGCTCGAAAATTATTTTTCTAATTTTTTTCTGATTCACTGGGATACACTCAGAAAATGATTTGTTTATTATATGGACAAGAAAATATGTTGTTGACACAATTACATTTTTTGGTTTCAACCAAATATTTTGATAGATGGAGTATTTGGTTGATTTGACAAAAAAATGTTGTTTGTTCAATCACATATTTAGTTGAATCAACTAAAATTGGTTTGAATCAACCAAATTCTTATCTACATCCAAGAAAACAGTTTGTTTGGTTCAAGAAATTTTTTTTTTAGAATTCAATAGTTTTTGATAGTGGAAGACCAGGAATGATAGATAATTTTGGTTCAATTGGAAACTTTAACCTCTAGACTCAATAGCGGAGTTTCATGTTCAGTTTTCACGAAATTTGGTCGTGTTACGAAAATATTTTTTGTTGTCTTCCGACATTCGAAAATTCTTTGTATACTTTTTTCTGACCTATTAGGAAAATACTTTTTGATAGTGGAAGACCAGAAATGAGATTTAGTTTATGTTCAATTAGAAAATTTAACTTCTGTGTTGAAAAGCGGATTTTCACGGTCAGTTTTATTTTTATCCAAATTTGATGAATTTAGAAAATCTAATATTTTGTTGTCTTCCGACACCTGAAAATTATTTTTGGCATTGTTTTCTGACTTGTTTTGGTAATAGTTTTTGATAGTGGAAGAGACCCTGCACATACATGACTTTTGGTGGATTTTACTCATAATGATATATTTTGTAGTTTCTGAAACTGGAAGAAATTTCTCAAAAGGACTTGGACCAATTATGATTAGTTTCTTTTGTGCGGGATCCTTTCACTTCTATATTAAATAGCGGAGTTTCACGGTCAGTTTGATCGAAATGTGGTTGCATTTCGAAAATCTAAATATTTTTTGTCTTCCGACACTGGAACACTCTTTTCGTATTATTTTCTTGATTCACTGGGGAAAAAGTTTTTAAAATTGCAAGACCATAAAAGGTACATAATTTAGATTCAATTAAAAAATATACAACTTCTAGGGCCGATAGCAGAGTTTCATGGCAAGTTTTGATTCAATTTTAATTTATTTCGAAAATCTAAAATTTTTTTGCCTTCCGGTAGTCGACATTTTTTTCAATAACTTTTTTCTGTCTTATTGGGGTTGCTTTCGTTAGCCAGACATCAGAAAAGCGTCTTTTGTTCTGTTCAATTAGAAAATTTAACTTATATATTCGGGATCTAAATTTAGGCTCAGTTTATTCCAAATTAGGTTGTCTTATGAAAGTAGAAAATTTTGTTTCCTCCGATAGTCGTAAAGTTTTCTATAATTCCTGCGGGACTCCTCGAGGCAAAACCTTTATATAGCCGAAGATCAGAAAAAGGACTTCCATTCGGTTCTATTAGAAAATTTAACTTCCATGGTTGGAAGCGGAGATCTATTTTTTTCATAACCTTTTACTTACTTTTTTTATATTTTGCGACGTACTTTGGAGACAAATCTTCTATAATTCTCTTATTAATTTTGTTCACCTTTCAATTTCGAATATCGTCTTCTTGTGCATTAAACTATCCCAAACCATCAATACTTCAAGCAATTATAAACAATATTCTGTGTTGGTAATCTCATGGTTCTATATTTTCAACTTTTTGGGAATGAATAAAGGATTTTATCCGAGTCGAAATTTTAGCCCTCTTTTAGACCTCTAAATTGTAGGACCTAATAGGACTTAGGAGGGCTTGTAGAGGTCTTAATTTGTATTAGATTAAGCCCTCTTTTAGTCTTCCAAAGTCACACAAAAGTCATTTTTCTCACTTTCAGGCCTAAACAATATTGTTTCTTTACCACAATTTTTAGAATAAACTTTATTACTCAGAGATTAGATTGATCACTTTCGAAATTAAATATGACTATATGTGACAGGGGGGGGGGGTTAAAAACTCGAAATTTGGGGTGACGTCATTTATTAACAGCCCCTTTTGCTTTCAGCCGCTCATATAAAAACATGTACGTTTGATATTTTGCAATGTGGGAAATTATTTAAATCGTTCAAAATCGGAATTCTCACCGAATAATTTTTAAACTGTAGCTGAAGTAGAAAAAACAGCCTTGTATCTTAGTTTCATGCAGGAATATTTTGCAATGTTGGAAATCATTAAAGCCGTTGGAAATCTGAATTTTTTCGTGTACAGATATGTTTTTTTCATTATTTCCTGATATATGCATGAAATGCTGTGTAATTTAATTTGTTATGAGAGTCAAAAGTAATATTCTTCGAGTTTCAAGTAGGGCACACGTATAAAATTATATGGTTCCCGCAACCATATTAATAGAAACACTTGCGCCTGCTATATGTATGGTTGGTGCAACGACATTGATGATTTGTAGGACCAAATTTATAGTTCCTGCAATTTTTTTGAAAATTGTAACAAAAAAGTCAGAAGTTGCCAGAATTACAATTAATAGAAGTCAATAATCTTGAGAACATTATAGTTGTGAAAACCATTACCATAGTTCATGCAAATACTTCGCATTTTTTTAAAAATTACTATGGTTGTGAAAATCACTTCGTTTTCTTTCACAGAAAAAACAGAAGTGAATTTTTGTTGCAGGTAATTTTCAAGTAGGTAAAGTTGATTTTTTTTCGCATCGAAACAAAACAAGAGTCAATAGAGTTGACAGGATAACCATTTCCCAAGTGATGGGTAAATCTTATCGCGTGAAGGTAATTTTTGTTGTAGACGAAGATTACTCTGAAATCGCTGTAAAGATTACGTTTTGTTTTTTCTGTGTTGCGATAGGCTTGATAGGCGCGGACCACTATATGAGTAGTAACATTTGCGCCAACTGTACTCATTGTTGTTGCAACTATATTTGAGTTGAAACAAATAGATTTTAAGCAACTCTCTTAAAAAATTTAAACATAAAAGTATGCAGCTGTTACACTACCGTCAATTGGGATCAGAAATCTGGAGTACCATATGGGTGTACACCATAAGGGTATTTGGCGCCACTGTTGATATATTAACATAGTTGTAACAAAACGACCTTTTTCTTCGTAATATTCCAGACGCATGGAGAAAACAAAATCGTCGCAACAATCATATTGATAGTAACGTTTGCACCGACTTTATTCATGGTTGGTGCAAATATATATATATACTTATTGCAACAAACGAATTCGGAATTACTGCAATCTCTTCCGAAATCGAAAACTGAAAGCATGTGGTTGTCACATAACAGTCAATGGGGGTCAGAAACCTTGAGTATGGTTGTACGAACCATAAACATAGTTGGCGTCAATCTTACCCTTTATATGTTTGCTCCAACTATAATTTTATTCATGCCAGAGTATAGTTGTACTGTTGTTAGTATATTTACTTGTTATAGTCGTACTTTATTTCAACATTTTCCTAATATTGAAATTTGTAGCAAAGATTTGTTCAACTCCTGACAATGCACAATTTTCCATTTTTTGTTTATAATATATTATTTTTCTCTGATACCTTTCATTGAATAAAATGTAATTATACATGTATACATAGATAATTACAATATAATACACACATGCATATATATATATATACACATATACATATATATAAATTGTTTGAACATACTCCTGTATAAATGTATTAAAAAGGTTTCCTAAATAATTTAAAATAAATGATTAAAGCAAAATATTTTAAATTTCAATGCCAAGTTGATGAAAAATAAATTTAAATTATGTCTTTATTTGTCTATAAAATTTGAAGCATCAACAGGTCTTTTGCTATTTTAAATGGTTTAAGGTTGAATGTTAATTTAGTGTTAATTTAATAGTGAATGTTATGTAATCGTCGTATTTTACAGACTTGAAACAATAAAAAATTATTGGGTTTTTTGTTTTTACAAGGGTACTGAATTAGTCGTGCAATTCCTTTTTATATTAATTATTATAATATTTTTTTAAAACTGTTCGTATGAAATAAAATTTCTTAATGACATTCAAGCTTTCTTTATTTCTCTTTATATGTAGGAGAAAAAATAATCATAGAAAAATTCGTGTAAATGTTGAGACTTGTTAAAAAAATTTTCGTGATTCCGAAGAAAAATAATATTAAGAAATGTTTTAAACAATTTTTTTTCTTTAAAAACCATTCAAATGATTCAATTTTATTTTACTTTCATTGTTCCCATTTTTAATTATAATAATTGCCTTATTGAATTTTTTCACATATGAATAATAACAAATAATAAATTGTTTACACACATTACTCATAAATAATTCATAATAATTATATATCAATTTTATTTTATTTAAAGAAAGAAAACAGTATTTTCATGTAGGGAACATAACCTATGCGATACATAGTACTTAACTTCATGTTTAAGTGTCATATTCATTGAAACGTTATTCAATATATCTTAGCGCACTACTATTATTTTTAAAATATTACTTAATAAATGCAACAGATTTTCAATGTAATTTTTCAATTTGTAAAGTATAATTTTCGAATTCCCCTCGAAACTCGCGCGAAACTGTCAAAAGTTTCATCTGCTATGCTTAGCTTTTTGGCATTTTTATTATTTCGAGAATAACTGGAACATTTAGAACCAAAAAACTTTTTGTAAAAGTTTAGCATAGGGTATGTCCTACCAACTAAACCACTTTTCTCCATAAAAAAAGCTTTCCTGATGGAGATATTTGGGTCTGACCGAGTTTCACCAACTTTTACCGTCATGACCGGACATTACCGGTCATGTTACCAGTCAGGCCGAGCAGTGCCCATCACTAGTTCAGACTCTCGGACGCTGGGCACACCATGCCACGGTGTATGTTCTTAATTATTTCTCGAAAACTACGCGAGATCTCATATTTATAGACAAAAAAGTGTTAGACTTTTAGTGATATTTTCTATACGGATTCCTTGGTACCATTCAAATGGTTATTTTTATTTGTATTAAAAGATCAATAAAGGAATAAATAAATATACAAAATGCATATAGGACCAATGAATTCGTATGGAAAATATGTATAAGCGTAGGTACACTAGAACTGTTAGTTATTAAAAGTAACAGTAAATTATGTAAACAAATGTCTCTAACCATTTATTCCTTTAAAATTACACCACACCATTGAATTCAGCATACACAATTAGGCTACTATTGCCTTAGACATTTTTTTTGTAATAAGCATGAAAAAAAAACAAGACATTTAGAATCTAATGGACAAGTGACTGATCAGCGAAAAACCTTCTAGAAATCCAAGAAGTGACTAAGGCGTATAACCACCCTAGTAGCAAGATGACTGCAGACTGGCGCCAGAAAAAGAAGAATCTGTTCGCAGCTTGGCGCCCGGCTAGTACCGCTTTGGCGTGCTGTTCTGGCGCCAGAGTCTAATAGCAGATCCTGGCCCAGACTGGTCATGATATATACCAGACAAAATTAAAATAACGTAAAATGGTACTAAATAGGTTTCTGTAATGGTTTTACACTATATTTCAGCCCTTTCTAGGAGAATATACTGTGGAGACGTCACTACATTTCAGGCGAGAGACACTAACATATTATAAACATAACCCCTTGACGTATGAGCTTATTGCATGTTTGGGCATACTAGTGAATCGTTCCGACTTCCGATTGCCAGATTTTCAATTTCATTAATTAATTTCTACATTAATTGCTAGTGTTTAACCTAAATACCGGAATCTGGTTCCTTTATTCACCAGATTCTGTTTGTCGTCTGGTCTGATCATTTCTCCCGCCAGTCTGGTCGACTAGAGGGAGCAGATGCTGAGCCAGACTCTGGCCTCTGTCATACAAGCCAGACGTTGCTACTAGGGATGCTATCTGCCAAGCACAAGTTGCGAGCAGATAAATAGTATTTAATTGAGTACACAAAATTCGGAAATTGAAGTCAATTAAACTACTTTTGTAGAGTTATTATATGGATAAAACCAATGATATTGAATCGTCTTAAAATTTGATGGCAATTTAATACGTTCTAATGAGCGAAACGTCAGAGGTTTCAATTCAAACTGCGCGTGTCTGCACGCGGACTGAGGAGAAATCCACAGAAATCTAACCTCAAAACTAAGAATATAGTCGTATACACAGTATACACTCCAAGAAAAGTTCCGATTTTTGGTAGAATTTTGGAGTTTCATAGTATACAAATGATAATAAAGTACGAATCATTCAGTGTCTAACCAGGTCAATGTAAAAATTATAATCTGAGCGCCGGAAGGTCTCTTCCCGAGGTAAGTTATCATTCTGAGGTTACGGTTGTGAATCGCAATTAACTGATATTAAAAGCAATTTCTACATCTACCGTAAAACTATGGTGCATTTATTAATATTGATCTTCCAATTTCTTTTCACAAATCTAATCCAAAATTTCCTTTCAGTAGTTATCATACAGAAAAAAGAGAAGCTTGTTAAAAAAGCATGACGGTAACTTGCTGTGTTTGTAGAATTATTTTTAAAAATAGTTTTGAATGACCTTACTATTTATCTATTTTTTATTTTTGTTATCGTTCCTTATTATCTATCAGAGTAGATTATATATAATTTCATTAATCGTAGCTTTTTATACCTAATTATATGATTTTTGATATAAATACGAAGAAAAATCGAACTCATTCAAGACCTCGATATGCCTGCCGTCAGCACGGTCAATATATTTTTGCAACTAGCATTTACAAGCCAAGAATTAAATGTGTTGACGTCACAAATGTATCACTTGAATTCGAAAGATTCTTTGATTCTGAGGTCGTGATTTTATCCGACGATTAAAGCAAGGTTGGTAGAATCTTATTACTTTATTGCTCATTATAATTCAAGGTGGCCGTTATAATAAAGAAAAAATATTCCCGGCCATTTTCCGGTTTTCCCCCGGTTTGCAAAACTTTTTCACTGTCATTGAAATTGAAAAAGTCGAACAGTTGAAGCTGAAAATGTTTTCATTTGAAGTAATCAAAACTGAACTGCAAATTAAGACGCTTAAAGTGGAACTCGTTTAATTGCAACTTTTAAAATTGAAGCCTAAACAAATTTTAATTGAAAAAATTAATAATTTACACGTAAAAAATGGAAGCTGCACTTCTCAATTGAAATTTAAAAATTAAAGGCCGTTAAACTGCAACATTTTTAATTTTAAACTGTCATAAATTGAACAGTTAAAAGATTTCTGGTTAAATCAGTTTCTATCGGACGTTTACATTTGTTCAACTACTAAGTCTTTCGAATTGAAACAGTTCAATCTTTAACGTTAAAATCTGCAAGTTCTTTAATTTTGAATGGATTCCCAATCGCCTTATAAATAAATTATTGTTTACTTTTTTATACTCGAAATACAGTTTAATTTAAAAAATCAATGTAGAATATTTAATAATTACACATTGTAAACTGAATGATTTCAGAATTGGAAAGGTTAAAAATTGAACCTAACATTTAAAAAAAAAAGTTGAAATTGAACTTATTTTAAATTTCATTTTATCATGTGATATAAAATTTGTGATATTTCAGGTGATTGGACAGATTTTTCTTTTATAAATTTGTGCAATTCCCGGTGAAAAAATGAATTCTCTGGCATTTCCCTTTTTTTTCGGTCTCAAGAAATTCCGGGTTATCTCCCAGTTTTCGTGGTTCAGCGGCCACCATGTAATTGATAAATTGGAATTTCTATCATTTATACAATCAATTCAACTATATTATTAATGGAATATTCCTTATAAGCTCGCTTTCCTATAAAGTGACCGAATAAGAGTCCCACGTTTCGGTCGGGATATGAAATATCATTATCCAACATGTGATATATTCGTAGTAGAAGCGAGGTACTTTATTCGGAATTAATTCTATTGGATCTCAATTTCTTTCGTATAATTAACAAATAAAACAATTATTATTTGTATAGTAACGAGCCCTACCGATTGAATCTCGAAAGAGAAGAATTTTTGAAGCCTCGGAGGCTTTTCCGATTATTTAATTGCGTTATTAGTCCCGTTCATCATCTACTTTTAACTAGAATTCAAGATGGAAAAGTCGAGGGTTGGGATCATAGGGTTAGGGACAAAGTAGGGGATCTAGATTGTGGATTTCACTGGATAACGCAGGACAACAGTTTAGTACCAAATAGATAATCTAATTTCAGACTTCACACACTTTTCCCTATTCCTCCTTTTTCCCTTTTTTAACGAATTCCTCTTTTTCCCCTGTTTTCAATAGAATTCCTCTTTTTCAACTTTTTCTCGTTCTTTCGCTTAAATGAGAACTGAATGAATAAAATCCAGTAAGAATATTCAACTATTTGCGTTTGTAAATTGATTTTTTATCATTGAAAGTCTAGTATTATATTTTTGGTTCAGAATTCCTGAAGATTTATGTTTAATTTATGTTTAAAAGCATCTTTTGAATATATTGAAACTTGAATTGATAAAAATTCAAACTTCTCGAGACAGGCTCTCAGGCATGACAACCATGCTGCTGATGGAGTGATGGCAACATTGCGAGCGCCTCGAGACAGGGTCTCAGGCATGACAAACTTACTTACTGACTGTGTGATTGTTTGCAACATTGCAAACCCCTCGGGACGGGCTCTCAGGCATGCCAGACATATTGATGATGGATTGTTTGCAACATTGCGAGAGCCTCGAGACAGGCTCTCAGGCATGACAAAATTACTTACTGACTGTGTGATTGTTTGCAACATTGCAAATGCCTCCAGACCGGCTCTTAGACATGAGAGACATATTGATAATGGATTGTTTGCAACATTGCAAACGCCTTGAGACAGGCTCTGAGGCTTGACAACCATACTGCTGATGGATTGTTTGCAACATTGCAAGCGCCTTCAGACATGCTCTCAGGCATTACAGACATATTGATGATGAATTGTTTGCAACATTTCAAACAGCTCGAGACATGCTCTCAGGCTTGACAACCATACTGCTGATGGATTGTTTGCAACATTGCAAGCGCCTTCAGACATGCTCTCAGGCAAGACAAACTTAATCACTTACTGTGTAATTGTTCTCAACATTGCAAACATCTCAAAACAGGCTCTCAGGCATGTCAGACATATTCATTATGGATTGTTTGCAACATTGCAAACTTCCCGAGACAGGCTCTTAGGCATGACAAACTTACTCACTGACTGTTTGATTGTTTGCAACATTGCAAACGCCTCGAGACGGGCCCTCAGGCATGACAACCATACTGCCGATGGATTGTTCGCAACATTGCGAGCGCCTCGAGACAGGCTCTCAGGCCAGACAAACTTACTCACTGACTGTGTGATTGTTTGCAACATTGCAAACGCCTCGAGGCAGGCGCTCAGACATGGCAAACTTACACACTGACTGTGTGATTGTTCTTAACATTGCAAATGTCTCGAGACGGGCTCTCAAGCATTCCAGACATATTGATGATGGATTGTTTGCAACATTGCGAGCGCCTTGAGACAGGCCCTCAGACATGACAAAATTACTCAATGACTGTTGATTGTTCTCAACATTGCAAACGTCTCGAGTTAGGATCTCAGGCATGACAACCATACTGCTGATGCGTTGTTTTCAACATTGCAAGCGCATCGAGACAGGCTTTTAGGCCTGACAAACTGACTCACAGACTGTGTGATTGTTCTCAACATTGCAAACTTCCCAAGACAGGCTCTCCGGCATGACAGACATATTGATGATAGATTGTTTGCAACATTGCAAACGCCTTGAGACAGGCTCTCAGGCATGAGAAACTTTGTCACTGACTGTGTGATTGTTCTTAACATTGCAAACGTCTCGATACAGGCTCTCAGGCATGACAAAATTACTTGTTGACTGTGTGATTGTTCTGAACATTGCAAACATCTCGAGACAGGCTCTCAGGTTTGCCAGACATATTGATGATGGATTGTGTTCAACATTGCGAGCGCCTCGAGACAGGCTCTCAGGCCTGACAAACTGACTCACAGACTGTGTGATTTTTCTCAACATTGCAAACTTCCCAAGACAGGCTCTCAGGCAGGACAACCATGCTGCTGATGGATTGTTTGAAACATTGCGAGCGCCTCGAGACAGGCTCTCAGGCATGACAAACTTACTTACTGACTGTGTGATTGTTTGCGACATTGCAAACGCCTCAAAACGGGTTCTTCGGCATAACAGACATATTGATGATAGATTGTTTGCAACATTGCAAACGCCTTGAGACAGGCTCTCAGGCATGAGAAACTTCGTCACTGACTGTGTGATTGTTCTCAACATTGCAAACGTTTTAAGAAAGGCTCTCAGGCTTGACAACCATACTGATGATGGATTGTTTGCAGCATTGCGAGCGCCTCGAGACAGGCTCTCAGGCATGAGAAACTTACTCACTGACTGTGTGATAGTTCTCAAGATTGCAAACGTCTCGAGACAGGCTCTCAGGCTTGACAACCATACTGCTGATGGATTGTTTGCAACATTGCGAGAGCCTCGAGATAGGCTCTCAGGCAAGACAAGCTTAATCACTGACTGTGTAATTGTTCTTAACATTGCAAACGTCTCGAGACAGGCTCTCAGGTATGACAGACATTTGATGATGGATTGTTTGCAACGTTGCGAGCGCTTCAAGACAGGCTCTCAGGCATGACAAAATTATTCACTGACTATGTGATTGTTCTCAACATTGCAAATACCTCGAGACAGGCTCTCAGGCATGCCTGACATATTGATGATGGATTGTTTGCAACATTGCGAGCGCCTCGAGACAGGCTGTCAGGCATGACAAACTGACTCACAGACTGTGTGATTGTTCTCAACATTGCAAACTTCCCGAGATAGGGACTTAGGCATGACAACCATACTGCTGATGGATTGTTTGCAACATTGCGAGCGCCTCAAGACAGGCTCTCAGGCATGACAAAATTACTCACTGACTGTGTGATTGTTCTCAACATTTCAAATATCTCGAGACAGGCTCTCAGGCATGCCAGACATATTGATGATGGATTGTTTGCAACATTGCGAGCGCCCCGAGACAGGCTCTTAGGCATGAGAAACTTACTGACTGGCTGTGTGATTGTTCTCAAGATTGCAAACGTCTCGAGACAGGCTCTCAGGCTTGACAACGATACTGCTGATTGATTGTTTGCAACATTGCAAGCGCCTCGCGACAGGCTTTAAGGCCTGACAAACTGAGTCACAGACTGTGCGATTGTTCTCAACATTGCAAACATCCCAAGACAGGCTCTCAGGCATGACAACCATGCTGCTGATGGATTGTTTGCAACATTGCAAGCGCCTTGAGACATACTGTCAGGCATGACAAACAGACTCACTGACTGTGTGATTGTTCTCAACATTGCAAACTTCCCAAGACAGGCTCTCAGGCATGACAACCATACTGCTGATGGATTGTTCGCAACATTGCGAGCGCCTCGAGACAGGCTCTCAGGCATGACAAACTGACTCACAGACTATGCGATTGTTGTCAACATTGCAAACGTCTCGAGTTAGGCTCTCAGGCATGACAACCATACTGCTGATGTATTGTTTGCAACATTGCGAGCGCCTTTAGACAGGCTCTCAGGCATGACAAACTTACTTACTGACTGTGTGACTGTCCTCAACATTGCAAACGTCTCGAGACAGGCTTTCAGGCATGACAACCATACTGCTGATGGATTGTTTGCAACATTGCGAGCGCCTCGAGACAGGCTCTCAGGCATCACAAAAGTACGCACTGACTATGTGATTGTTCTCAACATTGCAATTATCTTGAGACAGGCTCTCAAGCATGACAGATATATTGATGAAGGATTGTTTGCAACATTGCGAGCCCCTCGAGACAGGCTTTAAGGCCTGACAAACTGAGTCACAGATTGTGCGATTGTTCTCAACATTGCAAACATCCCAAGACAGGCTTTCAGGCATGACAACCATGCTGCTGATGGATTGTTTGCAACATTGCAAGCGCCAGAGACAGACTGTCAGGCATGACAAACAGACTCACTGACTGTGTGATTGTTCTCAACATTGCAAACGTCTCCAGGCAGGCTCTTAGGCATGACAACCATACTGCTGATGGATTGTTTGCAACATTGCGAGCGTATCGAGACAGGCTCTCAGGCATGACAAACTTACTGACTGTGTGATTATTTGCAACATTGCAAACGCCTCAAAACGGGCCCTCAGACATGAGAGACATATTGATGATGGATTGTTTGCAACATTGCAACCCCCTTGAGACAGTCTCTCAAGCATGACAACCATACTGCTGATGCATTGTTTGCAACATTGGGAGTGCCTCTAGATAGGCTCTCAGGCATGACAAACTTACTTACTGACTATGTGACTGTTCTCAACATTGCAAACGTCTCGAGGCAGGCTTTCAGGCATGACAGACATTGATGATGGATTGTTTGCAACATTGTGAGCGCCTAGAGACAAGCTCTCAGGTCTGAAAAACTGACTCACTGACTGTTTGATTGTTCTCAACATTGAAAACGGCTCGAGACATGCTCTCAGGCATAACAACCATACTGCTGACGGATTGTTTGAAACATTGCGAGCGCCTCGAGACAGGCTCTCAGGCATTACAGACATATTGATGATGAATTGCTTGCAACATTTCAAATGCCTCGAGGCAGGCGCTCAGACATGGCAAACTTACACACTGACTGTGTGATTGTTCTTAACATTGTAAACGTCTCGAGACAGGGTCTCAGGCATGACAACCACAATACAGATGATTTTTTTGCAACATTACGAGCGCCTCGAGACAGGCTCTCGAGTATGAAAAACTCACTTACTGACTGTGCGATTGTTTGCAACACTGCAAACGCTTCGAGATAGGCTCTCAGGCATGATAAACTTACTTACTGACTGTGTGATTGTTTACAACATTGCAAACTCCTCGAGGCAGGCTCTCAGGCATGACAGACATACTGAATGTGGACTGCTTGCAACATTGCAAGCGCCATTAGACATGCTCTTGCGCACGAATAACTTATTTACAATGACGGATTCTAAATTTTTGTCCTGTTATTTTGTTCTTCATCTTTGCCTGAATCTTGATTAAAGTTTGACAAGCTAACTTTGGCCTTTTTCCGAGGTCTCCGCATTTCAATGGAGGTTCAAAAATCTTTAAAATTCTACATTTTGTTCAAATTTTTTTGAAACCTTTTCTAGTTAGAAATTATTTTTGAATCTTTTCAACACTTTTAAATGTATCTTAAAGTTACTGAATTATTGTTATAAATTCGTTAACTGCGAAATTGCGAAATTGTGTTTAAAAATCTTCAAATCTTTTCAACTTTGCAATGTTTTAAAATCCTTTTCATGTTTATTTTAAATATAATCTTTTTTAAATAATAATTTCGAGGTTTCCCGGAAATCGTAAGATCTGAAGACAATTTTTTCATTGTCCTCAAAAAAAAACATCGCTTGTTGAAATTGGCAAAATTTATTGAAGCACAGTTCGGTCGAAAGACTAATTTATAACTAAATAAGTTATTTATTATTCATTTTCTACAAAACCTGGATGACCTGTAAACGTTTTTTTTTACTCAAAGATTGATTTCAAAGACTATTCATCAAATTCTTAATAATTGCTTTGGTACACAGCCGCGAAAAATTGTAGAAATTAAACATTTGTATTGAAAATTAGTATTTTTTTGTTTCAAATTTGACAATATATTTTTTTTTATTCGTGTCTTTTGGTAGAAAATAAATCTTCTGGTTTAAAAATTCCTCTTTTGTATTAAAAATTCAACTATTTGGTTAAAATTTTTTTCTTTCGGGTGGAAAATTGAGTATATTGTTTGAAATTCGTTGTTTTTTGGTAGTAAATTAATTTGCAAGGTTGACAATTTATCTTTTAGATGTGAAAGGTAACTATTTTTTTAAAATTTAACTGTTTCGTTAAAAATAATTTTTTTGTTGTTGAAAATTCAAATAAATTTTATTTCAAATTCGTTGTTTGTTGGTAGTAAATTAATTTTGAAGATTAAAAATAATACTTTTGGATAGAAAATTTAACTATTTTTTTGCAAATCCCATGTTTTTGTTTGAAAATTTAACTATTCTATTTCCTTTTTTATTTGTTCAAGATTAATCTAAATTATTCATTTTTTCTTAATTATAATTAATTGAAACATATATTTTATTTAATTCGCTGTTTTGTTATAGAAATTAGATTTTAATATTTTTTATTGAAAATTGAACTATTTTTTGAAAATTCGTTGTTTTTGGTAGGAAATTTAACTCTTCTATTTGTTTTTTTATAAGTTTAAAATGAATCTTCTTAATCGAGATTTTTTTTTTTATAGAAAATGCTTGAAATGACCTTGAACCTGACGTGATGGAGGTAAATAGACCTCGGATTCGTATTCAGCGCGTCAAAATACATAAGTATATAGTGGTCTTGTGAAATGGTCCTCACCTTTGTTTTTTTTTGTAAACCAGTGTTTTCAACAAAATAATAATAATTAACTTAAGTTTTAATTTATCGAAAATTCCCTGACTCTGTCAGGTTTTCCTTAACAATCCCTTACTTTTTGAAATTCCCTGACCTGTAGCAACCATAAATAAAGTAATATACCATCGCTTAGAAACTATGGAAAACAATCGAATTCACACATCCAAATTCACTGGTTTTATCCTTTAAGGTGAGAAATTCCGGTACTATCAACCCACTTTGCTTCGTCAGAAGGATAGCTTAAATTAAAAGAAAATGTTTCAAGTAAGAAAAAAAAGAAATAGCGTATACTACGAGATGTCTCACCTACTGTAAATTGTAAATTTTGATAATTTCAGCTACTAAAATTCTGATGAAAGGTCTCCTATCATTTTCTGTGAACGAATCGTCCCTCAACTTATCGATGTAATCTTGTCCTTGAACACTCTTTTGAAGGATGGCTCGAACGGATGAGATTTCCTGAAATATTTTGCATAGGCGTGGTATTTACCTTAAATTATTTGATTTCAATAAGAAAACCCTACCGAAAATTGCGCCCGTGAACCAGAAGAACCAGCTATTGGTTGCTGATGTATATTTTTATGACAAATAGCTTCTATTCCGTCAGTCGTTGCGATACATTTTTCTGATAGCACATGTACATTATTTGAAATCAAGTTGGATAGTGGTTTCAAGTATCCTGAGTCTTCAACTTCAAACTCCTTTCATAACGAAATATAAAAAGAATTTAAGCAATAAAAATACATAAGCTATTAATACATAATAATATTTATTATACATACATTCAGTTGGTAAAAACTTACAGCTATTTTGATATGCTTATTATTCTGAATAACATTTGCAAGTTTTCTTTTTGGACCAATCATCAATCCCGTGTCTTTCAAGTTTTCCTCATTCAGTTGGAAAAACACTAAACCATCAATCCGTTGTTCTATAAAATTAATTTTATTTGGTTAATATATGTTAAGCGATTTTTAAAACTGAATGACTTGAAATTGAGCATCCATAGCCTACGAAATTACAAAAAGCCACTCATTTGTTAAATTAGTGCACAAGAAAACCAATATACTAATCCTGATTTTGAAACTGAATTTCAGGTCCAATCACGACCATGATTACTTCAAATACGTTAAGCAAAACAAAATATCCCCAATGTCTTTTTGTATGGGCGAACTTAATATTTTTTGAAAGTTTAAAACTAGTGCTTACTATATGGTATATTTATATTAGAATGTGACGCAGGCTAATGAATAGTTCATTAGTGGTACTGAGTGTCCAGACAGAGAATGGTCGTGAATGGGCAAGTTCTTCGGTAGAGAGAACCTTCACATCAGAATTATTTTTGTCTTCACATTGGATGCAGAAGGCATTTAAATCTACATCTAAGTGTTTTGTTGTGTAAGTCATTGTTTGAAGATAGACTTGAGATTCTGGTACGATAATAATCTACGAAATCTTGCCAAATAGGGGAAGATTGATATGGTTTTGTTGTTTTGCATCAAGGCAAACAAAAGACCCGATTGAATATTTGGCACCATTCACTCGTACGGATTTGGTCTTGAAAACAATAACATTATCGAAATATTCTAGACCTCTTAATTCTCCCTCGCTGATCGTGAACTCGACTGGAGTATTTTTACCTCCTTGACTTTTGACAGAATAAACTTTTAAATCTCCAGCTCCCCACATGGCGCTTGGCACACTTTGGCATATTCTTATAAGTGTCTTTGGAGAATTTTTAAAATTGTTTACTATCTGAACCCGTTGTTTCATTGGGTCGTGCTTCCGCTCGAAACACATGCACTACAATTTTACTAGAGGCCCAGACCATGCAATACAATCCGGGTAATGTGCCATGTGATGGAATTTATTGATGAGATTTTTATTCGGAAATAGTTCCTTGAAGTGGTTAATAAATTCCGTAATAAGTGCCCTGAGGTACGGCATTACGCTTTTTGTCAATTTTTGAGCGAAAATAATCTCCGTTATACGCAAGAGAAGGAGAATGAGACTCATATGTTCACCTTCTGTATAGGAATCTTCTTAGCCACAAGAAATGGAAAAACCCTAAGACGACACCACATCTGCATAGCCTTATGGATCAAAGAATTATCTTCAATGTTTTGAAGGTTAGCGGCGGTAAAATTCGACAATGATTTATTTTTTCTCTCCGTCAAACCATATTTACAAGCCGAAATCCGTCATTTAGGTGATATAATGTAAATAAAGGATGCACAAACATAAAATTGTTCAGGACTAAT
The DNA here is from genome assembly GCA_011634705.1 of Andricus grossulariae. Lineage (NCBI taxonomy): Eukaryota > Metazoa > Arthropoda > Insecta > Hymenoptera > Cynipidae > Andricus > Andricus grossulariae. Next base: position 274,979,564 of record JAABKJ010007545.1, read on the forward strand.
TTCAAACACATTGGTCCTGTTCCGAGAAGCACGTTGTGCATAATGTCGAAAATTTTATTTCTTGCGATGTGATAATATTTTGAGGCATTTAACGGGCAGTCGACGCGAATTCCTGTTGAAGTTTCCGCTTTACGGATAGCGAGGTTCGTAGGGCCAGCGGTCCTGACCGTCTGTAAATGACCAGCAAACACTTTTTCATTTCGTTCTTCAGAGGGTTCTATATTTCTCTCTAGCAGATCTTCTCTGGTAATTACCCTGGCGTACCGGCCAAAGGCAAGCATTACGCCACAAAAAATTGTTTCAAAATGTTGTTATTAATTCATTACAACAATAAAAATTGTTTAGAAAAAATCTAAAGTAATGCTAAAGTAATATGGCATTATAATTAATAAAATAAATCAAATAAATATGTAAACTGTTGCAATTATGATAATACGTTAAAATTTAAGTTAAATGGTCATTCCGTAATTGCAAAAAGTTCCTTTTTCAGCGTTAAAAAATGAAAAAATAATGTGACTATCATTGCAGTCTGCTAACGGCAGCTTCAAACGGGTTGCCAACATGCAGGGGCCCAACTTCAATGACAGCCACTTTATTTTTTTATTTTTTAACGCAAAAAGAGCAATTTTTTGCAGTTACGGCATGAACATTCAACGTAAATTTTAACGTATTATTATAATTGCAACAGTTTACATATTTATTTTGCGTCTTTTAATAATTATAATGCCATATTAGTTTAGCATTACTTCAGCAGTACACTGTAGCGTAATGCTTGCGTTCGGCTGGTCCGCCAGGGTAAGCATAGTCTGCAAAAACGAGTAGCTGACCCACATAGCACACTTTACGAAAAAACCCGGTCTTTTCTTGGGACTTGGTCCATATTGTTAACAAGAATAGTATTAATCAAAGAATTCATTGCAAAAATGATAATTTCATAAAATTTTATGAATATGTCATTTTATCATGCCAAAAAGTGACCAATGATTTTCTTTTCTTTTTCAAATTTTTCTCCTATAATCTCTGAGAAAATACCAATAATTGAATTATTTATTATTCTTTGACAGCAAACCTATTACAAGAACTTCAAAAATATCTTAAATATTTTAAAATAATATTTCAGACTTCAAAAACGGCGGGCCGATGCAATGGCAAGCTCAAATCGTGGTCACAAGTTACCTCTGACTTATTCAGTCAGTCAGAACATTAGTTCCATTATTTCAGACTTTTTGGCATGATAAAATGACATTTTTATAAAATTTTATGAAGTTATACATTTTGCAATGGATTCTTTCATTAATACTATTTTTGTTAATAATATTACATTCTTCGTCAAATTTACGTAAAAATGCATTCCATTTCTTATAATAAAACAAATTTGGCGGAGATGAACCTATATTTTAACCTAGGTCTAAGCATAGGTCTAAACCTAGGACAGACCTGGCTTTTGGTTCCGGCCATGTGGACCAAGTCCCAAGAAAAGACCAGGTTCTTTTGGAAAGTGTGCTATGTGTGTGATGTTCCAAGTAGACTAAATACTTCATGCACTGCTGAGCCATCCCCGCAAAAAGCTGCGATACATGCGCGAAGTGTAAAATCTTGACCTTCTATTTTTACCAGTACTCCTTCGTCACTCTCCAATCTTTGTAGATCCTCCATAAATGTTTCTAAAATATGTTGAAATCCATATTTCTTGACATCTGTAGAATATCAAAGGCATAGCACGTGAATGCCACCAAACTTAAACTTCAGATGATCCAGAATATTCTCTATAATGTAGTAGAAAACTTCAAGTTTATGTAGCCCTGTTTTCGACCCGAGTCCACCCACAATTTCCAAATCAGCGTAATAAAAAATTAGTCTTAAAGCATACTTGTGCAGTTGAAAGAATCGATGACTCTTATTGAACCACTCGCCATCAATAAATGATGCAAGAACTCCTTCTTATGATGGTTCTTCAGACAAAATTCTTCTCTCACTTCTCCATTAGATAAAACTGTAGTCAGCATATCTATAATTGGAATATATTCGTAAGTTTCATCTACTCGTCTCTGAATATAAGTTCCTGATTCGCTGTCGAAACATCGTCGATTCGGTAACCAAGTGGATCTTCCCTTGCATCAATATATCCACAATTATCTTTAAGAGCTTCAATTTGTTGTGGCAGTGAGCTTAAATTATCGAATGGACTGCTGTCGAATTCAGATTTGTGTAATAACTCTTTCGCCCGTTTATCATAAATCATATTTGCTTGCTTAACAAATTTTCAACGTGATATTTAGAAAAATTGACTGTGTCGAAGAATATTTCTTCGAATTCATCGATGACTTCCTTCACTAAAATTCCCGTTACAGAGCTTTTCGTATGTAATCTAGGTATCATACGTACGATAGATAAGCGAATATTACAACTAGCGTACTCCTCATTAATATTGCGATTCAAATTGAGGACCATACCATCGTTTATTTCATTTACAGGTTCGGGATTCCTAAGTTCTGGATTACTGTGCTCTGCTGCATATCTAGGTATATCAACATGTTGAACTGGTTATTCGATATTCCTTTCATTGAGGTGGTGAAGTCTTATATGTTTTCTCATCGAATCGAAAAGTGTAAAACGCCTCTGGCACCCTTCTTGACCGCATTGAAATCCGGACTGTCCATATCCTCTATTTATTGTTAATCCATGATTAAACTTGAGGTGATTAACCAATCCATCTATCCCATTACCGAAAATCTCGTTGCATACGTAGCAGTTTAAACGATCTATTTTATTTGTATAATGACTGAGGAGACGCAAAAATTGATTAATTACGCTGAGAATATTCCAAATAGTAACTGCATTTTTTAAATCAAATCTTTTAAATTTAGAAACAATTTTAATTTTAGAACAGGTTTTATTTTATTCGTAAAATACTTTCTTCAACTTGAAGATCGTATAAGTTGACAGTATATTTGAAAGATGTTAATATTTCCCTAATAATTTTAAAAAGGTGCATTTTTTTATTCTTCGAAAAATTATTGTTGATCCACAGATTCAAGAATAGTACTTCTAACTTCAAAATTTGTACATTCGTTTCATTTCAAAGTTCCCACTTGAACAAAAAAGAAGAAAGAAATTACAACATTTCGGAAAACAAATTGAGAAGGTTCTGGCTCTCATTTCAAATTCCAGAAATAACTCTGACTTAATTTCAAGCACCTCTTTACTGATTTTATTTTCAAGTAATAACGTGAATAACGTATTTTTAAATATTTCCAATCTGGAAAATGTGAGATTTTAATACTATCACAAAATGCACGCTAATAACCGATAATAATAGTTTTTTTTAACTTACTCGGATGTTTTAAAAAAAAAAAATTTCTCCACATTGAATGACAGGATGAACCAACTATTAGAAAAAGACTGCAAAACGTGAAAAAGGTGTTTATTTTTAAATGAGTAAAAATATAAAATGCTAGGATTGTAAATATTTTAAAAGTAAGAGGATCATGTTCAGAGGATTTTTCTTTGATTCGAATTCCTAAAAAAATATTTTTTAATCAAATTTAACAAAAAGAATTGCAGAGTATTTTTCAATAAATGCAATAAGTTATTGTTTATCAAGATTTGATACCATCGCGATTGTTTAGAAACATTGAAGAAAATCACGAAATGTCAAATAAATATTATTTGTCAAATAATTTTAATCCAGACTAATTCTTTTAAGAACTGCATTGGTATCCCTTCTCAAGTTCATTGAAATTAATTTTGGTTCAATTTTTTCTACTTTCATAAACCGTTCTATAGTTTTAGTTAAAGAGAGACTGTTCAAAACTTATGTCGTTTAAAAAGAATAACAATTGAAATATTTCCGGGGGTTTTCCGATTTGCAACAAATTTTCACCGTCAATGAAATTAAAAAATTTGAAATCTTAAAGCTATACCTTTTTTATACAAAAAAACAAAAATTGAACAGAAAATTAAAGTGTTCGAAGTGGAACACTTGAATTTAAAACTTTAAAATTGAAGGTCAAATCTGTGTTCATTTGAACGCTCAATAATTTATACGTATAAAATAAAAGCTATTAACATTTTTCAGTCGAAAAGTTTTTAAATAAATTTAGTGAAACTGTAAATTGTACAGTTTTAAACTTCTATAAACTGTAAAGTTCAGAGATCCAGATTGAATTTAAATAGTATAAATGCGGGCTATAATTTTCAATGCTCTACATTCAAGAATAAATCGATTAATTTGTATATTATTGAAATGATATCAATTTAAGCAATTTTCATCTGAAAAAAGTAAAAATTGAACGATTACGATTTTTTTTTCAATTGAACACTTTTGGAGTTAAAAGTAAAATTTTTTTATTCTGAATATTTTCAAAGTAATGGTTGTTCAATCGTTATTCATTTATCAAAACTTTTTTTTCAAATGTTTCCAAATATTTTCTTAAAATTATTTGTTCAGAATAAAAAATAATTTCAAATTTTCCCAGGAATCTCAACAGAAGTTTTTTATTATCTCAAAACCTTTCTAAAATCTTTGAAAGCTTCAAAATTTTATTTCATAATCTTTAAAAATAGACATTTTGTTAAAAAAATTTCTTATTTCAAATTATTTATGAGATGTTCTCAAAACTTTTAAATGTCTTTTCAATTTATTCGAATTCTTTCCTAAAAAATCCTGCAAAATAAAAAAATAAAATGTTTTAAAATCATCCACATTCTTTTATGACAATTTAAGAAATATTCTTTGATCTTTTTGAATATTCTCCTAAAATTATTATTTTTCTAAATAAAAAATCCTTTTGAATTTTGCTAGAAATCTTAAGAAAAATGTGCTATTCTCATGAAAACTTTCACAATTTCACTTTCAAATAATTTTTTTTTAAATAATGCAATTATATTTGTAATGGTCAAAATTTAAATATACCTCTCTCAAAATTAATTAAAAAAGTTAATAGCGGAACCTAACATTAAAATAACAAATTGGAATCGAATTTATTTTAAATTTGTAAATAATTTTTCAAAAAAGAAAAAAAGATTATTTTGAATTGTATTATATCATCAAACGATATAAAATTTAAGATATTTCACGTGATTAGATAGATTATTATTCTTAAAATTGGTTAAATTCCTGGTTAAAAAATAAATTGATGTCATTTCTCGGGTTTCCCGGTCTCAAAAAATGACAGTGTTTTCCGGTTTCCCGCTCCAGCGACTACCCTGCAAATGGCCTCGCGAATGTTAAAATCAACATTCAGTGTCAAAACCCTGGTAAGAGAGTTCTCAAAATTTGTTAATAATAATGTTTTCATACCTATTAACATTTTTGCTGAATTTGTATCTAGTAACCCGGATAACAAAATGCTTGCAAAATGATGGCGTATTCGCACGCATATGTGTGAATCAATCCGCATAGTGTGCCCTCACCTGATGAGACATATGCGTCATCAATTAAGGCGCATATCGCTCGCACGTCATAATAATCATAACGTGCGTCTCATATGCGTCGCATATTGCTTGCATATTTTGGGTTTTAATGTTATGAATTTATATTTATATGACTATTATTATTAAGAAAAATAAAGAAAAGTAATTAATTTGTTTAAAATTTTATTTAAAAACATTACCTAGAATATATATATAACATTTTCTATATTTTATTAATAATATAGCTGCGAGGTGTAGGATTAAGTTGCTTTACATTTTCGAACAGTTGATCGTTAATTGTTTAAACAAGTTTCTTAAACAAGCACAGTATTTATAGAAAAAAAATTTCAATGTGTTTTGGAAAGTTTGGACCAAGACAAGAAGTTTTTTCGCTTACACTTTTTTTGTACAATTCACCGTTCTTAAATTATTATAGCGTTATAAACAATTAAATTCGCACTAAAATTGACATATTTGCAGGGATATCTCAGCACCTTTTTGGCTAAAAAATTACGAAAAAATGCGAATGGATTTTTAAGATATGTACTACAGACAAGAAAAATAAATTTTCCGATCGAAATAAAACTTTTGATTAAGAAAAAATTTAAAAAACGGCCTTCCTGACTAAAATTTACGGAATATTGCACATATCGTTCTTTAAAATAGTTTTTTTTTTCAATTTACATATAAACAAGCTTTATTTCGATCGAAAATATATTTTTCCTGTCTGTGTACGCGTTTTGAAAATCAATTTGCATTTTCTTGAACTTTTTTAGTTAAATGCTGATAAATATCTACAAATATGCCAACTATAGTGCAAATTTAATTATTTATAACGCTATAACTTGAGAACGGTAATTGTACAAAAAACCATGAGCGGAAAAAAGTATTGTCTTGGTACAAACTTTCCAAAAGATATTTTAACGTTTTTTCTCCTTTATAAATACTGTATTAGGTTCAAAAAACTTTTTTAAACAATATCAATATAACAAAGTATCTTGAAACCTTATAGGTTCTGTAAAATGATTCCATATGCTAAAATATTCCAAACGCTTGGAAATCCCTTCAAATTAATTAAATTAATAAAAAATTCCTTGGAATCTTTTAAAATTCCCTAAAATATTTTAAGTTAAAAGCTCTTGAAAATGCCTTAGGAAATTTAAAAAATACCGTAAAATCTTCAAAATCTCTTCAAATGATTGAAATCTATCAAAAATTTATCGGAATCTTTAAAAATTCCAGGAGATTCAATCTCGCTTGAAGGTCCTCTCGTGTCAGTTTCTCTCCTCATTCCTGTACCTTTGCAGTTTCTGCAGACTTTCCGTGGATGTTCCTGGAGTTATTGCGAAATCGTTGCTACAAAAAAAGGCTAACTTTCAACAAAATAGTAACAAGAAGTATGACCTCTGAACAAAACTGTTCAATTTTCAACAAAATAATTCAATTTTAAACCAAATAATAACATTTCTAACTAAAAAAGATGAATTCTTAATTAAAAATTTAATATTAGACTTTTCAACCGAAATAAATAAACTTTTAATTAACGATACATAGTTAGATATTCTTATTGGGTTCTATTAACTCAGTTCGCATATGTGGAAAAACGTGGAAAAGAGAGGACTAGGGGGACGATGAAGAGACGTGCTGTGAAGTCAGCCATAAATAAAATAGGAATTTTGATGATTTGTAAACTAAAGAATAACATTTTAAATGAGGCTTGAATTTTTTTCATACTTTTAAAATATTAGGTTAGTTGTTTATTAAGAAATTCTGCTTAAAAATGAAGTTGATTTAAAATTCCATGTTATGGAATGCGATAAGTTAAAACCGTTGAATAACATCCGGTTGTTAGGACTTGAGGTTAGGAATATTACATCAACAGGAACAGAAGCGCACAAAGAAAGGATATTATTTCGTTAGAATTAACTAATACAACATTCAGGTACTTACCATGTGCAAGTTGCCAACACACCTTATAACTTATAATAATAACACGAATTGGAACAATAAAAGCACGCGCGCGAAAACTCTAGAGCTATTTTGCCGGGTAGATGTAAACACAAATTTGTCAACATAAAAATGCCAGCGTTCAACTTCGTTGGTCAAATCAGCCTCCCATATCCCACTAATCTATGTATTTGACATACTTCTTCATTCTGCTAAGCGTGCGCTACATTCAAATTCGTACGTGCGCTTGGTAATATTTATTCCAAAAAGTAATAATTCTATTGACATAGAAATCTTCTTTATAATTTTGTATATTTTAGGTGAAAATAAAATTTCAGATGTATATACTATATTTACATTTAAACATTAAAATATAAATTTATAATGTTACGGAGATTAATTTTCATTTTGGTTGGGAATTTGACCTTTATAAATTAAAAAAAATATATATATAATATAATATATTATATTATTGTTTATGATGCCTTCACATGTGCGTCACACGTGCGTCGCATTTTGCTCACATTTTGTGAAGGCATATGCGATGGCGAAATGCGAGTCATAACGCTCGCAGCTACGTGACCATCATACCATGATGGCGAATTGGACGCTCTCATACGCACGGCATAAGAATCACACAATGCGGGTGATGTGCGTATCACGATTGTTATCTGGGTTGTGGCGCATATGAGCGCATTTGAAATCCTATGCAAAAGTCCCTTAATCACGGCGTAATCAAAACTTTTTATTTTGTTGGTCATCACTTTGCAAAGTGTTATGATCTCCATATCTTGGGTAATTTTCAAGATATGCAGAAAATTTTTATAGCGCATATGAGCGCCTTTGAAACCCTATACGAAAGTCCTTCATCACTGCTGATTACAAAATTTTCATTTTGTTGGTCATCACTTTGCAAAATGTTATGATCTCCATATCTTGCGTAATTTTCAAGATATGCAGAAAATTTTAATTATGCATATGAGCGCATTTGAAACGCCACATGGAAGTCCCTTCATCACTAAAGATTAAAAACTTTTTATTTTGTTGGTCATCATTTGATCATCACTTTGTTAAGTGTTGAAACTTTCGTATCGTTGACAGTTTTTAAAGTTTGCAAAAAATGTTTGTGGTGCATATGAGCGCATTTGAAGACGAATGACTCTATATTCGTAATTCTAAATTGCATATCACTGTCGAAGATTTAACACCTCCGTCACACTACCCCCCCCCCCACCCACCCTGCCCTCCAAATGATATATTTGTGAATAAGCTAGCGCAAAATTTTGTAGTGGTGGCGCATTTGAGCGCATTTGAAGTTAAGACGGATGGCTATGATGAATTTAAAGCAATGTTATTATTTTAGAAAAATCGCGTCAGTCTCCCTTTTTCTTGTGAGAATTTTAAACATTTTTTTTCTTCGATATTTTATATGAAACAGCATTTTCTTCTTCTAAACGCTTGTAAGTTCAATTAGAATACGGAAAAAGTGTCGAAAATATTACAATTTAAAGGAAAGTACGCCTAACTTTCAAAATTGTGTAGCTCCCAGAATTTTTCACACTTTCGAAAATCCTTTGGCCACGAAACATTACCCATAAAGTACTACAACTTCACTAAGTTTAAATAAAATTGATAAGATGGTTGCCAGTTTTGATTTTTTAAATCTGAAAAACATCTTATGTAGCACATAATTATTTTAAAGACTTTAAATTCACACAAATACTAAACTATGTTAATGCTAAACTGTATCACTATTGACTGAATAAATATTGAAATGTTTCTTTGAAACGTATGTGGTATATAGGTATAGCGCTTAATCAATGAGTGATAAGGACTGATAATTTTCAAAGTAAACAAATAAAAAAAAAAACTATAAATAAGTAATAAAATAATAAATTTGAAAACCTAGCATATAATCAATGTGTAATGATGGGGACTGGTAATATGGAAGTATTACTTTCGACTTATTTTATCGAGTAAAAGTATATTTTTATCACTAATACTATAGATTTTTTAAATATATGTAATAAAATTTAGAAATGGCAGGAAATTATTGACTTTTTTCGCATTCTTGAAGAACGTTTATGGGTCAATCAAGAAGTTTTTTTCTGATTGAAGATTTGTATCACTGAACCCAATATATTAAAGTATAGGTAACGAATTGTAGATATGACACCAAATAGAAGAAACATTTAGAAAATCAAAACCTAAATAAATTCCTTGCCCCCACCCCCTTCGGTAAACATTTCTTTTTGGCTGACAGGAAATTCTATAACGCATTATATCTTTTGCTCACATTAAAAGAAAGAGCGACTAGATAATCACAAAAAAAAATTTATTAAAAATAGATTCGAAATGTTTATAAAGGCTAGTATAATAAAAATATATATTATAATAATTTGTGCTTATCTCGTTAGTCATTCAGGAAGAAAAAATTACTCTTAAGTAACTATAGGAATATTTGAAGACATATATTCAATGCCGATTTGCATTTTCTGCCATTTTCGTAAGCACTTCAGCCATCTCCGGACCAGTTTGTTGCACCATATTGTATAAGTATCCTTCTTTTTTTCTCAAGATTTCATAAGGGTGTCCAAATTCCTTTAAGATAATGACATTATTAATGTTTGGAGAGTCCCAAGATAGTGTGAAGGCCACTGAGAGTACCCCCGAAACGGCCAGTATAGCGGGACTCTAGTGTACTTACTTTTATAAACAAAAATTTTTATATCAATTCTTTCCACAATTTTTTAATAGAACAATGAGGAAAGGAGAATTTGGAACTGTTGGTACTTGATGATGATGTTTATAAACTTCTCTTTTTATTAACCTTATTCTAGTAAGTAAAACTATGTGTTTTCGAAAAGTCGATGAATTGGTAAGGGGCCTAGCAAGTGAATTCGTTTTGGTCTGAAGTATGTCATTTTAACTATCTCTGACATCATATTTCTATAAAGAACTTTTAGGAAAATAGGCTTTACCAACGAAGAATGTAAGGGACGTTTCTAAAGTTAGCAACAAGAATAGACACTAGTCACATGCAAGAAAACTTTATATCATACAAAACTGCTTGAAGAGAACGTGGTTTGCTCTCACATATCAGCTGATAGCAACTAAATTGTTTGGTTGTAGGGTTCAGATGATAATATTATACTATGCTTTGAATGCTGCAATAGAATTATTATTGGCAAGGAACAGATCCAGAAATCAATTTCAAACTTTAAATGGTTAGCTCGTAAATCTACGGTTGGAAATACGCTATCTGGTGTGGAAAATAAGATTAGCATAATACCTGTTCAGAAACGCAATGGGCTTAGGTCTAACATCGCTTCTGATTTAACTCGCTTTTTGAGTAACAAAAACACTTAGAATGGTAAATCAGATTTATAGGAAATGAGTAAAAGGACTAAAACATTTCTAATCAACAACAAGAATCTTATGATCACCAATGCTGACAGAGGCAACATTTCTGTTATGATTGACAAATCTGATTACAATAAAAAATGCCAAGAGCTCTTGTAAAATCGGTTTATACAACTTTATGTAAAGATGCCACGAGCAGAATTCAGATTAAACCTTATTTACTTATTGTAAAATAATTAAACCGAAGTTTCAAGGCCTTGCATCAACATTTATTAGCAATCCGATCAAGAACGTTTTATGGTAGACTGAAACCTATATAAAATATACTTGGAATCTTATCAGTACAATTAAAAGTTTTCATGTTTCAGATAATTGCACATAATTTATTTAGATGCAAAATCACTATTCACGAGTATTCCAAAAGATCTGGTCATCAATATCCAGATAAATTGGCATAAAATCAGAGCACACACTAATATTCCAGACAAACAGTTTATCAAGCTAGTTGAATTATGTATAAACTATGCGTTATTTATTTAATCATTTATTCATTCACCTAATCTAAAGCATTCCAAAGACCAGTGGGAGGTTAGTCTTTTAAAAAAATCTTTTTTTACTTATCTATTATTACCAAATCTTATTTTATCCGTGCATGTGGCATTTTCGAACAAATAGTTGAATTTCTAAGACACAGAGGCGAATTTTCCAGGAAACAGTGAAATTTTCAATCCAAAATGATGAATTTTTTGTCCAGAAAGATGAATTTTCAACAATATGATCGATTTTTTCCTTATTTATTTTACAACTAACGAAAAATTAATTTTCTGAATGTTTATCTTCTCGCAACGCGTGATGTAGGAGAAACAAATTTTCTAAGATTCAGGTAATTTTATTTCTTTCTATGGTGGGTATAAATTAGCAAAGAAAAAGACATATCTCTAGGTGTAATTTTGTACGAAGAGCCTAATTCTAAAATCGGCTTATACGATAAGAGTGGAAAAAGGAAAAACAATTTCATTTCGGATTTTAAATTATAAATTAAGATGTTAGACAAGAAGTTATTTTCTCTTACCAACCACAAGAACAGTCACGTAACCACGGAAGAACTCACCTGAAACAGATTGAAAAATTTTTATATATGTAATAAACGAATTATAAAAAAAGAGAACAAGCAAAAATCGCGATTGATTTAATATGGGCCACGTTGGATTTTCAACAAAAGTTTCAACGAAGAAAGATGATTTGTCAATCAAGCAGTTACATTTGCAACAAAATAGTTGAACTTTTAGGTACACAAGATGAATTTTCAACCAAGAAATGTGATTTTTCATTCAAGAACTTTTCTACTAAGAAAGATCAATTTTTTATCCAGAAGAAAAAAATTTTCAATCGAGAAAGATAAATCTTCAACAGACAATTGCATATACAACCTAACGTTTCAAGTTGAAAACAGATTAGACAAATTTTTAACAAAATAGTTGCATTTTCAATAAAATAGTTGAATTTTCAATTTGAAAAGATGAATTTTCAACAAAATGTTGGGACTCACAAACTAAAGAGATTAAACTTGAACTAAACATTTTGAAGTCAAAAAGACGATTTTTTCAGTATTCCGTTGAATTTTCAATTCCAAAGGACGAGTTTTTAACAAAACAGTGACATTTTTCAAACAAAAAATTGTTTAACCTTCAAACCAAACAGTTGAATTTTCAATCAAAAAAGATCAATTCTCAACGAAAAATATAAAAGTTGATATTCTAACAATGAAAACATTTTATGAGTAAATAAAAAAGACGAATTTTCTGAAAAATAGTTGAATCTTCAGATTGATTTTCAACCAAATAATTGCATTTTCAACCAAAAAAGGTTAAGGAATATAAAATCAAAAAATAGAAAATAATATTGATAATTGTTAGAAAAACAAACAGAAAGAAATGTTATAATATTGGATAAAAAAGGAGAAGTTTGGCGAAAAATAAATTTTTTTTTCACGTTATATAACAAAAAATTGTAACCACAAAACAATAAATTTAAAAATAAGGGAATAGTATTCCTCTTAACAATATTTTTATTCCGTGAAATATTACATAACAAACGAAACATTGTAATGAACGTTCCGGAAATTAGAAACAAAAACAAAAATGTCGATAAAGATAACGGAATAAAAAGGAATAGAAAAGGATCAATCAATTACGAGGCACCAGTGGAGTAGGAAATGAAAAAAGAAAATGATATAATTTTTGGATAAAGAGGTGTACAACAGAAAATAAAAAAGAATATAAAGAGGCAGAAAAAGGTAGAATTATTAAAAAGAGAAATAGAAAAAAACATTGATCTTTGATGAGTAGGTTAGAAAGTGATAAAGGGGATAAGACGATATAATTATGGGAAGAAGAAGCAGGCAAAAAGGTTCTGGAAAAGGGGTATGAAAGAAGTTTTCCGCTAAATTAAATTTTTTAAATGACATAATTATCGGGTAAAATGTTTTAGAAAATGGTAAAAGAGGACAGAAAGAGATAGAATTATTAAAAAGAGAATTAGGAGAAACAGCGGTAAATATTTAGGAATAACTTAATAAGCGATAAGGATAGGTTTGAGAGGATACAATCATTGTAAAAAGAAAAAGTCAAAAGGGTTATAAAATGGCATAGGAAAGAAGAAGTTTGCCGAAAAATTATATTTTTCAGATGGCATATTTGTTGGATAGAGAGATGTATAGGAGAAAATAAGAAATTGATAAAAGAGGACAGAGAAAAATAGAATTTACTCATAAAAGAAATATAGAAAATAATATTTTCGGAGGAGTAGGTTAGGAAGTAATAAGGAGAGATGTGAGAGGATATAATCATTGTATAAAGAAAAAATCAAAACGTTTCCAAAATGGCATACGAAAGAAGTTTGCCGAAAAATTCAATTTTTCAAATGGCCTTATTGTTGGATAAAGAGGTGTATCAGAGAAAATAAGAAAATATTAATAGAGGACAGGGAAAGATAAAATGATCAAGAAGAGAATTATGAGCAACAGTGGTTTTTAAGGATAAGGTTGGAAAGTGATAAGAAGAGATACAAGTGTATATAATGATTGAAAGAGGAAACAGTAGAAACAGTGCTAGTAAGGCATACGAAAGGATAAATTTGCCGCAAAATTAAATTTTTCAGATGGAAAAATTGTTGGATAAAGAGATATATAGCAGAAAATAAGAAAATGATAAAAAAGGCCAGCGAAAGGTAGAATTTTTGAAAATATGAATATAGAAAATTGTTGTTTTGGAGGAGTAGGTTAGAAAGTGACAAGGAAAAATAGAAGATATGCTTATCGAGAGAATAAACAGGCAAAAAGGTTATAAAAAGGCATATGAAAGGATAAGCTTGCCGCAAAATTAAATTTTTTAGTGGCAGAATTGTTGTATAAAGAGTTATATAGTGCAAAATCAGAACATGGTAAAAACGTTTATTTTTTATTAGTAGGTTAATAAATGATGAGGAGAGATATAAAGATATAATAATTAGAAATAGAAAAAGAGAAACAGATTCTAAAAAGGGATGTAAAAGGAGAAGTTTGACGCCAAGTTAAATTTTTTCTTTCAAGTTACACACCAAAAAATGTCAGTAGGAAAAAAAAAGAAATTTAAATAAAGGAATGTAATTTCGCCTTAGAATTTCTTTATTTCAAGCTTTTTGTAGAAAGGAACATTCTATAGTCATATTTTCATTTTGCGTTGCGAACTGAACGTTATGCAATATTCTTTGCAAAAGAAAATAGTTCTATGAACGCATCAACATGCAAATCTGTTTTTTGTTTCATTAATATTTTCAAAATTTTAGAGCCGTAGTTATTACCATAAAAATTCTATTTGACTTATTTACAATAATAATCAGCGTCGGGTAAACCCAAGTTGAATGAGTTTTTAACAAACTGTTTTCTCAACTATTGAGGAAATGGTATTATTCTTTTGAAAATTCTCAAATTTTAATTTGTGTTATAAATTAAAAAATAATATAAAAATTCCTTCAATTTTGTTACTAGGCATGTCAAATTAACCATCATCAACAATTATATTACCTTAATTTGAACTACTGTCTCTTCAATCTCATTTTGCATATAAATTCACAAACAAGAAACATACAGCTTCACGTTATTGCGTTCTCAAAAGATTTTAATATTCAAAGCAGAAAATTTAGTCTCATTAAATTTTAAATGTGTTAATGCAGACTCATTTGCATTTTTCTTAGTTTTTGAATCTTCCCTACAATCTCGCTTTCCTCTTATTAGTTTCTTTTATCAACTAAAATTTGAAATTTCAAACAGTGAATTAATATTCAAAACATCGACTAACCCTTTACGTCTCGACACACAATCTTCCAGCGTCGAGAATTCTTGATTATTCTGCTATTAACTTTTGCATATTTTTTAATATAATTAACTGGACTTAGCAACCTCAATAGCTCTAGCACCAGACGTGTAATTTCCGTTATAATGACACTTTTCGCATAGTGAGAAAAGTTGTTAACTTTCACATTTAGAAACAACTATATTCTATTTAGGATTTCACTTTAGTTGTCAATTAAGTTTTTAACATAAATATAAGAGTTTTTTAAATCCCCATGTATTATAACCAATTCTCATAATTTGAAGCAGTGGAATTTTACGAAGACCCAGAGACACACTTACTGAAGTTTCAGTAAACCTCGATAACATTTCAGTAACATTTCCCAATAAAAAAACAATAAAACATTACCAAAATTGTAGTATATGAACACTAATTCAAATAGCCAGAAGTGGGTCACTGATTAACAGCGAAATTTCACTGATTCTGTTTGAATATTCACTGATTTGAATTAGAAGAGTAATTACTAAGAATATTTTAACTCGAAAGTTTCAAATGCCAACATAAATAATGAATTTTTAACAAATTTGTCGAACTCTCAGCTAAGTAAGTTAACTTTTTAACCAAAAACGATGGATTCATAGTGAAAAATCGAATAGTTGATATTTAAACGAAAAAAATATTTTTTTTTTCAAATTAAAAACAACTGAATTCAACAAAAAAGGCATTCAACGAAATATATGAATCGTCAACTGAAAGAGATACATTTTTTAACAAAAACAGAAATTTTGTACGAAAAATTGCATTTTTAACACGATTACATAAATTTTCAAGAAAAAGTTCATTTTCGACAATATAGTTGAATTTTGTACCGAAATAGTTAATTTTCAACCAAATTATTTAATTTTCTAACAAAAGGATGAAGTTCCAACAAAATAGCCGAATTTTCAACAAACAAGTTAATTTCCAACGAAAAAGTTTATTTTCAACCAAAATAGTTGAACGTTCAACCCAGAAAATCGATTTGTTGCAGTTGAATTGTCAAGTCGAAAATATCAATGTTCAATAAAAAAGTTAATTTTTCACCAAATAAATAAATTTTAAATGAAAAAGCATAAATTTACAATAAAAATGTTAACTTTCAACCAAATCATTGAATTTTCTACAAAAATACTTCGCATTTTCCAGCCAAAAGACCAATTTTATTACCAAATAGTTGTATTTTGAATGCGAAAATTTGAAGTTTTAACGAAAAAGTTACTTTCGCACCAATTAGCTGGATTTACACTTTATTCAACAAAATTTATTAAATTTTCAAGATACTAATGAAATTTTCAAACAAAATAATAATAATTTGTAACTAAAAATACAATTGCAGACTTTCAAACCCGAGAAGCTAAATGAAAAAGAACGAATTTTGTGTCCAAAAAGACGAATGTTTAAAGAAGCAGTGGAATTTTTAATAAAATAATTAAATTTTAAACTAAACAGGTAAATTTATAAGCTGAATTCATAACCAAAATTGCTAAATTTTCAATGAACAAAAAATTAAACTGGAACAGAAAAGACATTTGACTTTTGAACCAGAGTTGAATTTTCAACAGAATATATGAATTTTCAATGAAAGAAGATCAGTTTTCAATTTAAAATATTTTTTTACCAAAAATAAAATATTTACATTTTCAGACAAGAAAATTAATTCCCTACCACAAAGCAACTGATTTTCAGCAAAATAGTTCAACTTTGAACACAATAGATGAATTTTCATCTAAAATGATGGATCTTGAAAGAAACAAACAAATTATTTGCAAAAAAAGTGTTCAAAATTCAACCAAATCGTTGAATTTCTACCAAAAAGTAAATTTTCAAGTAAGTACTGGAATCTTAAAGTAAAAAAGATGAATTTCCAACCAAACAGTTGAATTCTTAACTAGAATATATGTATTTTCAACCAAACTGTTACATTTCAACTAGAAAGGATATATTCTCTAACAAAAATGAAATAGGTACATTTTTATTTGAAAAAATTAATTTACATACAAAAATGAAATGAATTTTCAACGAAATAGAAATTTTGTAAAAAAGATCACCTTCAACAAAATTCTTGAATTTTAAACATATTGATTTAATTTTCAACCAAATAGTAGAATTTTTAACCAAAAGAGATGAATCCCGAATCTTAATATAATGTTTGACTTTTCAACAACAACAAAATAATGTCAAAACAAGAATAGTTGGATTTTCTTATTGGGTTCTATTGATTCAGTTTACATTTAATCGTTTCGTTTAATCGAAGTTTCTTGAAAAGAGGAAAAAAATATTTCTTGATGAAAAGGGAAAAAAGGGGCCATGTTTCGCAAACTTTCTTAAAATTTATCATCAGGGAAGGTACTACCCCCCCTCCCCATCAAATTGGTAACGTAGTTTACGGATGGCCCCTAATCTGTTAAGTAGATCTGCCGTCTAAGTTAATCATTTAATTATATCAATTTTCTTAAATGAAAAAAAAATCTAAAGATTTTAATTAAAAGTATTCTCATTCTAGTATCAAATAGTTTAAAATTATTATTTATCGTTCGATTGGTGGTTATATCAAATTAAATTTATATTTCGTACATAAAAGTAGGAAGAAATGTAGAAGGAGGAGGAGAAGGAGGAGGATGAGAAGGAGGAGGTGAAAGTGGATGAGGAGGCGGAACAGGAAGAGGAGAAAGAGGTGAAGGTGGATGAGGAGGCGGAGGAGGATCAGAAGCAGGAGGAGGAGAAGGAAGTAGAGGATGAGAAGGAGGAGGAGGTGAAGGTGGATGAGGAGGCGGACGAGAATGAGGAGGAGAAGGAGGAGGAGGAGGTGAAGGTGTATAAGGAGGCGGAGGAGGAGAAGGGGGTGTAGGATAAGGAGCAGGAGGTGGATGAGGTGAAGGAGAAGGAGGTGGAGGATCTGGAGAAGGCGGAGGAGGAGGAAGAGCTTTATCGTCTCATAAAATTTGAAGAAGGGGTTAACTGAAATGTAGAGGAAAGTGAAAAATCACTAAAAACAGCGTCACCGAACAGGTGGTCGCATCCTTGAGAAATTCAAAAAATGAAATCCTCTAAATATAATTAGCTATTTTTTTAATTTACACATATGTTGAAATATCTGTTGAATGTTGAACAATTAATTTGAGTAGAAACTAACGGCAGTTTCTCTGTAACGAATTTGTTTTGCTCGATGTTTGGTGTTTCATGAACTTAGGAGACATGTGTCTCGCAAACTTTCTTAAAATTTATCATCAGGAAACGTACTACCCCCCACTCCCCATTAAATTGGAAATGTAGTTTATGGATGACCCCTTATCTCTTAAGTTGATCTTCCGTCTAAGTTAATCATATAATTATATCAATTTTCTGAAATGAAAAACAAATCTAAAGATTTCAATCAAAAATATTCTCATTCTAGTATCAAATAGTTTTAACTTATTATTCATTGTTCGATTGTTGGTTCTATAAAATTAAATTTATATTTTGTACATACAAGTAGGAGGAAATGGAGGAGGAGGAGGTGGATGAGGATGAGAAGGAGGAGGTGAAAGTAAATGAGGAGGCGGAGAAGGAGGCGAAGGTAAACGAGGAGGCCGAGGAGGATGAGTAGGAGGAGGTGGATGATGAGCAGGTGACGAAAAAGGAGGAGGAGGTGAAGTTAGATGACGAGGCGGTGGAGGATGAGGAGGAGAAGGGGGTGGTGAATGAAGAAGAACAGAAGAAGGTAAAGGTGAATCAGAAGGTGGAGGAGGAGAAGGAGGTGAAGAATGAGGAGGAGACGGAGCTTTATTGTCTCATGAAATTTGAAGAAGGGGGTAACTAAAATGCAGTGGTGAGTGAAAAATCAATAAAAACAGCGTCAGTGAACATGTGGTCGCTTCCTAGAGAAATTCAAAAAATGGTATCCTCTAAAAAGAATTACGTAATTTTTAATTTATACATGTGTTGATATATATGTGTTGAATGTTAAATAATTAATTTGAGTGGAGACTAGAGGAAGTTTCTCTGTAACGAGTTTGTTTTGCTCGATGTTTGGTGTTTCATGAGATTAGGAGACATGTGTATGAGTTTATGTTTCGAAGTCTCTAGTCTGAAGGCATTGAGCCTTGCGAGTGGCTTGAAATGGTTGTTTGTGCACAAGATTCAGGTTGGCATACGATAGTAAGCTTAGTAAACCATCATAAATTTTAGGGATGCCTTCCCTCGCAGTATTATCAAGCAAACGCTTTCACTTGCTTCTGGGCTCATATTTCACCTCTCTGCTAACATGAGATTGAACAACTTCGCTTTCAGGAAATCCCTTTGTATCATCATACTTTTACAACAATGATAAGAACAATGAAAAATTATTTTTGACATTCTCATCTTAATTAAAAGTTACACGAGGAAAACAATATAAGCGGTTTATTAGGCGGTATCAAAAATACAAAAGATTAGTCTTTTCTTTTCCAGGGTGCTGAAAAGTTTCTAGTGAGTGCCAAAATGACTTCCTAAAAGTTAAGAAAAAATTAAAATCCTTTTAGTTCGCACTACGGGGTCAAAGGTCAAAATCATGAAAAAAATGTATTTTTCTCATTATTTTCAACCGAATTTTTTTTCTAACTCGGGTGAACGGTCAAGGTTGTGTATTGAGATAATATAAGTGCCTATGTAATATAGACCCAAAATAATAATTTTCCAGAATAGAGCTAAATTTTCAATTAGAAAATTTGAATCTTCAACTAAAAAGTTCATTTCATACTAAAAAATATGAAATTACAAGGAAGAAGTTAATGTTAAGCCTAATAGTTGCATTTTCCAAAAAGAGAAGTGAATCTTTGATCTGAAAAGACGAGTTATCTACAAAACAGTTGAATTTTCAACCAAAAAATAAGGATTTTCAACAAAAATATTTGAAAATTCAGCCCAAAAAACAAGAACAAATTTTTCATAAAGCGATTGAATTTTCAAATAAAAAATTTGAATTACAATAAAAAAAGTAAATTCTCGAACAAAAAATATCCAGTTGATTCACAATCTCGTTAATGAATTTTATACAAAAATAGTTGAATTTTCGATCCAAACAGACAAATTTTCTACAAAATAGTTGAATTTTTAACCCGACGATATGAATTTTCAACGAAAAATGCAATTTTGAACCGAAATATCTCTACGTTTACCCCAAAAAAACTCAACGTGCAAAAAAGAAATTGAATTTTCAACAAAAAAATAACATTTTTAACGAAAAAATTGAATTTTCATCAAGAAACTTAGTGTTATACTAAAAGCTATGAACATACAAGAGAAAAGTTAAATTTAAACCTAATCGCTAAATTTTCTACAACCGTAGCAGAATTTTCGATCCAAATAGATGAATCCAAAAATATGGATTTTCAACAAAAAAGTTATTTTTCAAGCAAAAAATATCAATTTACAAGAAAAATGTTATTTCACAACCTAATAATTGAATTTTCTACAAAAATACGATTTTAAGACCAAAGAGTTAATTTTGCAAAACAAAAAGTATGCATTTTTAACGAAAAAGTTCATTTTCAACCAAAATAGTTGAATTTTCTTTCCAAAAAGATGAACTTTCTATAAAAACAGTTAAATCCTCAACTCGAAAATTTAAATATCAAATAAAAAATCTAATTTGATACTAAAAAATATGGATTTACAAAAAGAAGTTTATTTTTAACAAAAAGAGTTAAAGTTTTGAACCAAACGAGATTTTTTCTTGAAAAAATTGAATTATTAAATGGAAAATTTGAATTTTCAACAAAAAAGTTAATTTTCAACCAAAAAATATCACTTTTCAAGAAACAAGTTTATTTCCAACCGAACAGTCTAATTTTGTATAAAAATCGTTGGATTTTCAAACGAAAAGATACATTTTTCATAAAGCAGTTAAATTTTCGATCCGAAAAAGCAAATGTATCAACAAAACCGTTGCATTTGAAACCAAAAAATTTGAACTTTTAACAGAATTGTTAAATTTTTAGGAAAATAAATCAGTATTCAACCAGATAGTAATTTGTAGCCAAAAAAGGTTCATTAATGACCAAAAATAGACTTTTTCAACAAAACAGTAAAATTTTGGCAAAAAAATATGACATTTCAAACAAGTACTTGAATTTTTTAGCTACAAAGAAGTTTTTGGAAGTCAGTTGAATTTTCTACAGAACATTCTTTTTTTTTTGTTTATTACACAAAAAAAAAATTTCATTTTAACAGAAGATATTTAGACAATTTGCAACCTTGGAAAACTAAAAATTTTTTCTTTGAAATCTTTAACCATTTTTTCTAAATTGTATGAAATAATTTGAAATATTTTAAAATCTTTTTCAACTTTCTCCAAGAATTATTTTTTTTTTATATAAAAATACCTAAACATTTTTCTATCCGGGCGGAAAAATTATATACAGTTTATACATAGTGAAAGAAATCAAGTGTAATATTTATTTATTTTATACAAAAAATGTGGGTGGGCATTTTAATAATCTTTGTTTATTCTCTCGAATAATATAATTCTATGTTCCTGCACGTTTAGCAAAATATGATTGAAAAAACTATTTTTTTATCCAAAAATATTTTTAGGGTTCCCAATTTTTTGCCTATCTGGAAATTTTCACCATCTATGCATACAATTTTACATATTTAGAACTTTTAGAATTTTTGAATAAACTTAAAAACATTTGATAAATTTTTGGAAATATTTTCAAGTTTCAAAATATTTAAATCTTATCAAACCTCCTGAAATCCGTAAATATATTTTACACTGAATTAAGTTTTTCCCAAACATTTTTTTGAATTATGAAAATTTATATGTCTTGAAAGTTTTATTTTTTCATTTAAATTGAATAGAAATTTAATTGAAGATTATTAAATAAACTTTAATACCTTTATGAAGAAAATATTAATGAGCATACGCAATTATTACCTGAAAATACTTGATTAATAAATTAACCCAGACTGAAAATATTCTTTGAAGTAATACAAGTTTTATTCCATAACCTTGTAATCCGGTAATACTAACATTTATTTGCAACGATTGAAGTCAGTTGAAATACGAAAAATTTTCGATATTCTTCATATTTTGCAATTTAAAAATGATCTACAATAAATGCAAGCTAATGTTTTATTTTCATTGTAATGTTCAGCAGCATAAACATTATTTCTAATCATACAACCTGTATAAATAAACATTCAGCCTGGGTCTTTCATTGAAATTATTGTTTAATTATATATATGATTGAAAACTAAGGGTTAACAACCACCGCAGGGTCCCACTGGGAGCAACTGTCATCTAAAAAATGACATCGGCTCCCTAAAACTATGATGCGCTTGCAGGTTAGGGCCTGCGAAGCGAAATTTTGCAACGCTGCCTAACAAAAGCAGCGTGCCAAGGATTTTCTTTTTGTGCTCTGACTTGATTGTTTTATTTTTAAAACTAGAAGTTTCTGGTTGAAACATTAGAGTCTTTCATGCACTAGTAGGTTAGGGTCTACTTTGTGGTTATGGGTAAGAGCCTATTACTCGCTTGTAGGTTAGAGCCTACGAAGCGAGATTTGACAACACCGTCAAACAATCATAGGGACTTATCAAAATTACTTCTTCGCTTTTATAATTCAAGTCCTGCAGAAGTTGATAGAGTAAGCGAACGTTCTGTCACATAATAAATGTACTTACAGCTCTGAAATGATAAGAAATCTGATCAGCTGTTTAAGAAAGGATCCCTCCAAAGCTTTTAACGTTTCGATCGTTTTTTCGATCTCGCTTCTTATTCTTCCGACTCATCTTTTTCATTTTCTCGACCAGTATTGTCAAATAATCCTCTTCGTCTGTCGAACCGGATGAACTCGATGATGTATATGAGTCTTTCCTTTTTCTTTTTACCATGATGAGATAAGTGAAATTCGTTTTTGATGTGGCTTGATCAGCACAAAGTGAAACAATGACTCTTTGCACCAATGCGAAATGATCGAGATTCACAACATTTTTTCATTGAAATTTTGGAAAACGTGGAGATATTAGCGAGAAGTAGGCGTACTACATTTTGATCATGAGGGAGTGGCTCCAAATACAATTGAACTTTTTTGTTGGAAATTCGTTGCCTCTTCCTAACAGACGACTGTTTGGTTCTCAATGCAACCATCTGGTAAAATATTGATTTTTCATTTGTTATGAATAAATCTTTTTTGGCAGAAAATATCTCTTATTTCGTTGGGAATTCAACTTTTTAGTTTGAAAACTCAACTCTTCTGTTGAAAAGTATTCTCATTTGGTGGAGAATCAATCTTCTCTAATGGAGAATCCAATTATTCGGTTAAAAATGCAACTGCTTGGTTGAAAAGGAATAATCTGTTACGGATTAAGTTGAGATATTAATTATCATATTTTTCGTCAGAAATTCATGTCTTTGCTTGAAAATGTAACTATCTTGTTCAAATTCCTGCCTTTGTTTGGTTCAAAAATCAATCATCTCTTATGAAAATGAATCTAGAAAATGTAACTATGTAGGTGAAAATTCATGTATTTTGTCGAAAATTAAGGGTGTTTAGTAAAAAATTAAATTATTGCAACGACCTTTCCTAGGTTAAAAATTCACGTATAGCAATGAAATTGCAATATTTTTACTCGAAAGGCTAGGAGTTTCAAGAGTTTTATAACAAACTAAATATGGCCTCTTTATCAATTTTACTTGAAAGAATTAAATTCCCTATTATTGTGAACAAGTAATTCTATTTACTCTCGTTTAATGGGATTCTAGGCTGTGAAGTATGCAATAATAAAACCTGTTTCTGATTCTAATATTAAATAATGAACAATATTATGTGGGCAACATCGCTTAATATAACCCTATAATAAACAGAAAATGATATTTTAAACACTAGCTTATAAAATTCTAGGTACATGATATTGTAAATTTTTTATTGTCACTGATATAGATTTTCAAAAATGTGGTATTACATATACAAATAGTGATCTCAATGACGCGCTGGCCAGCAAACTATAACGCAGTTATGAAGCAATGAACAGCTGGGTAGTATTTTGTTATCTTCGAGGATTAAGGAAAATGTCAAGGAAAATAAATAGAACGTTATGGAGTGTACATCGCCCTTAGTTTTCCATTCGTTTCCTGCAAATTGATTGTGTTGCAAGAAAGACAAATAAAATGCTATAAAGCGTAAAGAGTCTTACCGATGTTCCTCCCCGCTATCTACAAACGGGTAATATATATACAATGGCGAGCGGTTTCCTGAAAAGTAATTAGTATCCTCGTACGAAATTCTGAACGAGTCAGTTCAATCTACGTCGTAAGAGAATGAGGCTCTTCTTTTTTGCTCTTTTGCTTAACTTTATGGTTTTCTTCAACGAAATTGGTGAGTATCATAATCCTAATCCTTTTTTAATACTTGGAATATGTTGAACCTCATTCAACATTTGGATCATTTGCTTCTGATATGAGTTTTATTTATATTTTTTCTATATTTCTCCTTTTATAGAAGCATCAAATAATTTCCTGAGAGGTATCCTTTTTCAAAGAATGAAAACTGATAAAGATAGAAATAAAGATATGAACAGATTGGATGAGACTGGACTTGCCACATCCAGACTTTCGAGGCCTCCAGCTACGAGAGACACTTCAATTTCAAGAGATCGTGATGCTCTTGATTTGAATCTACCTCCACCTGAACCTCCAACACATACTCGACCAAGACCTTCAAAAGGTTAGTATCTATATGTTCATTAGGACCAGATATGAATAGTTTTGTATATATTTGTACATATTTCTCTGTTTACAGAAGCATCAAATCTTGCAAAACAATACAAGGCGAGGTATGATCATTCTTCTCTAGATTCTTTGCCTACAGGGTCGACTCAAAATTATGATTTTCAGCAACAAGAGATATCAGAGCGACCAAGAAGAAACCCGACCCCACAAGGTATCATTATTCTTGATATTCCAGATATTTCGAATTGTTTCTAAAAATTCCCAAACATTCCCAAGTATTCCGATATATTACGAACGATTACGAAATGGGGTAAAATTTTCTCACATACTTCAAGATACTTCTCGGGAAACCGACGATTTAAAAACGATTTTATGACACCGCGACGGAATCCGCTTCATCAATCATCATGCATCCCTTCCAACGGGAAAAGAACTCAGGTAATCCGCGTAATCCACTTGTGATTTACATTAACCGAGTTCTAATCTGGAATAATTCATCCCTAATTTCTAGTCGTTCATAGTAATCAACTTGTAATCCAGATAATTTGGAGTCATTTAGGTTTGAAATTCAGCACTTACGGTTAAATCATGTTTCTGGTTGATGATATAAATGTTTTATTGAATATTCGTCTTTTTGAGTTAATATTTTAATTACTTTCGTAAAAAAGTGAACCATTTGGTTTAAATTAATTTTTTGACTGTAAATTTAACTTCTGAAGTTAAAAGTTCATTATTTGAGTTGAAAATTTAACTATTTTGTTAAAAATTAGGTTTTTTATGAAAGTCAATTTTTTAACTGAAAACTTAGTAAGTCCATTTTTAATGAAAAATTGATCTTTTTATATGGAAATTAGACTATATGATTGAAATTTATTTATTTTTTGTTGAACGTTCATCTGCTTACAATACAATAATCTACTGGGTTAAAAATTTAACTATTTGGTTGAAAAGGGCGAAGTGTTCTACCTTTTTTTAATTTAATCTTGAGGAATCGTATGCAATCCGGAGTAATATTAGGTAATGCACAGCAATTCTCCATATAGAGGTAATTGGGGTTAATCCAGGGTAATCCACTTCCACTTGATTGAATTTTCTGAAATTGTTTTTTCCTCAATCCCTTCACTCTATAAACATATATATTCCAAGTATTCCTTGTAATCGAAGATATTCCCAAATGTGCCAATATGTGTTCAAGTATTTGAAAGTATTGTTCGAGAATATATTCCTTGCACATACAAACTGAAAGCTGTGATATAAGTTGTAATACAATTTTTTTTAACAATTGACAAACGCAGATCCTCGGTCAACATGTAGATCGTTTGGATCAGATATTTTGACTTTTGTATATATCAGCAGTCTTTTTACAGAACGAAGAATGCTAAACGATAGAAGGGCCCAATCTCACTATCTTAATAGCCTATCATATAATGAACGAAGTGAAGTTCTTCAGAGTCAGCAAAATGGACTCGTTCAAGTTAATGGAGAACACGGAGTTGGGAGTGCTCTAAATTTGTTCAATACGTATTATCCTAATGGTTTTCATCCTCATTCTGAACCTAATGTTTCATACGAAAAACCACCTGCTTTGCATGAAATGGATCCTACGATCACACCAGGTGGATATCGTAGGAAGACAAACAACAGAAAAAAATCAAAAGGTATAAGGCAGGAGGAGGTTTCGGATTCTCAAGACCAGTTTCAACCAACAGAAGATCCTCACTATGGAAGTTATAATCCTCATGCTGCAGCTAATAGTTATTCTAATTCTCATTTTCCGTGGAATAATAATTATGAAGGTGGGGGATCCGGCTCATAATACAACTAATACTTGAAAATATTAACTATAATACAACGTGTAAGCGTCTTTATGTCCACTCGGTGCTATTGTGAACATCCTTCTATAATGCAAATATGTGTGTTTTGAAATTATGCTTTTTCATGTACCATTTCTTGAAATAAATAAGTTACTCACTAGCAAAATTGTAATTGTGGTATTTTCTTTTTCATTCACTGGTTTTCTTATAATAGAGTACCGTAAAACGGGGTAGAGTCGCTCATGTAGAGTAAAGCTGCTCACAGAATTTAAATTTTGAAATTCAATATCAAATTATCTAGGGCAAAGAATAAAACATTACCGATTGATTTATTTTGTGCAGCTGTCGAGTTTTAGTTTGAAATTAATTTGAGGCCAGTTTTTAAAAATATACATGGATTTTCAACAAAAGAATGTAATTTTTAACCTAAAATGCTACTATTAAGCCTCCAATAAAATAGTTAAATTTTAATTGAAATATTTATCATTATATCAAAGAAACGAATTGTCAACAGAATAGTTACATACATTTTTAACCAAAGGAATGTATTTTCTAGTCAGCTGGTGAATCTTCATCCAAAATGATTAATTTTTAACAAAATAATTCAATTGTCAACCCAGAGGAATAATTATTTGCAAAAAAAGACGAATTTTCAACAAGATAGTTAAATCTCCAGTTGAAAAATTAATAAATATGTGCATTCGTTATGTAAGGTAATGAAGTTTGTTAAAGCCCATATCAATTTCCTTATGTTAAAAATTAAATTATATTATACTTTTTTGTCAACGAAATCGTTAGTTTTATTACGAAAGAAAAAAATTTTGTACCAAGATTATGAATTTTTGACAAATAATGTAATATTTGATATTTTATCCTAAAACTATTTTTATTTCGAATCAAAAACAGTTGAGTTTGATAAAAAAAGACGAATTTTCAAAAAATTAATAGATACAAACATTTGATTATTGTTTGTGACTATCTTTTCTTAGAGTAATGCTAGAAAGTAGCTACATTCTCTTAAATACTAAGCGAGCCTCAACAAGCATAATTTTTTAAATAGTATTGTATTTTGTAAGTGCATTATTTTTGCTGATTTACTTTTTTTTTTAATTCTCTCATGTTTATTCATTATTTTTTTATAACTGAAAAAGCAAAGCCAAGTTAAATATTTCAGAAAAACCGCAACTTTTTACCAACAAGCAAAGAGAACGTTACTAACAATAATAATGAATTGTTTACCAAATTATTTTTGTTAACTTGAATTAATTAATACTTTACTCCGATTGCACAGTCAATAAAATATTAACAATTGTAGGAAAACCAGAAATATCTAGTAAAAATATAAAACAAGAGAGCTAGAAGAAATAATAATTAGTTTAAAAAATTATTTGTGCCAAATTCAATTAATTTTTAAGTCACTCCCAATTGAAAAATAGACAAAAAGTTTGAAATTTTCTAGCAAACTTCAATGAATAATGTTAATTCAATTTATATTCAAAGGATGTTAAATGATTTATTCTTTATGGAATAAATTCAATTTTATTTTCAAGGATTCCTATGCATTTTAACAATCCAACAGAAGAAAATTTCAGAAAGTTTTTATATTTATTCAAATTAAATTTGAAAATATATCAAGGGAATTCACAGATTTTTGCCGTGTCGATTTTATTTGTGCAGAATCTGTATTTTCGTGTACTTTTATATGATATTATGAGTGGTCTAAACTAAGTCCTTTCTTTGTAGTTTCTCCAACTTTTACAATCATTTTTCTAACATTTTTGTATTATTTATTATAATCCTGATTATTTCGTCATTGTTTTCCATAACATAATTTTCAATCGCGAATTTCCCATATACCATAGAATTTTTTGCAATCTCATGCAATCTTTTGCAATACCATGCAATCTTCCAAACTCGCAATCCCAGAGTACAACAAAAATTTAAATAATTAACCCCTTGCATTAATAGCAACTTAATAAAAAATCTTACTGTGTAAATTAATACTTCCAAAATTAATTATAAACTGTATAAAATATTTAAAAATGTGTTGTCACCTACAAACCATAGAAGCCACAAACATTTGCAAACATTCAAAGTATATGTCAAAAAAATGTTTGTGAATCCATGTTGCCTTCACAACGGATCGGTTTTTATCATTGAACTAATAAATGCTGTAAGATCACTGACTTTTTTTTTGAATGAGCTCTATGCCAAGAACATATCAGCTTCATATGATGTCACGAGAATTACGTGAATGTTATCTGAAAAAGTATGTCGACTCATCTTTTGACAGATTGCCTCTTACTTTAAAACAAATCAGTTACAATTAATATTCAGACAAAAACACATTTTTTCACGGAAAAAGCCACTTTAGTCACTTTAAGATGAATTCTTGTGCGAAAAATCAGATCTCTGTAGAAAATGACTTTTTTATGCTTTTAGGAATCAGAATGATATTACCGATGGTTGTTTTAGTATCGCTTTTTACCGATTATTAAAGTAGATCCACGTTGCCTTCACGTCGAATCTGTTTACATCATTAAACCAACCAATTCTGTAAGACAGTCAACCTTTCTTTCGTGTTTCTCACAGACAACATTATCGTATTTTCGACCCAGTGCAACTACTAAATATTTTTGAATAAGCTCAATGGCAAAAACATATCAGCTTCATATAATCTCAACTGAGAAAGAAATAAAAAACGAAACAAACGCGAATCAAGATCGAGAACTTACAGAAAGCGGAAGTGCGAATAGATTTTCAGAGTAAGATAAACGAACGCATAGATGAGGCAACCTGGAAGGCGCTCCAAAGCAATAAAGATATAGAGGGCACGTGGAATTTGCTACGGGATATCATTGTTAAAACTGCGATTAATGTATTTCGTACAGCGGCTTTAGCAAGAAAATCTGGTGGTGCATGGTGGAATGATGAAATTGAAGCAGCCCGAAAAGAAAAGAAAGAAGCGTACGAGAGAACGATAAACATCACAGGTCTTAGCAATGAGGAGAGAAATATACTTGAAAATGATTACCGTAACAAAAAGAGGAAAGCTAAACGACTAGTCAAGGAAAGCAAAGATAAACTCAGAACAGAAGAAGAAATTACAAACCAACTTTGAAGGAGTCATGAAACTGTTATTTATAGAGATGAAGGGAAGTAAAAGTACAGAGTTTGTCAGCATGAGAAACAGCAAAGGTGAAATGCTATATGACACAGACGGGATAGTAGATGCTTTAAAAGACTCTGTTAGAGAATTATAAGGAGGTGAAGACATAGGGCAAAAGAACTGCGAGATAGAAAATATTGCATGAGAAAACCCAATTGTCCCAGACGATTGGAGGAAAGCGATTATATCACCAATATACAAAAGACAGGGAGATAAAAGCAACTGAAATAATGACAGACGTATCAGCACACTAAGTACCGTAAGTACAATGTACTCAAAATTTCTTATTCGTGGGGTAATGAAAATTACAGAGGAAAAGATACGGGGCGTCCAAAGTCGGTTTCTGCCAGGAAGATTATGTACAGATCAGATATTCAGCTTAAGAGAGATCACAGAAAAAAGCTTGAGAGTAGGAAAGAAAGTTTTCTGTGCATTTGTTGACCTAGAAAAAGCATTTGACAAGGTAAATAGAAGTAAACTTTGGGAAGTCCTTAAAGAGTACGGAGTCCATGGATGGCTCCTCCAAGCAATACAAACAATATATGCAGGCAGTTGAGCGAGTATAGGTGTTCATGGGAAACTGAGTGACTGGTTTAATATTGTGGAAGGCGTGAAACAAGGATGCGTTATGTCTTTATAGCTAATATTCATATTTATGGATAGGTGTCTAAGAATTTGCCCTGTTCAACTAAGAGGGTGTAGATCTCGAAACAGCGAAGATACGTGGGTTAGCTTTCGCAAAATTGTCCTGAATGTCAAAGAATGTGGTCAGGAAAGACACAAGTCGACACATGAGAAAGGAATCAGTTAAGGTGGTTCGGGCATGCTGAAAGAATGAAATATGAACGACTGACCAAACAGGTGTACAAAGGTAAAGTAAATGGCAAAATGCCCAGAGGTGAACCGCCGAAAAAATGGTTAGAATCTGTGAATGAGACATTAGCCAGAAGACTCTCGCACCATTGTCATTTATTACGTGGGTTAGGGTGCCCAGAAAATGCGATACTAGAAGCCAGGTTTTCATGGCCGAGGTGATGAGCGCTTTGCCCCAAAAATTACTCGTAGACCTGTCAGATTTAAAAAATTTACTAGATTTGTTTTCATTGTAGCAGGCTTATTTATATTTCTTCCAATCTGCTTCTTCAAAAAATGTGATCTTTAACCTTGGAAGGGAATATTCTTAATATGACTGTATAAGATATAAATTATTAGGGCCGTTATAAGGCTTTGAAAACAGTAGAAAAAAATTGAAATAACACATTTCAAGGAACCGTCATCGATATTTTTTATAACATTTTCATTGGAAAAATGCTTTTATGTACATTCTCAGGACTGAAGAACAACGTACCAAAAGTTCAAATTAAAAAGTGGATCATTTCATGGGTAGAATCTTAAATGAAAACAAAGTTGGATTTGCCCATGTTGATTATGTGAGAGCTCCAAAGACGATGGACACCTCTAAATATTGTTTAAAATTAAAGAAAAACCTGGCTTTTACAATCGCATGAACTATCGTTATTTGCCTTTTGCTCCTGAGAAAATAAAAAATGTTTTTTTTCTGATCACCCTAACGTCGTTCTGTTGGAAAAATACCCAAAAAGGGGTTCTAAATATTTTGAAATTGTTCGAATCCATCTTAAACCACTGCAATGATTTAAAAATTCGTTAAAATCATTCCAAGTACTTTAAGGCTTTATATATTTATGAATCTTTGAAAATTCCCGCATAAAATGGTCTCAAATTTCGAAAGTATCTTTATATATTTTAAATTAACATATGGAATTGCTGACTTCATGGAATCCCTCGAAATCTCTTTTGCTCAACTTTATTCTTTTCCTCGGCGATGTTGGTGAGTATCGTAATCCTAATACTTTTTTAATATTGGAAATATATTGACCTTCGTTCAAGATCTGGATCATTTGTTTCTGATATGATGAGTTTCATCTATATTGTTGTTAGATTTGTCTTTTTACATAAGCATCAAATAATTTCACGAAAAATCTCCACCTTGAAAGATTGGTTACTAATAAAGATAGAAACAGAGTAGATCCGACTGGACTTGCCACATCCAGACTTACTGGGCCTTAGGCTCCGAGAGAAAATTCAACTTCGAGAGATCATGATGCCCTTCATTTGCATGCACATGTACCTGATACTCAAAGAACTTCTGAACGAAGACCTTTAAAAGGTTAATATCTATATGTTCATCAGGACCAGATATAAGGTTTTTTGTATGTATTTTCATATATTTCTCTGTTTGCAGAAGTATTAGATCGTGCAAACCAATACAAGGTGGAGCATGATCATTCTTTTCGAGAGACTTCGTCTACAGGGTCGAGCCATAATGATTCGTATCAACAACAAGGGAGATTAGGGCAATGAAGAAGAAAACCGAGCCAGCGAGGTATCAGTATTCTTGATATTCCGGATATTTCGGATTATTTCCAAAAAGCAATCCAGATAATTCGGAGTAATTCTGGTTGACAAACAATGTATGATGGTTGAGAATTTATTTTTTGACTAAAAATTTAACTTGCGCATTTAAAGATTCATCATTTTAGATGAAAATTTGATTAAAGGAGGGGCGGCGATTGCGGCGCACGTAAAGGAAAATGCACGATCAAAATTAAAATATAAAGTAAAATATTGTAATAAATTATATTTTGTTGATGCTAATATCTTACCAATGCTCTATGGATAGAGATAATTTATTTTGAAGCTCTTTAAAACAGTTAATCGACGTGTTTTCTAAATAGTGCATCTACGCCAAATCGTCCTACCTTCTTTGGTAATGTGACGCGTTTCGATTTCAATTCATAATTATTGAATAAAAAACAAATAATGAAGAAAAATAAGCAAAATATAATAGAAATAAGATGAATATATTCACGTTTAATATTATAAACATATTTGAGGGATTGTGTTCGCTCAAATTTCAAGAAATATTTATTTTCAACAGTGCAGAATGCCTCATAATAATTTGAGAGTTATGTCTTCTTATACGTCAACAAAATTTTTTTGTTCACAGTACAGAATAACTCACCTATATGAAAAATAACATAATGAAGTATATATTCAAATAATTATCAATGGGGAAAATTTTTATTGACCATTTTCCGTCTTTTGTTTATTAACTTCCATCTAGAACAATAAAGGTTAGGACTTGTTCATTTTACTCTTTTCCAAAACAGTTCTAATGATTTCAAAAAACAATTATTCTAAAATAACTCTAAAATAAGGAATAATTATAAGAATAAAACTTTTTTATTACATATAAGAAACGAAATATTATTACTTTGGGTTACATGTCGAGTTTAGTACCGAATGCGCCATATTAGTCGCATGTGAATAGTATTTAATAAAGATTATTTACATAAAAGTTTATTCATTTTACTCGAAATGTTAAACTTTAAAGCATTCAAGAAACTCGAAACAGTCTATTTCCGAAAAATTTTATAAGTTTACACGAAACTTCTGTAATTTTTTACTCGTTTTAAGATACTCTAACAATACAAGCGAAAGAACAAAAACTAACTTTTTGTCATAAAAATCAGGCAATTATATTTAATTATCCTAATCTTTTGATAATGTAACGTTGAGAACATATACACATATAATGAAACTACCTCCACAAGCAGGAAATGCGTTGATATTCGAAAACTCGAATGCGCCACATTAGCCGCCGCGCCACATTAGCCGCCACGCCGCATTCGCCGCCGCTCCCATATTTTCTTAAAAATTAGTTTTTTTATGAGAACCAATTTTTTAACTGAAAATTTAGCAATTCAATTTTTGATGGGAAATTGATGTCTTTCATTCAGAAATTAGACTATTTTACTAAAATTTATTCATTTTTTATTAAAGGTTCATCTTCATGCTCGGTGAACTAAACAAGCATATCTATATGTTTTTGGGGTCGCTGAACACAAATCCGTGGTCCAAATAACCCAGTTGGCTCATGTTTTTCCGAAAAACGCAAAAGTGGACGTAAAAATGACAAAAACAGCGATTTTTGCTGTATGTCTTGGGTAAAAATGGAACTTTTTATGTCTAGTGAACTTAATTACCATACCTTTATAATTTTTTAAGTCGCTAAATCAAATTTCGCTGTTAAAATAACCCAATTAGATCGTAGTTTGTCTTCAAGACTCTAAATTAGCCGGAAAAATATAAAAAATGGTGATTTTTCCTTTATTTTTCAGATGGAAAAAAAATTTACGTGTAGTGGACTAAATCACCATATCTATATGATTGTTGTTTACTGTAAATTTCCTTTGCCTCTTACGTTTCGGAGAGTTTGATTTGCGTTAGTTCCTTTGCATGGCATTAGTAGGATTTTTTCTAAGTAAGTTCTATTTACTTTTAGCGTTACCCAGGAACAACGACGTGGACGTAGTAAATTCTGTTCCCTACGGGTACTTTATTACCGTGAGTCCCCTTGCCTCTCTATCTTATAGGGTTATTTTATTTTTTATTTTCCTTTATTTCGCTCTTGTCTAACCCTTTTGTCCTCAAAAGACCTACGTAGTGGGTTTCGCTTCCGTTTGGTTCCTTTATTATCTTGATCTCGTTTTAAACTCCAACAGTAAACAGCCATCATCTTGACATCCCAACGTCCCTGATATCGCCTCTCTATCTCTTTTATATCCAATAGACTAACGTTCCAATAGTATTTTCTCCAGAAGTAAAAAACTGTCTAAACTCTTCTTCCCTATTTCTGTAGAAACTTGATTCAACCCCTTTAGCTAATAAGTTCTTTTTTTCAAAACGGAAGCAAGATGCTCTGAAGCATCTTGAGAAAGACCGAGATCTCGCTATAAATCATTCAATTCTTGAAACGTAAATAGCTCGGGAACTTTATTCTTTTCATTGTGTGCTATGTACTCTTCTGTATTAACATCGCTGCTTTCATCATCATCCTTGTCATTACCATCATCTGAAATGTCACTTTCATCACTATCATCATCGGCATCTTCACCAGTACCTTCATTTTCTTCAGGTAGTGATAGGTGGGCATTCCTCCTCAGGTGTTATGAGGGCACTGCACAGCTCCTTGAAGCTATTTATATTCTTTGAATTTTCTTTCCGTGGATGCGAGACTTCGGAGACATCTTTCCAAAATGTCTGTTGTGGGCGGGTGGACGACAGTAACTTTACGACATCCTTTATCGATGTCGTTAAGGTGTCTTTACGATATCCCGAAGACGTAGTACGATCTGACGATGCCTTTACGATACCTTGAAGACACCTTAACGACATGGACATAGGATGTCGTAAAGTTGTCGTAAAGATGTCGTAACGATGTCGTTAAGACGTAGTCAAATTTGGTGCCCACTGGGGTGGCTTGATGAACACGCGCAAACAAGCACGTGCGGGAACGTCCGAACGGCCTTGATTCTACGCTCTGATCGGTCACCCCCCCCCCCCTACTTCATAGTGGACAGAACAAGATGAGAGAGACTACTACCACGCGAAAGAATTCTACGGACAGCGTTATATGGAAATTCCACATGTAAATTCCATACGGAAATTCTGCAAACTTTTCTACAAACTAATTTTGGACTAAGTTTGCTTTCCGGTGATAAGCTGCGCTCTTGAAAATCACACTCCGGACATCACATCCTTGCACCAGATATGCGAAAAACATCTTCTTCGAAAAAATTATGATACCCACGTCAAAACCTTACACCAACTGCGGGTTCCTCGAGGACACGAGATTAAACCAATGCCTCAGGTGCAAAAGCCACATCTTGTCCGGGAAAGTCTGGGTTTTACAGTACTCTAGAGTTCCTGAAGTAATTTCCTCGAAGACACGAGATTGAATCAATGCCCCAGGTGCAAAAAACAAATCTTCTTCGATTAAATCCCGGATTAAGTCCCGGATTAAATCGATACATGGTATTTAGAAGTTAAGGATCCCAGAGAGAAATTGTCTTGTTCATTTTCGTTGACTTTAACATGACTGAGCATGATTCCTTCGCTACCCCACGCCAGTCCGTCATTAATTCAAAACAGGACAACATTCTAATAGCCATGGCTTCTGCTTCATTCTTGTCTGGTTCCACGCGGTCATAAAATGCGTTAGTAATAGCTTCAGCGCTTCTGAAGTCTTCAGTAATGTGTGGGAGGGATTTATTATGAAACGCTTTGTCAAAATAACGAAAGATTTGTTTAATTCTGCCGTTACATACTTTAACGATGAAGCGATGCAAGTTGCGTATTGGTTCAAAAGCATCACGGAAGTCACGGTCGACGAGTAAGACATCTCCTGCGTAAAAAAGTACACACATTTTGGAAGCACTTTATTATGTCTTGATTAATAGTGGCATCATTATCAGTCGCTTTTTAGGGCTGAAAGACGTCTAAAATATATCCGCCAGGCGAATCATCAAGAAATAGCTTTACCAAATTCCTTTTCTTCTGAACGCTATAGGTTTGACGCTGAAACTGATAATTCGAACATTCTTGTATACATGAATGAGTAACGTCTAGTCCCAGATAACAATATGTTCGCACAGTAACGGCACAGTGTCTGTAGGCGCTGCTGGTACATCTGTAGGCCGCAATAGCAGAATATCCGACAGTATGACGGGAATGCCTACCAGGGTGGGAAAATGGGAAGTGGAGAGCCGAGAAGGGTCTGAAACAATAAATAGATGGTCACATTATGTAGAACAGGTTTTATTGCCACTTACAATGACGCGGCGAAATGGCCAGGTCGTAGCTGGGCACTGGCGATTGGTGTCAATTCCCACAGGAGCAGCGAGGCGTCTACTGAAAAGGAGATGGTCCTAACAAGGACCGTCCAGTAGGTGGAGATCCTCCTTCAGGATCGGTTTCAAGGTGGGAAGGCGAGAGCACTCTGACACTGACTAAACAAATAGATTGACGACCGGACGAGCGAGTCGAAACTAGCGGCGCAACGCGATGCCGTTCGAGGTTTCAGGTCCTTTTGGGGGATTTTGGCCCCTCTCGAGTGCGGTACACCAACCCTTTGGTGCCGGGACACAATAAGCCCGAATCGTCCGGTAACAACTTTGTTACAACAGATGCTGGTCCATATGCGGCTCAACACGCACGCAGGTATATCAGGAGAGTGAGCTGGCAGCCTGCTGGTACCATGTCTTATCGTGAAATCCGCAAAGTGCCTACATTATGCACTCATTAATTTAAAAAAGAACGAGGTTAGCCGGTGTGAGAGTGGAGTAGTTTATTGTGTCGCTTGAATTAAACTAAAAATATAAATTTGGAACATTTTATTATATTGGCCAGAAACGTCTGTCGAAACTCCCTTCATAGGACTCTTAAGGGTTATGTTAGAGACGGCAAACCACTATATCGTTCATAGTCACCAGTGTTCAACGAAGCAAGAAATTCCAAGCGAGTAAATCCAGACTGATCATTTTCCTTTAATAATTGTTCCATTTCAAATAAATGAGCAACAGTTCGAATAATAAAGACTTAGCGTGATAAATTCACGCATTGATAAGCAAAACCACACTTCTACTAACAAAATAGCATGGAGAAACTACAAAAACGTATATTATTCAAAGGGCAATTAGGTATTTCATGCTGTGACATCAGCTGGCAAGATGTCTGCACGCGGAGGGCCAAGTAATAATACCAATTGCATGGGGCGAAACTTTATTTTTTTAATAACTTGAAAAAAAAATGAATTTACATCATAAGTGTATTTGGATATTATTTTTTATTTTTCAAAAGCTGCAAAATTAAATAATAAGATCGTTAAAAATAAAATTATCAATTTTATGATTGAATTGCATAGTATTTGAAAAATAAACAAAAATATTTAAAATAAACTTATGGTAAAAATGATTTTTTTCCACGTTATTGAAAAAAAATGTTTCTTCCCACGTGACTGGTATTATTGTTTGGCCCTCGGCGTTTTTCCCCACCTACCCTGAAATACCTAATTTAAAAATTTAGTGCAACTTACATGTGTACGTGCTGCTGAGATAAGGTGATCTTTTTTTCCACGCTGTTTTTCTCGCGAAGATATCATTATGTATAAGATTAAAAAATGTTAACAGTTTTTATTATTTTTATGAAAACTGAATATTTGGGAAACTCACCTGACTGAATTTTGAGAAGTCTTTAGGAATTCAGAGAAAGATATTGTTAAAAAAATAAATTAAATCGTAGTATTTTTCAGGCTTTTTGAAAAAATATACATTGCTGCTCAAAATCATTTTTTTGTTTAAATAAGAAATACCTGAACATTGGCGACATATGATTGTATAATAATAATAATAATAATAATAATAATTGTCGAAATTTCAGCACGAACAACCTCTTCTTTAAATTCTCGCCATTCGTATCAACAAAAAATCAGGCTATTCGTACAAAAATTTCAGTACGCGCATAGTAACGGGGATAATAAAAACAATGAAGTCTCTGATCCTGTATATCGATGAGTGTAAATAAGGCTATTACATCATTTGGTTCCGTCATTAAGAAGACGTAGACGTTCATTTTTTACATTGTCTAGACAATATAAAAAATGAACGTCTACTTCTTTTTAATGTCAGAACCAAATGATGGAATGGTCTTATTTGCACTCAACGATATGTGCGCAAAGTATCAGCAATGTCTGCAGACACGCGCCTGTTCGGCTCTCTGCGCTCAGGCTGTGAAAGCGCATAAGACACTCACTCAATAAGACGCAGATTATGTTTGTTTTCTGTTGATAGTGTGCATACATTTCGTGTCAGCATGATATGATGCAATGATGCGCCCGCATGATTGTTATCTGGGGTATCGTGATCAGCTTGTCATTATCTGGAGAATAAGGTATTCGTACAGTAAAGCGAGAGCGTAAAAATGTCAATTTGACCAAGAAATTATTTCCAGTCCACTTTTTCTTCTATATGACTTTTAAGAGTGTAAAAAACCTATTTTTGAAAATAGAACACAATTTGAAAGCGGCGTTTTTTTTCTTAAAAAATCTATTACAATTTTGATTTTCAGACACAAATTCAAAAAGAAAAAAATGTTTATTATAGTCTCATAGTACATGAAAAGTTCTCTCCAAAATACAATAATAAAAGTCCAGTCGGATAATCCTAAATGAAGTTACACTAACGTGAAGGTGAATGAGCACCTAAAAAGTGAAAACTTCAGGCCCCAGTATATTGACAACCGGTTGATAAATGGACCTATGGTTCCGAGAATTATTATAGCTCAACTAGGACTATAATTTAGAGAAGTTTCAATCCGATAAAATGAAACAATCATTTTAGGTGGGAAAACTTGAAGTATTCTGCCTCATATATTACTTTTACTCTTAATGTGAGTTTCAACATTAAATGACAGAAAGCAGTATGAAGGCTTAATTCTACAAAATTGGGTCCATTATAAAATTTGATACAATGAATACGAGCTTTAATTTGGCACCAATTTCATTAGGGGGGGGGGGGGCGATGCACAGTGGGGCGAAATGAAAAAACGATGTTCAAAATAACCTGTAGGTCACAATTCTTCAAGGATTTTCATTTTTTTTTTCAAAAAATCCAGCATTAAATTCTCAAGAAATCTTTTCAGGCCGATTTTTGAATTTTTATTTGTTTAAATTTTTGTATAGAGCTGCAAATTGCGAAAAATTGTTGATTTTTTCAATTTTTCTTTTTAATTCTCTGTGCAAATTTTTGTCAGTGGCAACAGGCCTCAGGCCAGTATGATGGATTAGGTTTTTTTAAAAGTATATTTATGCATCGAAATCGCTCATTCAAAGCCACGACGTGAAATGTGATCATGGAAATGTAGTATCCGATATAATTTGTTAACTTTATCAACAAATAATATAAACAAATGCATGATTTAAACAGTTTTAGGCAGAAAAAAAACTAATTTTCTTCCGACTATCTTCTAATCTCATTGCCTGTGATTCACATTGATGTATTTTTGTCATCTGATATAATTCGTCAACTTTATCAACACTTTTTATAAACAAATTGCATGATTTGAACATTTTTTGGCAGAAACGAACCGAATTTTCTTCTTATTGTCTTAGAAACTCACTGCCTGTGATGCAAATTGACGTATTTTTGTCATTTGATATCATTTGTTACATTTATCAACAATTATTATAAACAAATGCATGATTTGAACAGTTTTAAGCAGAAACGAACCGATTTTTGTTCCGATTCTCTTCGAATCTCATTGCCTGTGATGCACATTGATGTATTTTTGTCATTTAAAATGATTTGGTGAACTTATCAACAATCATTATAAACAAATGCATGATTTGAACAGTTTTAGGCAGAAACAAACCGAATTTTCTTCCGATTTTCCTCGAATCTCATTGCCTGTGATGCACATTGATGTATTTTTGTCATCAGATATAATTTGTTAAATTTGACAACAATTATTATAAACACATACGTGATTTGAACAGTTTTAGGCAGAAATAAAAAACAAATTTTCTTCTGATTGTCTTCAAGTATCATTGCCTGTGATGCTCATTGATATCTTTCCACTCGAAATATAATTCAACATTTTTATGAATGAATCATTCGAAAAAATTTCTATTATGGATATTTCATGATTCCAGCCCTTATTTCTGCAATCAAGAGCTCTAGAGCTTCAGGTTGAAAATCACTATCTATATATCTCCAGCTTTCTCTTAGAGATGACAAGTATGCATTAGATGAGATGAATAATTTATGCACTAGATCAGTATTAGTGGCTGACCGACTACACTTATGAGTGTACTCTTGAGCTTCTCTTTTTCGTAAAAGGAAGGTTTCCAATTTTTCTACAATGTAGGAAATAAGTACTGTAATAATTTGTCAGTAACTACTTCCATTTGCTTATCATCGACTGGATAATTTTCTGGGATGTGATTCCAAAGCATACGAGTTAAATCAGTGTCATTTATTTTGGGATTTTGGCTTGCAACATCACACAAGCGCTCCATTGGCACCTCCAGAGAATTGATCTTGGAGCGTAGGTTGAAAAAATACTTTTTTTTTAAATAATAAATAAAAGAACGAAGAAAAGAAGAAATTTCATGATACTTAAAACCTAGGGAAAAGAAAATTAAAGGAACAAAAAAAAGTTGATATCTCTTTACACCGGGAGATAAAACAACAACTCGTGAGTGACAGATAACTTTGTAATATAAGTGTTAACTTTCTGCATAAAGGGAAATATAAGAACATGAATATTCAATATCATCAGAACATTATTTCCTGTTAATAGAACAGAATGAATATTTGTGCGAGATTCTATATTTTTCTCTACTCGAGTATTCAATACAAAATGTCTGAACGTCCAGCTGTCTACTCTCATTGAACAAGAATCACGCATGCCTAAAACTGTTCAAACCATGCATTTGTTTGAAATAATTGCAGATAAATTCAACAAATGATATCAAATGATAAAAATACATGAATGTGCATCACAGGCAATGAGATTCGGAGATAATATGAAGAAAATTCGGTTCGTTTCTGCCTAAAACTGTTCAAATAATGCATTTGTTTATAATAATTGTTAATAAATTCAACAAATTATATCAGATGACAAAAACATATCAATGTGCATCACAAGAAATGAGATTCGAAGCAATCAGAAGAAAATTCGGTTTGTTTCTGGCTAAAACTGTTCAAATCATACATTTATTTATAATAATTGTTGATAAATTTAACAAATTACATCATATGACAAAAATACATCAATGTGCATCACAGGCAATGAGATTCGAAGACAATCGGAAGAAAATTCTTTTTTTTTCTGCCTAAAACTGTTTAGATCGTGCATTTGTTTATATTATTTGTTGATAGAGTTAACAAATTATATCGGATACTACAATTTTATGATCACTTTTCACCTCGTGGCTCTGAACGACCGATTTCAATGCATAAATATACTTCACGAAAACCTAATCCATCATACTGGCTATTTGTTGCAAATATTCGTTTATAACAAATAACTTGACATGTCAACAAATTTTTTTTCTTTCACCGACCCTCGCGCATCAAACCTAAAGCCTGTTGCCACTGACAAAAATTTGAACAGAGAATTAAAGAGAAAAATTTTAAAAATCAACATTTTTTTTGCTATTTGCAGCTCTATAAAAATTGAAACAAACAAAAATTCAAAAATCGGCCTCGACAGATTTCTTGAGAATTTAATGCTGAATTTAAAAAAAAAATTTTAATCGATGAAGTATTGTGACCTACAGGTTATTTTGAACATCGTTTTTTCGGGGACATACCATCTAACATACGGCAAGTCTCTCT
The DNA here is from genome assembly GCA_011634705.1 of Andricus grossulariae. Lineage (NCBI taxonomy): Eukaryota > Metazoa > Arthropoda > Insecta > Hymenoptera > Cynipidae > Andricus > Andricus grossulariae. The sequence goes on from JAABKJ010007545.1 coordinate 275,021,593, forward strand.
GCGGCAAGTCACATCTGCGGCAAGTCACATCTGCGGCATGTCAATCTAGCGGCTTCTCCCCCTCATGGCATTTCTCTCATTGAAATTGATATTTTGGCGGCATCTCACATCGCACCCCTGTGACTGGACAAAGAAATAATGTTGGTCAAACCCCTACCCCTTTTCCAACGTCTCGTGTGTGAGGGGGGGGGGCACCCCTGTGACGGGCCATAGAAATAATGTTGGTCGAATCCCTTTCCACTAGTGAGAGATGCCGCTGGGTAGAGATGCCGCAATTGTGACATGCCGCAGAGAGACTTGCCGCATGTGACATGAATGGACCCTTTTGTACTTGTTTCAGATGCCACCAGACAATTTTTCTCCTTAAACTGATTTCTAAATAAAAAAAGGTTTTTCGCATCAGCCTAATAAATATTGACTGTTTGGACAAATATTTGTTTGAATTGATTAAATGCAGATTTTTTATTCATATGACGATTGCTTCCAATGTAATAGATCAATATTTAATTTGAACAAATATTTCTCAAATATATATAATTATTCACTTGCATAAGCGCACTCACTCATGAGTGAATTACATAATTAAAACGTGTATTTATCACTTCAAAGAATCAATGTCATTGAAATCATGAAATATTTCTTAGTAGGGTGTAAAACATAGATTTAAAAAAAAGCCAGGTTCTTAGCTCCCAAGAAATTATTTCATTGACTTAATAATTTTCACATTTATTGCACAGAAATATTTCTTTGTATTAAAGAAATATCACCAAAGAAATGGTTTCTTTGAGTTGAGGCTTGCTTTTTTTTGCCTTTGAAGAATATTTACTCAACGGAAGTAAACAAATCCTCCCGTATGGAAAAGTCAACTGGGGCCAGACTGGGTTCCGACCAGATTGTCCAATTACTAGTTGGGCCCCAAATGGAAACCACAGTCACTGCTCAACTGGGCTACTGTCTATGTTGTAATGTTAGGACCAACTAATGCCGCGATTGTGATTACTAGTTGGCCCAAGTTTGTCAAGCCTATTTAAGCTCAAATAATAAAATAAGGGTACAATTATTTATTTAATAAAAAACGAAGTAACAAATGATGAAAATCTATTTTTTTCTTAATTTTTCGCTTCTTTATGATATAAGAACAGTCAGCGCAGTCCCAATAATATCAGACGTAGTGTTTTCTCAAATAAATTTGGTATGAGAAGGAGAGACAGCACAAGATGCCTGCAAAAGAGGACATTTCAAAATTACAAAATGCTAAGTTTGAAAAATTTTTTATTAATTTTTGTTTTGCTTGGGAATGTTTCTATACTCTGCTGTTCTTTTACTTGCTTTTACGAATCTTCGATTTTAATTTAGAGCTCATACCTAATTCGAAAAAAGGTTTATTATTATTTTGCAAGTCGTACAGGGTGTTTCGAGTTTCTGTTTTAGATCTAGCATAGAAGCTTTTTTATATTTTAATTCAAAGCATAAGAAAACGTTATATATGAAATATATAACAAACTTACTGTAATTTTGAAAGACAACTTTTAGTGTGTGAAGAAAATTGCATAAACAAAAGTTCTTTTTAAGGATGAGACTAAAAAATATTCTTTCAACAGATCAATGTACCTTCACATTTACCAATGAAATATAAGGAATGAGTAATTCGTAAAGAATACATTTACTATGTGAGTTTATAGTGTAAGAATTATTTGAGTTTATATAAATAAAATATGGGCGCTAGATGGGTGTTCTCGTCTGGGACCAGCTAAGTATGAAGAATTGAGTTTAGAATTTTCAGACTCCCTGTGGGCACCTTTCTCCTACTCAAATATAGAATGAAATTTTCGTTTACTTTTATTTTAATTGTAATGATTCTTTATCTAATAATCTACGACAAAATAATTTACATTTTAATTCGTTTCACATAATGAATCAATTAGATTAAAATTCATTTGTAATTAATAATTAGAAAAAGAACATTTTTTTTCTACCACAGCGCATTCATAAGTGCGATTTTAGAACCTCAAAACCTTTTCCGAACGACTCGTCAACTTAAATTTCATGTGGTGTGTATACAGCGATAGTGCTGCAATAATGTGAACCGCTTAGCGTCCGATAAAGTTAATAATTGGGTCAATTAAATCAGACATATTTCAAAACATCAGTGAAGGTGTTACTGAACGATGCGCTACATCCCTAAGTAAACCATTCAAAGGCAGGATTCTATAAATACTGCTTAAGGGTTCGTTTGCAGGAGCTAAGATGGTTGTTTTCCGGAAAATAATACACTACGTACTGGTTACTTCTTTGAGCAAATATCCATAGATTTTGCACTACTTTTACCTTCAGTTGCAACATTACCAAAAACTTTTATTTTAAATTCTTCATGTTTACCTAGTATAATAATTATTCGATCTGTAAAATTGGAAGCAACTAACTGTAAAATTATGCAAGAAATTATGAATATTACGTCTTTAACGTAACTAAATAAGGACTCCAAGAATGAAGGCCAGCATATATTAGCTTCCTATTATCATGCGTAACTTCGGCACTTTCTCCAGTCAGTGACGTGAACACACACTTGACACAAACTAAAACGCTTGTGGAATGAAAAAATGTATGCATTCAGCGTAGATACATCTTGAAAGAGAATCTTATTCAAGTAGTTATTTAATAGATATATTATAAGTAAGAAATACAAAAATAAAAAATACTACAATCAAATATTTTCGGAAGAACTTTAATTTTAATTATTGTTCTCGATGTTTAATTTAAAATTTAATTAGGCCTTGTTGCTTGTCATGTATTTCGAATTATAGTTTCGTACATCGCGAAAAATTCCTTTCACCCATATACAAGGAATCAACTACTATCCGTTCACTCTACGAAGGACCCTCCAAAACAGTTCGACATTCTTTTTAATTACTCATAAAAGAAGAATCGCAAAAAAACATAGATTATACCATGATAAAGCTTACTTTATTGCACATAGGACAAGTCCACATTTGTTTATGCACGACATTTTTTTGAAAAATAGCCTTCGGGATAAGATGAAAACCGTGGCGTTTTCGCGTGTTTCTGTATTTTAACTATACATATGTGAAAAATAAATTTCAGTATATTAATAACAATTCATGTAGTACGAAATTGAGAATGATTGTGCTATCTCTTTTAATTTGCATAGCAGAGAGTTTGATTTTGGCTTAAATTGTTTGAAAATTTCATCAAATACAATAGGGTGATAATAAACTATGTCAAGCTTAAAGTTCATTAGTTTTTAAGCAATATTGCTAGAAGATCAATTTATGAAAGTATAAGGTCACAGCAGGATGGTATTGTTAAATGGTGAGCCTATTCAGAAGCTTTAAAAGGGTCTATTTCTCATTTCTAGATAGAGGCAAAAACTTCCGAATAAGCCCCCACTGTGACTTCGCACCAACATTTACATCAATGGGAGTCCTATAAATATTAGTTAAGGGGGTATTTCTATTTGAACGGACTGAAGAATCATTTTTTTAATTTCTTTATGTGTTGATAGCATATATTATGTGGAATTTGTACGCACGGGGATTTGTGTGGTTCGGACTTTTTAACGAAGCTGTAGCAGGATCAACTGCGCAGAGCGGAGAGTACTCAGCCGCACGCTGTGGAGGGCAAGAAGGAACGCAGGTTTAAATGTGTATGAAAGAGTCATTGTTTGTCTCAAAAACGTTTTCCTTCCCCATTTCAAATATACTTCATTCTCGCGCGCTCACTTATCCAATATGGCTGGCTGTGGCTGAGTTGCTTCCTATTGGTTACCTTTTTTTTAGTTGCGTCTTTCTCAAAACACGATTTTTTTAAATGGCTGACATGATTCCGTCAAAACTACTAAACCGATTGAGCTCAAATTTGGACGATATATTGAGCAAATTTTTGGCTATAGCCCGAAATACAATAAATGAAAAATAATGATTTTTTAATTTTCAGCAAGTCAGAAGCTACCCCCAAAAATGTCAAAATTTGCAAACAAAATTTCAAATGGGCGCCATTTTCTCAATTTTCAATATTTGTTGATTGTTTCAGTCCTGGCCATAGCCGTACTCGTATATTTTAAGAATCTGTTTCATTTTTTTGTTTCCGATGACCTAGAGCAGCTGAATCATGTCAGCCAAGTGAGGGTGTCGTTTCCGGGACACATTTTTTGAAATGCTACAGCGCCCCTATTATTTCTTTTTCATTTGGTTACCATGTATTTTTATTAGTTTAAGATCTACTTAAAAATATAAAAAAACTTCCATTCAAAAATATTAAGAATTGTATTTTTGATGAATATTTGAAAAACGCCTGAAAAAAGCTCGGTAAAATAGAAATACCCCCTTAATGACTAATACAGTTAAGGTTTTTTATAGTTAATTATTACTCTATATTATTTTTTTTGCAGTTTTTTGAATAATAACAATTTTTCGAAATATTACAAGAGATATCACAGTCATCTTCTATTGCATTTTCCGGTAATTGTTATTAATATATTGGAATTTATTTTTACGTGTCTATAGTCAAAATACTAGCATCTATGTATTTTCTTTTAATTTTTGACATTGTTGTCAAGTAATGACAGAGAGACGCGAAAACACTTTATCTTTTCGCGAAGGCTATTTTTTAAACAAATTTTCGTGCATAAACAAACGTGAATTTGTCTTATGCACAATGAAATGCCCACTCCTAGATGTGTGCACGAACACATATATATCAAATTAAAAAATAAGGTTAAACAACCACCGCAGGGTCCCGCTGGGAGCAACTTCCATCTAAAAATGACACCAGCTCCCAGTAGGACAGCGGTAAATCACACTCATGGCCACGTCTCACAACCGTGAGATAAGTGGTCACACACACACACACATATATATATATATTTGCTTTTCTTTTCTCAAATCATCAGGGCTTAATTCAGGTACGACCTATATCTACAGACATAATGCTGTCCTAAGAGTGCTTTATTACCATCTTTGTCGCTCTTACGATGTTGACCGCGACCCTGCCCTGCCGAACGCTCCAAGGGAAATAGAGTCAATTGTCCAAAATGAGAAGTGCCAAATTTTCTGGAACTACGATTTTCGGACAGCAGTCTCCGTTGCACACTCGAGGCCTGACATTGTTCTACCGAATAAGACCGGTTAGAAACCAATTTAAAATAAGAATCCTATTAGAAACCAGTTAGGACCATATAAGATTGCATTTGCATCGTATACGTTTTCTAAACGGCCTCTATTGGTTCCTAACTGTCATTTATACTAGGGTATTTTTAGGTGAAATACTAGTTTTTTCCCCCAAAATAATTTTTTGAATCCGAAATTTTTCAAAATACGAATTTCGAAAACCTAAAAGTTGTGCTGGGTTGTGCTGGTCGTTAAAAAATAATTACTGTTCTATACTCTGTTTACGTGAGTCTATATTTTTTGGTGAAATACTTGTTTTTTCCCTGAAAATAATTTTTTTGAATCGAGAATTTTTCAAAATGCGCATATCAAAAATCTAAAAGATGCACTGGGTTGTGCTAGGCGTGAAAAGCACTTATTGTTCAGTACATTTTTTACTTAGGTCTATATTTTTTGGTGAAATAGTAGTTTTTCCCCCCAAAATAATTTTTTTAATCCGAAATTTTTCAAAATGCGAATATTGAAAATCTGAATGTTGTGAACGGTTGTGCTAGGTGGGACAAACAATTATTTTTCACATACTTACTACTCAGGTCTATATTTTTAGGTAAAATACTAGTTTTTTCCTCCAAAAAATAGTTTTTGATCCAAAATTTTTTAGAATGCGAATTTCGAAAATCTCGCAGTTGTGCGGTGTTTTTCTAGGCATGCAAAACAATTATTATTGTACATACTTTTACTTAGGTCCATATATTTGGGTGAAAATCTAGATTTTATGTTCTCAAAATAATTTGTTGAATCCGAAATTTTCCAAAATGTGAATTTAGAAAATCTGAGTGTTGTGCTGGGTTGTACTAGGCGTTGAACAATTCTTGTTCCATACACTATTTACTTCAGTCTATATTTTTAGGTGAAATACTAGTCTTTTTCCCCAAAAAAATAATTTTTTCAACCCAAAATTTTTCAAAATGTAAATTTCAAAAATCTACATTTTTCTGGGTTGTGCTAGATGTGCAAAACAGTTATTGTTCCATACACTTTTTACTAAGGTCTACATTTTTTGGCGAAATACTAGTTTTTTCCCCAAAAATAATTTTTTTTTATCAAAAATTTGTCAAAATGTGAATTTTGTAAATTTGAAAGTTGTGCTGCGTTGTGCTAGGCGTTCAAAATAATTATTGTTTCATACATTTTCTACTTAGGTCTATATTTTTGGGTGAAATACTAGTTTTTTCTCCTAAAATAATTTTCTTTAATCGAAAATCAGTCAAAATTTATTCGATTCAAAATTCATTCCATCATTCGAAAATCTAAAAGTTGTGCTGGTTGTTGTTAAGCGTGCAAAACAATTAATGTTTTACATACTTTTTATTCAGGTCCATATTTTTTGGTAAAAATCTAGTTTTGTTTCTTCAAAGTAATTTTTTGAATCCAAAATTTTTCATAATGCGAATTTCAAAAACCTGAAAGTTGTGCTGGGTTGAGCTAGGCGTGAAAAACAATTATTGTTCAGTACACTGTTTACTCAGTTCCACATTTTTTTGTTAAAATCTAGTTTTTATTTCCTCAAAATAGTTTTTTGAATCCAAAATCATTCAAAAGCGAATAGCGAAAATTTGAAAGTTGTGCTGAGTTGCGTCAGGCCTGCCGAACAATTATTGTTCTATACACTTTTCACTTACGTCTATTTTTTTGTGAAATACTAGTTTTTTTCCTCCAAAATAATTTTTTTGATCCAAAATTTTTCAAAATTCGAATCTACAAAACCTGGAAGTTGTGCTGTATTATGCTAGCGTGAAAAATAATTATTGTTCTAGTTCTTCATGCAGAATGTGTCCCCTACGGGTTTACATGACTTCCATTTCTTACAGTACTTCAGTCTACATATTTTATAAAATCTTATCCTTACTATTTACAGTTATTTACACCTATTTATAGAATATCTGATATCTAGAACCTTACTTCTATTTTTGACGATAGCGCAATTTGGGACGCATCTTAATCTACTTATGCTATTACATAACCATTACGTACAAATCTTTACGCTTATTGTTTAAGCGACTTCCTTTTTCTTTCACTTCTCTTCTACCTCTATTTTGCAACTTTTTTGCATCCATTCTTTCAATCTTTCTCATTCGCTTTTCTAGCACTCTGTAACTCCTTCATCCAATCTTCCCCCAAACCATCCTCCCCTAGAATCTTTACGACATTCTCGTGCCAGCTACCTTTATCCTCCATTACTCTCCTACATTCTACCCATACATGATCCCATGTTTCCTCTTTCCATTCACAAATTCTGCACTTCCTGTTCTCTTTCTTTTCTCAATACATACCGGCCCTTACCTCGTTTCGCAATCTAAATCTAGCTATTCTAGTCCATTTTCTCTCTCCTCATTTCTTTTCTAAATACTTTGGTACTGCTTCCTTTTTTATCATCTTTGTCATTTATTATTTAGTAAAGTCTCCATCATTTCAAGACGCCATTATTTCAAGACCCCAACATTTCAAGCCCCCCGTACGTTATTTCAAATTGCGCAGTTCCGTAAACTCCCACCACGGTCGCTGTACACTCTCCTCCGCGTCTGTGACTGACCAATTAAAAAAGAGGCCCGAAGAGCGGGAAACCTTGAATTGAGTATTATTTCACGACGTCATGGGAATACGTCGCACGACGTTTTCCAGAAAATATTATAAACGCATAAGTCATAAATGTACAAATTGTAATATTTCTGAAGTGTAGAATCTATTTTCTCAGTCATGATCCATTCTTTTGTCGATTCACGACCTTTCAGTTTCACGAAATAAAATAAAATATCCTACATGTCAGGTTAGTAGTACTCTAACCTCAAATTTCGGACAGTTGCTTGTATTTCGTGAAACTGAAAGGTCTTCAACCGATAAAAGGATGAAGAAACAGAATTGCGCAAATGCATTCTACACTTAAAAAGATTACTATGCAGACCTTTATAACTTAACTTTAGGAGATTTTCTCCAAAAAGTTGTATGCAGTTACAGTACCATATACTAACCTTCCTGACGGCTGGCATTTTCACCTATCGACGCCATGCCACAAAACTCACTATTCCGCGAATCCGCCAGCAGTTCTAGGAATGTCGGATGTATTTATTATTGATTTCAAATCACCCGCGCTTTTCGGTTGAAAAAGTAGCGACGGCGGTGCATCGATACAAGAACGGGGCAGCCAATGAACGTCGTTGATAAAAATAAACTGTCCACTCGCGGTAAGGGTGGGGGCCCCCTCCCGCATTGAAAATAACGAATCCCTACGTTTCAAGGACGCTGAAATGTTGAAGACTTTACTGTATTTTATTGTAAAATTACTCAACTTTAATATATACTATAATTGTTGATACATGGATTTCCTATAAGGTTGATTTGTTGAAAATATTACGTAACATTTTCCCGAACTACCTCCCACAAAAGCTGTTACGTAATTTATGGATGTCTCTTGATCTGAAATCAAACAGAGATTTAGAAATAGACAATACTTAGAAATAGATTTTAATCTCTAACTCAAGGTGTTCGTACAATGAAGAGTTGAAGACATTCTACAAAGAAAATACAAGTATTTTTATAATATTTTAGAAATCTAATCTGCTCAGTTGCTTCCTGTAATTACAGAGTATTTATTCAAAGGATATATTTTATATTGCAAGTCCGCATATTTCTAAGTATAGACCGAGAGGAATAATTTGGTAAAATTACTATCAGTACAAAGAAAAAATGATTAGTAATATTTCTAAGAAATTTTAAGTATAAGAAAGTTCTTACATATTGTTGCTTAAAGCATTTTAAAGTCATGCAATGATTTTAGCGCACTGTTTCTTTTTTAGTTTTATTCGTGGCGCAGTTCAACCTGGCGAGAGAAAGGCTATTGGTAGCCTTGAGCTTATTTTTTTAGAATTCTAATAAAAAGTCGACACGCGGGTAAGAAAGCGGATTCAAGTGTGGAAGGGTGTAAAGATATAAGCTTTAGAGAGAAAGAAAATAATAGAGAGTCTCTGGCCGGAAAGAGAGCTTATTGTAAAATGTCTGCCCGGTTGCCAGAAGGAGGAAAAATCTCGAATCTCGCCTCCTCACTTAAAACGAGTTAACTTCAGCTCAGCCCAAAGGACTATAATTGTTAGAGTTGCGGTTCTAGGGCCTTGTGGATCGGTGAAAACCATGCGAGAACATCTTTCCAATACCTAATCTTATGTACTTATGCATTACTAACATTAAAGTTAGAAAATAAATTCTGGGCCGATTTCTTCAAAATGATATATTCAACCCTTGAATCAAAGAATTATATACAAATGAAATAACTATAAGAGAAATAGAGAAAATAAATCAAAACTAAGAATATTTATGATGAATTGAAGAAATCAGCCCTTCTTGAAATCGCAACGCACATTCCGAAAAGATCTTTCTGGAGGCCTCTTTATCTCTTTTTCCTTTGAGACCCGGTGCTCGCACACATTTTCTTCACCGAGATTCGAGGCCCGATTAGTAAGGATCTAAGTATGATATTAAATGCTTCCAATACTGTACGATTAAATAATATGATTACATTTGTATGATTTATTCGTTCGGTCGCCTAGGTAAGCAGTATACTCTACAGATGATAATACTCGAGAATGTATTTTATAACGGTTTATTCGTCTTTTTATTTACACGTACCACAAGTGATAAGTGATATTGTTATTAATATTACGAGATACCGTATCGTGGGTCCAAAGTCCACCGGAAGCCTCTCACCTCTCTTCCAAATGAAACAAACATCGAACTTACAAAAAAAAAAAAAAAAACTAAACGGATAATAAAGTAGATAATTTTAAAAAGAGAATTCAGGGTTGCCAGAGTGTCAGAAAAAAATGGAAAACTGTCGGAGAATTTTTTAAACTTCCAGACAATTCAAGATTGATATTTGAGTTCTAAGGAGAATCAGGTTTTTACTATCTTATACGTAACTTTTCGCCAGGCCAAAAAATAAAATTTTATGAAATATCTTTCTATTTTTGTTGTATCATAGCTGTTTTAGTATTAAGAAGTTTGCTTTTTTTAAGGTGCCAGATTCTGTAAATTGAAGAACTTTTTTTTCTCATAAGATTTCATTGAAAACACCTTGTGATGTACAAAATTCGACTAGGTAATATTTCAGGGTAGCCGTGTTTAAATTCTACAATTTTAAGCATTTCGGGTTTTAATTTGTCGAATTTTTGGAAGTCTTAAGTTTAAAATGCTGATGAAATTGTTATATTTAAAGTTATTCAGTGTTGAATGTCTCAAAAAAATAAAAAATAATAATTTTGAGAACTAGAAATTTGAAAATTTTTATTTTTCACTTTCCTAATTTTTAATTGTTTAATCAATTGTACTCTTTTTAACGCTAAATATAATTTTAATCACTTTTGAAAATCTGGTAACTTGTTCCATTTTTTAAAAGAATTTTCTTTACTTTTCTTAACATTTTTTCAAGTCCATACAAATATTTTAACATTTTTTAATGATAATTTTTTTCCTAGAATTAATAGTTTTCAAAGACTTGCTCAAAAATTGAGAGTTTTATTTAAAAAGTTACATACAAAATTGAACAATTTTGGATTTGTATTTGAATTGAATAGTTTCAGATATAGTCCTTAAAAATTGTTCAGTTTCAAGTTGAAAATTGAATATAATTTCAGATTAGAACAAAAATTGGACAATTTGAAACGATGAAATAATATAAATTTATACGTTCAAAATTGAATAGTTTTGTATTGAACGTTTACATTTAAAAATTTAAAATCAATAGCCTTTTCAATTAAACAATTTCAAAACGAACCATAAATTCTACGGTTTGAAATTTAAATCCCTAAATTTTCAAATTGCAAGCACCATTTGAAATTAATTCATTTTAAACCAAAACGTTAAAAATGCTATGGTTTGAAATTTAAATCTTAAAAATTTAAGTTTTAAATAAATTTTTTAATTCTTATGCTTTTTTCAAATTATTTAATCGTAAGTGTTTTCAATTTGTTATTATGCAATTCTAAGTATTGCAAGTGAAAGATTATATCGTTTTGAATACTTGGATTCAAAAATTGTTCAATATGAAGTTCTAATTTTCAAATTATAAATCGTTGACTTTTGAAAGCTTGAAGTATTCCGCAATTGTTTCAGGATTCTGGTTACCCTTTTAATAAGAACTATTTATCTTATAACTTTGACCAAATTATCAAATTGGAAATTTTAGTAAAATTTGACCTTTGAGGTGTAACGAGTAGTTACAATTTTGATACAATTTCTGGAAAAAATATTTACACAATACAATAAATAAAAATGTACAGTAAAGGTAAAAAGTCGGAATTCTCTGTCGACCCTGTTTCTCGAAATATGAATATTAGTCAATTTCTTGAATAATGAAGATTTTGAAGTGCTCAAGAGGCTATTTGTAAGGGCGATGAAGGAACTTTGGTGGGCTCTGGAGACACATAGTATAAATATATAAATATTAATTAATTGCCTAAAGGCGTTTGCCCAAAATGCTGAACTTGTACTTCCTCACGTAGAAGCTTCGGTTATCCGCGACAGGCATCGTGTCCACACTATGCGAACAAGCAGATATGCTTATAATACTCATTTATATTAGTGTTAACACTTAAGAAATATATTTTTATATAATTATAATATAATAATAATACGATAGAACAAAATGGTCGCTCGTGCGATTGCCACAGGTCCTTGCACTTTTTCTCTCTGGAGAAACGATAATCCTCAATTGGGAACTTACATTCGCATTTTCTCCTCGTCTTTTTGATCTTTTTTATTTTCTCGATATTCCCATAAATGCATTTAAGTCATCTGACTTGGTAACGTGGAGGCCGCACTTTGTATTTGATAGAATCCTAAGATTCTTATTGCGAAAGACTAACCACAGATAATTATCGATAATTAAATATAATTGTATATTAAATATCGATAATTATCGAAAGGACTATCGAGACTCTTGATGTAGATTAGGAGACAGAATCTGAAAAAAAATTCCTCTTTGAAATGCAATAGCAATGCTGTTCTGCTGTTGTTTGCACCGATATTGGTGATTCCGTAATCCCTAAAGAAATTGTTACAATTGTTGAAGCAACGATTTAAAGGGATTTATTTGAATCCGGTTTTGGAGGTTTTGATTTCAAGGCCAAACGTTTGAATATTTAGGTCTAATTTTTGTGCGTATGTATTCTAAATATTATTTTCTCAAAAATGTTAACGCGATTTTTAGTAGAATTGTTTCTATTTCGCCAGGTGCATTACAATTGCACTTTTTAAATTTTAAAACAAAATATAAACAATTTTAATAAAAAATCGCGTTGACATTTTTTAAAGAATAATATTTAGAATACGTAGGCACAAGAATAGACCTGAATATTGAACCGTTTGGCCGTAAAATTCGAGCCCGCAAAAACGGATTCAAATAAAATCCCCTTAAGCACCATGCGATGCCTTCCGTGAACGACCGAGCTTGCCTAGTTGCCAAATAATTCGACGAAGTGAGTTTAATAACTGTGACGGATACGGTCACTTCGATTCAAAGAATAAATAAGTAAATATAATACTAAAGATTATGTGTAAAATTATTCAAAAAAATGATCTGATTTTTGATCTGATGTTTTGAAGTGACCGTGTTCCACTAAATAGTACACGCAGTAATACTGGTTATGCCATTGAGCTTTCCATGACTATAATAAGTACCAGATTAAAATGTATATATAAATATTCGATACGACAGACAATAATGTACCGTTTCTTTTAGAAATTAGAGCGTAATTAAAGCATAGTATACCTGTAGACATAAAGTATAAATTTACTAAATTGGTATATATATTATATATAAATATATATTATACATAAATACATTTGATTTACATAACAATGAAATGTAATGCAATACGTACTAAAGGGCGAAGAAAAATAAAAGAACTAAGGCTGGCCGCGTAGTGTCGGCAGTGCCACTTTCTTATAAAAACAATAAAAATGCGGATCGGTATTATTATTATTCGATACTTTTTAAATAATTAAATAAATCGAATTAAAACTATAAAGTAATACTCTCTAATCAAAGAATCTCATTTAGTTGTAGTTTTATAAGTAATTCTTCTTTTCTCGTTTTATCTTATCATATAATTTGTATAAAAATAAATTTACGAGACATGTACATTTACAAAAGATATGTGAATTTTAAGTTAGAAATGGCGATACGGTGGACACTATTTGGCAGTCTTTTTAAAAAAGCGTTTGCGACCTTAACGTGTCGTGTTTGTTACTGTGGAATAAAAAAAAAGAAAATATTGTATTGTGACGAAGTTCCATCCATAATAAATAAATGAAATATTATACAGTTAGGCCGACTTTTCCGCCAGTTCGTGCCTTTTTTTCTGCAGGAAAAATGCAGTATTGGCATCCAATCTAGCCGTATGTAAAGCGATAACGCAGGATACGAATAAGTAATCTTGTGAGAAGTCAGAAAAAAGAAAGATTAACGGGGAAGCTAACCAGAATTCAAGATAGCAGGTATCGATGTACTACGAAGACATATACGATTATATTTTCGGAGATCGCTGCGGGCACTAACATTCTTTCGAACGTAATCTGTGAAGCAAACGACACAATAATAGAGTTTTAGAATTGTTGTTCTTCGTTTCACGATGTAATAAAGGCTATTTTACTTTGACGCTAATGTTGCATTCCCTTTTCGTTCAACATCACCTTCAATAAAATTAGAATGGCGTCGAGTTTCTACAGAAAGTGCCAGCGCGTCGGATGGTAAGAAAGTACGCAAAACCACGGAATTTTTATTTTATTTATTTTATTTGCATTAGTTCTCATAAGATCCAAGATTTTTGAATACAAAATAATTGAATTTTCAACAAAATACATAAATTTACAATGAAATAGTTGAATTTTCAATCGAAAAGATTAATTTTCTACCAAAAAAGGCAAAGTATTACCAAATTACATAAATTTTTAACCAAATAGTAGAATTTTTAAACTAAAAAAACAATCAAATTTTAACAAAATACTTGAATTTTCAACCAAGAAGATTCATTTTCTACCAAAAAAGACGAGCTTCCTGCAAATCAAATAATTTTCAACTAAATAGTTGAATTTTTAAACTAAAAAGATCAAATTTTAACCAAAAATTGAAGTCAAATTGTCATGTAAAGAAATTAATTTTCAATCAAAAAATGAATTTTCTACAGAGAGATTGAATATTCTGCCAAAAAGGACTAATTAAAGGATTAATTTTTACCAAAGAAGATGAATTTGCAACGCAAAAAAACGAATTATCTACAAAAGAACTGAATCTTCAAACCCGTAAATCTGAATTTTCAACAAAATAGTTAACTTTCAACCAACCAGTTAAATTTTTAAACAAAAAACATCAACGAAAAATGTAATAGTTGATACTTCAACCAAAAAATATTTTACTTTTAATTTAAAAACAGTTGAATTCAACCAAAAAATACGATTTTTCGACAAAATATTTGAATACTGAACCAAGGAGTTGATTTTTCAACTAATAAAAATACATTTTCAGCAAAAATGGAATAGTTAAATTTTCAGTTAAAAAAATTAATTTCCAACTAAGAAATGCGAATTTTTAACAAAATAGTTAAATTTCCAACTAAAGACAAAATTAATTTTTAACAAAGTAGTTCAACTTTTCAACCAAGTAGTTGAGTTTTTAACCAACAAAGAATTTTCAGTAAAATAAAGGAAGAAAATGTCAACCAAATTGTCGAATCTTCAAGCCAAAAAGGCAAGTTTTCTACGAAAAAATGGAATTTTCAACCGAAAATATGACTCCTACGAAAATAATTAAGTTTTAACCCATAAACCCATTCAGCAAAAAAGTTGAATTTTCAAGCCAAGAAATAAATTTTCAACTAAAATTATGAATCTTCAAAGAAAAAAATTAATTTTTGAAACTAAAAATGTCATAGATGATATTTCGACCAAAATAAAAACGAAACTTAAACCAAAAAGGATACATTTTCAAACCAACAAGACAAGCAAGAACAATATTTTTGATAATTGATGAAAATTGATATCTGAATTTCAAAATTAATATATGATAATGTTTTTTTACAATATGTGTGTTAGATAATTAAACCCTTGCAAGTCTTCCTTTAAACCTAAAATTGTTAGAAATTGTGAATGCTTTTTGAAATCTATTAAAAATTATTTGGTTAAATAACCGATTTTTTTTAAACGTTCAAACGTTGAAACTGTTAAAAAATTGAAAATCTTGTTGGAACTATAATGATTCTTTTTTCTAAAAGTAAATAATTATGGAAAAAATTTTAATCTTTGAAATTTAATAATTTTTAGATCAAAAATATTCATTTCCAGTGTACAGTGCTAAGATAACCTAAAATTGTTGAAAAATTGGGAGGCTTGATGATATTTTTTGTTTAAAAATGCTATTTTCCAGCGGCAAGAACTAATATAAAACGGGCGTAACATTTTAATTTGTAGATTTTATTTTCAAAATTTCTAATTGAAGCTATAAAATATCCAAGTAATAAAAAGCCAATCAGGTTTTCAACAACCATGATTGCGGGATTTTCGAGATATATCGTTACACCACTGTTTTTTTAGATAGGACAAGATATATTGTGATTCAAAGTTTCAGTAAAAAATATGTCATTCAAACTTAAATTAAGGACAAAAATTAATATTTTAACTGGAAATGTTAAGGTTCTCACATTATGTTTACGTTATTTACTTTCTTTTATTTAAGACGGAATACATATTATTGCCAAAATTTAAAACGAATTCTAAGTTAAAAGAGATCATATTCATGTGTAATATTTACATTGCTTTTTCTAATTTCAATTTCGAGAGCTTGTCATTTGAATTCTTCTATTTCTTAATTGTTTAATAAATTGTACACCTTTTAACGTTAAATTTAATTTTAACCGCTTTTAAAAATATGGTAAGTTTTTCTACTTTTTTAAAACATTGCTTTTTGAACACCCGACAAAATCGTCATAACAACTTTTTTAATTTTCTTGAAAAATCGAAAATTAAAATTTTGATCGCTCAAAAAGTTGATGAAAAATAAAAAATTCCATTTTGCAATCTGATCATACAAGATACGAAAAAATATGAATAAGACAAAAATTGTGCATTCAAAAAAGATCTACAAATTTTTTAATAATCACTTCTTGATAGGACGCGTAGTTTTGGTTTAAATTCGTAAAAAACAGCATTAAATATAAAAAAATTAAATTTTTTAACAAACCACACAAGCTAAGAAAAAAAGAGAAAATTTGTTCACGCAAAAAAGATGAAGATACAAAAATTGTGCATTAAAAAAAGATCTACAAATTTGTTAGGAAACACTTTTTGATAGGATGCGGAGTTTTTGTTTTAATCGTAAAAATTAAAAGAATTACATTTTTCGACAAACGACGCAAGCTATGAAAAAAATTAGTAGGAAAAAGTTGCTCACCCAACATAGAGCTACAAATTTATCATTAATAATTTTTTGATAAGACGCGTAGTTTTTGTTTTAATCGTGAAAAATAACATTAACAATACAATTTTTTTTGGAAAAACAACATAAGGTACGAAAAAACGCACTCAAAAAAGATCTACACATTTCTTATTAATTTTTTTTATAGGATGCGTATTTTTTGTTTAAATCGTGAAAAATAACCTTGATAATAAACAAATTAAGTTTTTGGAAAAATGACAGAAAGTGCAATAAAATGTTAATTAACATAATTGTTTTTTTCATAGGATGCGCACTTTTTTTTAATTATAAAAACAAGACAATGAAAACACATATGTTTCAATATCAATGCATATTAGGAATAGTAGCAATATAATTTTTTTGAAATTATACATTTTTCAGGGTATCTGAGAATTAAAATTAGTGCGAAATAAGCAGCAAATATTAAAGAAATCATGAAAAATGTAAAATAGTAAAAAAATAGTAAAAAGTAAAATAATAAGTAAATATATAAATAAAATATATAATTATATAATATATTACATATAATATAGTAATGTAATACATAATATAATTAATAAAATATATAAATATTCTGGAAAAACTCGAAGAAATAAGGGTTTTCCTTACAAATTCCAATTAAAATTTGTATATTATTTTGCAATATCTGAATAACCTGTCCCAGACCGAGGTACAGAAATAAATATAATATTCATTTGCTATAATAAGAGTTCAACTTAATGTAGAAAAATTCGTATTATTTCTCATCTAGAAAAGAGTATATTAAGATTCCATTTTCCTATGTATATATTATCAGTAAGGGGGCTTCCATAAACCACGAGACCCAATTTTGGCCACTTTTACCCTCACCCCCTGTAGTCCACTGTGGCATTCTCTTATTCAACATTCTTTGCAAGTCCTCGATTGATTCTGCCATAACAATCTTGTCATCTGCGAAAGCCAAACCACGCACTTTTACTGTTTCGAGATCTACACCTTCTTCGTCAAAGAGGGCCATTCTCGAAATTAATGGAAATTTTTAGTATTTAGAATAATACATGCTTTGCAGGTGAAGACTTATACATATAAATATTTATACATACATGTAAAAAAACTATTTTCGATAGATTTATATACCTTTTAAAGAAAATAAATTAAGAAATTTATACCTTTAAGACTAATTTCGACCCTGTTATAGTGAGGATAAGGTTTTAATTTTTTATTTATGAATAATTTGATTACATTTTCTAGATGATGAGATTTCAATAAAGCGAGAAAATTGTTAATTAAATTTTAAGTCATGTTTGACTTTGTCAAACACATTATGGAAAAGGCATAAAGATGGATTGCATTTTGCTTTTTTTATAAACGGAATAAAACAATATTTCAGATAAAACCTTTAAATGTTCAAATATACTTATTTATTCTGAACAAAAAAAGGGACTTTTCTACCATGCAAGATGACTTTTCAACAGAATACTTCAATTTTCAACAAAATAATTAAATTTTTAACAAAATAGTTGAATTTTCAAACTAAAAACATGAATTCTCAAATATGAAGTGTAATAGTTGATATTTCAATAAAAAAGATGGAATTTTCAACAACAAAAAAATGAGATTTAAAACCAAAAAGACGAATTTTCAACAAATAAAGGTTTTTTAATCATGGAAAAAAAAAGTTCATCCAAATTGCTGAACATTCAAGCCAAAAGATGTTGAACGAAAGTGTTGAATTCTTACCGAAAAAAGGAGAAAGTGAAAAATCAAGAAGATTATTTTTCTACCCAAAAAAACGAGAATTTTTAACTAGAGAAAATTAATTTAAGAAAATGAAAAAGTTTAAGTTTTAGTTAGAAAGATTAATTTCAAACCGGAAAAAATCGGATTTTCAACAAAATAGTCAAATGTTCAACAAAGATATAAACAATATATGAAATTTCATTCTAAAACCAAACAGGCAAATTTTCAACAAATAAAGATTTTTAGGTCATGAAAGAAAAAACACTTTACCTATATTGTTGAACCTTTAAGCCGAAAGACGAATTTTCTTTATAAAAATTGAATTTTCAACTAGAAGATGTGAACTTTCAGGAAAAGAAAAAAATTATTGATAACGAAACTGTTCCATTTTTACTCGAAAAATATGAAAAATTAAAATCAAAAACATTATTTTTTACCCAAAAGAGAAGAATTTTCAAATAAAAAAATTACGAAAAATTAAATTTTCTTTAGAATAAATTAATTCCCCCCCCCCCCCCAAAAAAAGAAGAAATTTCAGCAAAATAGTTAAATTTTCAATCAATTATATAAATCTTCATTCAAAATAAAATAAATTTCAAACAAAATAGTTTAACTTTTATCCACGTAGTTAAATTTTCAACAAAGCATTTAAATTTTTAACCAAAAGATGACTTTTTAATAAAATTGTTGAATTTAGCCAAACTGTTGCATTTTTATCAAAGAGTGATGCAATTTCTACTAAATGAGATACATATTCAAATTAGCAAGACAAATTAAAAAAAAATATTGAACTTTCATCCAAAAAATAAATTAGTTGACTTTTCAACGCCAAAATATGAATTTTAAACAAAAAGTTGGATTTTCGAGAAAACAGTTGAATTTTCAACAAAAAATGATGTCTTCTGAATAAAATTGTGGAATTTTCAACCAAACAGTTGCAATATTATCCAAAGAAGATGCAATTTATACTGAATAAGATAAATTTTCAAAATTAAAAAGACAAATTTCAACAACAACAAAAGTTGAATCTTCATAAAAAAATGTTTCAATTGACTTCTCAACACCAACATATGAATTTTAAGTAAAAAGTCAATTTTCTACGAAAATAGGTAAATTGTCAACAAAACACTTCAATTTTCAACCAAAAATATTGACTTTTTTAACAAAATTGTTGAGTTTATAAACAAATAATAAAATTTTGAACTAAAAAGATAATCTTCAGGAGGAAGCAACTGCAAAAAATGTAAATAGAAATCTTTTATAAAATAAATAAAACAATTTCAAATTTAAATTGAAAAAGTTCAAATTTATTCTTCTTGACAATTATTTAAAATTATAGAAATTTCCTGACTTTTGCAAGATTTTTTTTTCAAAATCCCTGACTTTGCCCAGAACAGTTATATGTCCCTTTTCTCTGGTTTCCAGGTTTTCCTTGACCAACGGTGAAGTATATTTTGAAACTTATTTTGTGTTGATGATCTCTAATCGAATTTGTAGCAGCCGCAGTAAGCTCACATTTTGACTTGTTTTCATGTTAAAATTTTTTCCAAATGTCATTCAGCTTTGGTCATTCAGGCAATGACCAAAGGTCAGTTGAGGTCGGTGACAATTTTGGATAACTTTTTTCATATGCTTTAAATAATATTTTGTACACATCGCCAATATTAGCCGACATTGTGATAATAAAGCAGCTTTTGCGTTTTATAAAATTTAAAATGTTTATAAAATGTTAAAAAGTTTTATGAAATGTAATAGATATTATTTCTAATTGAAATTCTTTGAAATCTCTTGGAATCTTTTGAAATCTTCCAAATCTTGCAATCTTTTGCAATTTCAATTTCTGTAGTCTTGGATGTGTATTTTCAGCTAATCAGTGAAGAAGTTTGAAAATAAAGGCGAAGTAAAAAAATAGTTGCTCTATCGAGTATTCTCGCTGATAGCAAAATAGTGACATCGCTCGAAAAAAGTGTCAAATGGTGTCTGAGTCAAATAGCCTGAGTCCGAGCCCCGATTAAATTATAAAATTATTATTAAAAATATTTCCTCTCCTGTTATTCATTTTCTTCCGGATGAAATTGTTTTCTCTGAATATTTTTCCTACGACCTTGTTTTTTTACAAAACTGTGTCATTTATCTCGGCAGAGATAACTTTGGGTTTATTATAAACTTCTTTAAACTATGTTTAATGTATGATAAGAGATTTCTGCTCAAGTTTCTTCTATTCTGTCATTGAAAAAATTGTACCATGTCAGCATATTGTTGTAAGAGTTTGAACAAATATCTCAGCAAAACAGATTTTCTATAATAATATACTAAATAATGGCATCAATATTTTTTGATTCGTTTGTTGCTACAAATAAAAAAATTAATTTAAAGAAGATCATTTTTCGACTTTTTTCATGTTTCTAGCTTAAATACTTTGTAGGCAGCATTTAGAATCAAAAAAGCAAAAAATCAGAATTCTGGGAAAGGAAGTTTTTAATGATTTTAGGAATTTAAATGATATTAACAGTCATTTCTTATGAAAGAAAAAACATCATTTTTTATGCAAAAAGTTTGGAACTTACAACAAATAATTATTCTAACAATAGTTTTTTGTAATTGAATTTGTTCTTATTATCGGTTCATGGCAAGTTCTTAAAAATGGTTAAGTTTCAATAAATATCGGCTTATATTTCGGGGAAAACATTCGTTTTAGTTAACTGTTTCCAATTTTTAAAACATGTACATAATCGACAAATAATACTATTTACTGAGAAAACGATTTCTTAAGAAAATTATTTTAACAATTTAAGCCATAGAAAGATTGACTTTTCAAATTGAAACGAGTAGAGCTTGAGCGTAATTCAGAGTAAAAAAGTCAATTCAGAGTCAAATTCAATTCATTTAAAGTCAATTTAGGGTAAAAAAAACATGTTTTGATTATACATATTTGATATACCGGAATTAATTTAATTAATTTAAAAATTTAGGTCTCTTTTAATACCCAAACGCTGATTTTTGAGCGGTGCATTTTTTTTTAAATGCATGGTACTGTCAGTTTTACGTAAAGCTGGCAATACCATCTTAGAAATATTTGTTAGATCAAATTTTTTCATTCACAGGAATTAAAGCCTCATTCATGGCTCTTGCATGGACACCGGCGCAATTTTTCAAAAACAACCCCTATCACAAAGAAAAACTACCCTTAAAAATATATAAAGATCAGAAAAATGGGTACATCAGAATTAAAGACTCTTTTTAGGCTCTGCGCGCTCCCAAAATCAATTTTTCAAAAACATCTCTTGAAACGGGAAAACTACCCTCTACCCAAAAGTACTGATAAAGTGCAAGAAAAAGTATTGCATCAGCTTGAAATATGTTTAGCTCTCCAAAAACATTAAACACTTTTCGAAAAACCACCTCCAACAATCGAAAACCACCCCGTAAAAGAATTTGACATCATACTGAGAATAAACTTAATCAGCAGTTTTTGCTTTTCTCGGACCATGCCCAAACAGTACATGTCCCATGCCAGAATCCAAATGTTTGACTCTGAATAAAAAAAATATATGGTACTGCCAGCTATACGTAAAGCTTGCAGTACCATGGGAGAAATGTTTGTAACATCAACTTTTTTCTTGAACAGAAATTAAGGGCTCATTTAGGGCACTTGCATGGCCCCCGGTGAAATTTTTCAAAAAAAAAAAAAAAAAAACCCTAACACAGAAAAACGGCCCTAAAGAATAAATATGCACGAATCAAAAAAGTGAGTACATTAGAACTCCCCTTTTTTGACAGTATCTTAATAATGTTGTCGATAATTTTTAATTCTCTTGTTGCTGCAAATAAAATTAATTCAAATATAATTTCTCGACTTTCTTCATATTTATAACCTAAATACTTCTAAGGCAGCACTTAGAATTATACGATACGTTTAAAAATCCACACTGTCTTTTATTTTCAACCATTTTTTTTTCAATTTTCTTACTCAATCATTTTAATACTTCTTTCTATAAAATGAAGTACTTTATTGGAGAAATGGCGCTGTAGACTCGAATCTTACGAATTTACGTTTTCAAAGAAATATTATGCAGAAAAAAGTTTTGACAACTAGAGAGTGGAACATTCGTTGGCAGGAATATATCGCTTGTAATATTAATTGAAATAATTCCAGCATGAAAATTTGTTATACTGGCAGATTGAACATTATTGAATGAAGTTATCATAAAAATTAATCTTAATCCAAGCATGAAATAGATTAAATTTAGAAAATAGCTGAGACTTCTCTATGGGGGCGAGAATAACCAAATCACGCACCTAGCAGAACGTCATCGAATCAAAAGTCGTACCCATAGCTATCACGATTCCAAATAAAAAGACCTTTTACTTTTTGCTGCATATGTTCAAAAGTGAATTTTTCAATGCATAAAACACCAGAAAGTGAAAATATAAAATTTTCACATCCTAAGATATTTATATTTCATAAAAAGATCGAAGAAATACAGTTTATTAAAAATAAATAAATTATCAAACCATTGATTTATTAGGACGATTAATGGGTATGGAAATACGATATACAATGATGTGATACTCGAAATTAAAAAAATTGATGATATGATATTACATTATTATAAATAATTATATACTTACCAACAAAATTAGCGAAACCCGCCAATGCGATGAACATAGTTGCAAAGAGGAGCTTCATTATTCTCGACACTAATTATTTCTCGCATAATTGGCGAATGATTATTACTGAGTGAATTTTTGTTTTTGATAATTCAGCTATATATATACTAGTGGCTATGGACTGAAAAAAGCGAAACTCATTCTTGTGTGAAGTGATTTGCCGTAAATATGTTTTCTACTTTCTTATAAGTGGGTCAAGATAGTATTTGTCGGCATTTAAGAAAATTAAGACAATGTTTTTTTAATTTAAAATTGTTTAGAAAAACATCGAATTATTTCAAAAGATACTTCAAAGTTTTAGAAATTGTAAAATGATTAGAAAATAATTCGAATCTTATTATTAAGAAGATTTGAAAAAAATGTTTAAAAATATACATTTTTGAAGATTTCGAACAAAAAATGTAGAAGCTTTATAACAATGTTGAAAAATTTCAAGAGAATGAAAAAAAATTCTAAGACTTCTGGGATAATTTTGAATGATTTTCTATTTCGCAAAATTAATTTCTGAAGACAATTAAAAAGATCTTGAAAACAATTTTTTTTTTAATTTTAAATTGGGAAAGATTTCCAAAAATTTAAAACAAAATGTAGAAGTTCTAAATATTTCTTAAGCCGGACTAAAGTTTTTCTAAAATTTGGTAAAATCCTGTAAACTTTCAAAACTTTATTAGAAATTTTCTAGATATATTATCCACATATCTAAAATTTTCAAAAATCTTTTTGAATTTCCTCAAGAAAGCTAGGAAAATTTTATTTATATAATCTTAACAACAAATAAACAAATAAACATGAAAAATAAATTCTTATTCGAAATTTTTATTTTATTTAGGAAATTGCTCAACATTAAAAAAAAAAATTCTAAAAATTATTTTTTCGAATTTATGCTAATATTTTTTTCATATAAATGAATAAACTGGAAAAATGAGAATTTGGAGAATATTCGTTTACATTTTTAACTTTATCAAGCTCATTTCTACACGAAATTGATATCTTTTTACAGATATATTTCAAAAATATTATTTTCAACATGAATAAAGTAAGTATAAATAGATGAAGTTAGTACATAATTCTTGCTTTTTTTCATTTAAAGGCAGAAGCTTGGAACACCTCATGTTTTTCGAAATGATGTGACCTATTTATAATTTGGACAGTATAACCTTCTTATTTTTTCAATTAAGCTGCAAATCTTACCAGGGTTACCATCTCGATCTAGAAAACAAGCAGAGTTTTTCCTGGTTCGTGAAAATTTGTCGTAATTTTTTCGAAAAAAATTTCTATTTGAAGTAACCATAACTGAACTGCAAATCAAAGCACTTATATTCAAACTCTTTTAAATTTTGAACTTTTCAAATTAAAGCTTGAAAAAATTGCATTTCAGAAATTTTGTATTAAAACTCTTATAAATTGAACAGTTTAAAGATTTCTGGTTAAAAAATATAAATCCACACTACAGAAAAAGGTTCCTTTGCTTGAAGAAGATTTCTTTAAAAAAATATATATATATATTCATTGAATCTGAGTGAAAAAATTGTTTTTTGTTTCTATGAAAATTCTTCTTTGTTTTGAAATAATTTTCTTTATTTCAAAGTTATGTTTGGTTACATTTTTAAATTTTAAAAATTCAACAATTTTCATCAAGTTTTTCTTTAACTGAACATTTTTTTAAATTACATAGTTCATACGTATTCAAACTGATGTTTATTCAAGGCAAATAATTTTTACAAAGTTTGCTGAGTAATTTCAATTTTCTATTGAAAATAATTAAAAAATATATATATATATAATAAGTAAATATACAAGTACTTTGTTGATACAATCACAAGGCGATGTCTTTAAATTGGGGCAGATTACATGACGTTGATAATTTCACAGTGTGACCTTCTTATTATTTCAATAGTGTTAAGAATGTAACAGCATCACGTTATTTTGTCAAAAATTACTATTTTTCACGTTTTCCATTCTTATAATTTTTTTTCATTATTTTATATAGTCCTACGTAAATTTATTAATTTGTTTTAAGCAATTAGTTGCTTCCCACTACTGAATTAACAAATATCTCAACTAATCGAATTATTAGATTTCTTTTAATCTTTGCTGGCTCACTTTTGGCTAATCGAATCTTTAAAATTCCACTGTTAATTATTTAAATGTTAACAATTTCAATTCAGAGAGACCCCAAAGTATCTCTCACAAAAGAAAAAAAGCTATACAATTAAAATAACATTTTTAGGCACTCAACTTGACACGTATTCAAGCTGATAAACATTCAAGGCAAATAATTTTTAAAAAGTTTGCTAAATAATTGCAATTTTCCATTGAAAGTAAGTAAAATATACAACCAAACAAAATTGTTAAACTTAATAACATAACTCTGTAGAAAAGTAGCACAAGAGAACCCAGAATGTGTATAATTAACTTGGAGGCCATTGATTCCTTGTCATTTTAAGATTATAAAAAATTCTTATTTTTCTTCACTTTATTCGACTCAGAATTCAATCTTTTCAAATTAAAGTAGACTATATCACGTTTGGAATTGAAAAATATGACCTTTTCATTATTTCAATAGAGTCAGGTATGTAATACCATCGCATTACTTTATTAATTTTTTCTATTTTTCACGTTTTCTATTTTTATAACTTTTTTTTAAATTATTATATACAGTCCCTAGGGGATTTATTTATTTTCATGGCATAGTTAGTTGTTTCCAACTACTGAATCATCAAATATCTCAAATAATCATATTATTAATTTTCTATACTAATCTTTTAGTACAGTCAAATTTGGATTTCAGCTTGAACTTGAACAAATTAGAGACACGGAGATCTTCAACTTGAAATGTTTGGATGGGCGTTCTTTTTAAATCGTGATTAGTTCCAGGCTGATTTTTTAATCAATTCTTTCTTATTAACAAAAAACGTGAATTCACAACATTCTCTCAAACATGTTTGCTTGGATTGCTACTTTCAATTAAAAGATAGATAAAAAGTGCCCGAAAAAATTACATATAATCCGTGTGTTCGATAATTTGTACAATAATCTGGTCCCTCTTTGGATGGGCGCACACAAATAAAGTTCGTTTATGTCATGGTATAAAATAATTTGTTATAAAACCAATTTTGATGAAAAAATTTTGAGTTTATTGTGGGACTGTTTATTATAGCTTAAACTGAATTTGTTTTTCTCAAAATTATCATTCACGTCGCCCTCAAATTTCTTCGAATCCACAAAAAAATGCTCTTTTTTGAAAAAAAACTTACGTTCAGACGTTTCGCAAGCCCCACGAAGTTCCACGCGTACTAAACTATTATACGCGCGCGTTCGCCACCCAATTTTCGAATAAGCATTTATTTGTTCAAATTTGTTAACCACTTAAATTCTTGCTAAAATCAGATTCGAAGAGAATATATTCAGTGAATTCATATAAAGAAGAATTATTTTATTTACGATAACTGTTTTCCAGGTCTTTTCCAGGTCTGCTTTTTTTACATCAAATAATGAAATAACAGTTTGCTATAGATGTAAAAAATGAGACATTTCATATTTTATTGGCCAACATTTTATCAAGAAAGCAGAACCATAAAACACAAATTGCTAATCTTTTGCGAACACAAGTCGTCTTTGAAATCCTGGAAATATTTGAACTCTTAGGGAAATATTTGAAATCTGTGTGGATTCGTTGAACTCTCTTTGAGTACTTGAAATTTTTGTGAAATCTTGCAATTTCTGAGAAATCTTCTTGAATCTTCTTAAATTTTTATGAAATATTTGAAATCCTTGAAATCTTCAAAAACCATGAAATCTTTGTGAATTTTTTTGAAACCTTTCGAAATTTTTATGAAATCCTTGAAATCTTCGTCAAATCTCTCTTTGATCTTTGTTTGTGAAATCTTTTGTGTTCTTTTGAAATTATTGAAATCTTATTACATTTGTTAAAACCTTTCTAAATGGTTTAACATCATTCAAATAATTATAAAATCTTTCGTATTCGTTTGAAATCATTGAAATATTTAAAATCGTTTAAATACGTTTGAAATATTTGAAATCTTTGAAATGAGGTGTACTGTACCCTTTTTGAAATCTTTGGAATTCTTGAATTATTTCTAAATCTTCATGAAACTTTTATGAAATCTTTGAAATATTTGTGAAATCTTTCTGAAATCTTTGGTATTCATTGGAAATCATTAAAATATTTTTAATATGTGTAAAATCTTTTGAAATCTTAGAAATCTGGTTTACCCTTTTTAGAATCTTTGAAATCTTTTGAAAGTTTCAAAATCTTTGGAAATGTTCGAAATCTTTGTGAAATCTTTGAAATTTGGTGTACATGCCTTTTTCAAATCTTTAAAATCCTTTCAATCTTTATGAAATAAAAGGAATATTTGGGAAATTTTTATGAAAGCTTTGTCAAATCTTTTGAAATATGTTTGAAATTGGTTTTAAATCTGTGTTTATGAAATCTTTTTTATTCGTTTAAATCGCTAAATTATTTTAAATCTTTTCAAATCTTCTAAAATATTTTGAAACCTTTTGAAATCGTTTCAAATCTTTGAAATATTTTACAAACTTTGAAATCTGGTTGTACCCTTTTTCAAATCTTTGAAATCCATTAAATCTTTTGAAAGTTTTAAAAGCTTTGTGAAATTTTTGTGAAATATCTGACATCTGATGTACACGTCTTTTTTTAATCTTTGAATTCCGTAAAATCTTTGTAAAATGTCCAAATTCCTGTCAAATATTTTAAAACCTTTGAAATATTTTCAAACCTTTCGAACTCTTTAGCAATGTTTTATAATCTGGTGCACACTCAAAAACCGAGTGGTGAAACCCTTGAAAAATCCGTTATATTGCCATGATTCATTTTAATTCTGAAAGTGAATTGACATCAAAATTTTCAACTAATAATTTTTATAATTTGTAAGTTGAATATCACAACAAAATTCATACTTCAAAATTCTATATTAGCGTAGATGAAATTAAAAGCTTGTAGAATTATTCACAATATCAAAGTCTGTTCATTGCAAACTATAATATAATTAGTAAAGTGTACAAAAAATGCCTAAAAATCTCTTCATTCATTCTATAATGAGTAAAAGATAAATCATATCTTGATAAATAAAAAACTTTTCAGTATCAAGATTTCTTCTAAGCAATATGTTTCTTTCATGATAGACTGAAAGATTTAAATTACTCTTCGCATTTCAATGAAATAACTGTTTTGAAAGAGAAAAAATTAAGCTCAAGGTTCTCGTGAAAAATTCAAGGAGATTTTCATGTTTTCAGGAAAGTGAATTGAAAAAATTAAAACTAAATTTGTTAACGTTTAGAAAACAAAACAGACGTAATAATATAGTCACCACTGGACTATCCGATCTTGGTCCTGGGTACGCATCCACATTTCCCATGATACTTCGAGAGCCAGTAAATATTCTATTATGTTCTCAATCTCATTTGAAAGAGGAGATTTTAAACTATAGTTTAGATATTGTTCAATTTTTTTCCATTTCCTTCCCTGAAGCATGCAGAAAGCAGAATTTGATAATAGAAATTTGATCACAAACATTAAAATTAACTACATAATTGTAATAGAGGGATATTAAACATAAATTATAGCGTATCTGTCACTGAAATTCCAGATTGCCGCCGATTGGTTTCTAACAGAATTAAACTCGTTATAATTTTGTTGACAGACTTATAAACCGAAAAAGCCTTTATACCCAGGCGGAAAAATTATATATAGTTTATACACAGTGTGAATTATTATATGTAATTTTTATTTTTTTATACAAAAATTGTATAAAACAAATGAAAATGACATATAATACTTGACACTATATATAATTTTTCCGCCTGGGTATTCTTTAGAACTATAATAGCAGAAGGAATCAAGTAGCTTTGCGTATAATTTCTTTTAATCTCTCAATATTTTATACATTTCAAAAATTAGGTGAAATATGGCAGCCTCACCTAAAAAAAGTCGGTCTCATTCAAAAAGAGGTAAACCGATTGAATATGTCTTCCTTTTAAATGGACATTCTGGTACATTGCAGATTCAAAGCCATTCGAGAAACTGACCGATTCACATAGTCGCAAACCAATTCAGTTTTGAAAATCTCAATCTGCAAATGACAGATACGCAATTCATGGAGTCGTCTTTTCAATGGGTTCTTCTTTCCTGGGATGTTACTCAATAAAAAAAAAACTAAAATTCCATCTTTATGTGACATAATATTGTGAAAAAAATTAATAAGTTAGTAACTAATTGATAAATAGATATAACTGGAATAGAGGTATATTAAAAATAAATCCATTTTTACTATAGAAACTCCAATATTCAATTATATAACCTAAAAGTAAATAATCAATAAAATTCAATCTTCATATAATTTAATATTGAGAAAAAAATTATTCAATCAATAATCAATTAATCAGTTCACAACATTATATGAGAAGTTGTAGGCTCCGGAAGCTACGATCATGGTTCTTTAAAGCAACCAATCCCGATGCAACTGGAACGTGTACGTCATCCACTTCTGCTCCTTCTGTCCTAGAAGTTACGCAAGAGCGGAAAATTTACGCGAGACAACATCGTACAACACTGTTCCTTGGAATCAAGTCTCTAGCCGCGGATGACCTTAAGCGGAAGATGGGACAGTTGGAAATGAAGGTTTTACCTGTGGATAGTTTTTTAGAGCTACCAATCTTTGTAGAATGTTATGAGGAACAGTGTTGATGGGCCAGATGAAGAGATCCCAGAAGAACAGTCTTTTGCATCCGGTTCGCGATGAATGAGCCTGACGCTGGCAAGCCGGAATCTTGTTGAGCTGGCTAAGAAATGAAGCTTTCATACCTCCAAGACAGCCGATTATGAGAACTACAGGCACACGTGTTTTGAAATTTATTTTTTTATACAATTATTGTTATTTTAAATTCAAACAAAAAATTAAAATTAAATTTAATTAAAAAATTTTTAATTCGGGAATTTTTTAATTCGGATATTTTATAATTCGGCCATTTTCAAATTAGGGATTTTCAAATTTCGGGAATTTTATTATTCTGGCGTTTTCCAATACGGGAGTTCCACAGTTTAGGGAATTTTATTTTCAGGGATTTTGCAGTTATCCCAATTCAAACAATTAAAAAAATTGTTTTTTAATTCACATTACTTATTAAAAGTACAGTAATCTAATACTTTTATCAGACATTTTTTTTAATGTTTAAAGTTTTTAAAAACATTGTTGTCATTGAAAATAACAATAATTAATAAATATATGTTTCTGAATGAAAAATTTGGTTTGAAAATGTGCATAGTATTCGAAAAAA